>MU224229.1:5059367-5088791 GCA_018584345.1 Thuja plicata | reverse complement strand
GCAATTATGAGGTCATATTTATTTAATTAATTGAATATTCTCTCAAAAATCTTATCTCTGTTCAGAAATAGAATCTTTGAATTAATTGTGCTCTAAAGAGAAAGAAAACAATTAAAATCAAATAAAATAGAATTAAAAGAAAGAAAGAAAACAGTTAAAGCAAAGGGAAAACAATTTATTGTTTTCTTTCAAATAAAGCTTTCTATTCTGAACTGGCTTTTCTATCTGTTTTATTTCAAAGAGGAAAGTATGTGATAAGAGCTCCTGCACTAAGGTGGAACAGCCTCACATCCCTCGATCTTGTTTATTTGTATGCCATGGTGAGGTTGGTACTATCTCCTTGCTTGTTATTGTTTTGTTTGTTATTGATTTGTTTGTTTACGCATGATCACACTCATGGTTATCTTGGCTTTGAATGCCTCAATACTGGTGTACTCTTACAACATTAACTGGAAACAATGTTCAGTTCATATTGGCTTTTGTGCCCTAGTTCTTACGTTCGTTTCCTACATTTCATCCAATGAAGAGTCATATTCATATCCTTATGGTTGCATTGTGGCGCTAGTAAGGGTTGTATCGACTTTGATGTTCCAAAAAAATGCTCAATGATGATGATTTTATGATGGGTCTCACAACCATGTCCTAGAATTGCACTTTCATATTTCATCTAGCATATAATTGCATTTTCATATTGCATCTAGCATAGGATTGCGTTTTCATTCTAGACTTGCATTGTGGCAGCAATTCAATGTTCTCTTCTTTGCATTCTCCTGGGTTCATACATAGGGGAGTTCTTCTTTAGAGTCTTGGTTTCATCATGACTGACCAAGTGTTTGATCCTTTCTCTCTATCTTTAGCTATATGCTCAACCCATTTTCGGGATCAAAATCGAAATCTAACACTTCTATATCACTCAAAATCGCATTTTAAAATTTTTGAGACTGACGCGATCGGACGCTTGTGCAGTCAACTTTCTGACGTCGCTTTCTTATCAAAATCATATCATATCATCATTTTCTCAAATCTTTGACTTTTTCCCTTAAAATTCAACTCTAGTCAACTTTGGTCAACCCTAGTCAAACTTGGTCAACAGACCTTGAAATCACTCAAAATTGATTCTGAATCTTCTGAATTCTTTCGTAATCTATTCTGAGTTCTTCTTGATCTCTGACTCAACATCTATCTGTGATTTTTTGCTCTCCATCATCAGTACGACGTGTCATCTTTCTATTTCACTCCTGAGGGGGCATGATGATTACATCATTAAATCTATTTCAACCAATCTGATCTGATTTTCAAAAGTTCTCATTACTAGGGGCATCTCATCACTTGGGGCATGTTCAATTTTTCGTACCTCACAGTCAAAATTGGATACTCCACAATCAATAAGGGCATATTTTTTCCTTACATCTTGTCATCTATTAAGTATCTGAGCAATCTAACTCAGATTCTTGAGGATCAAGCTCTATTCTGGAGATGATTCTCAAAAAACTATCTTTTTGAGACAAGTATTGGGGCAATCTAACCTTGACTCCTGATAATCAAGCTCCATTCTGGAGATGACTCTAAATCTCTATCTACTATCTTTTGAGACAGGTATCAGGGCATTCTAACCCTGACTCCTGAAGGTTGAGCCTCATTCTGGGGATAGTCTTGTGAAAGATATCAATCTAACTAGTGTCTTGGCAATCTAACCTATATATTGGGGGACTAAGCTTCGTTCTGGAGACAGTCCCAAAATCTCTCTTGACTATCTATTTTATGGACAGGTATCGAGGCATTCTAACCTTGACTCCTGAAGCTTGAGCCTCATTCTGGGGATAGTCTTTGAAAGATGTTAATCTATTAGGTATTGGGGCATTCTAACTCGGATCCCTGAGGATCAAGCTTTGTTTTGGAGATGATTCTCAAAATCTTAATCTATTAGGTATTGGGGCATTCTAACCTGAATCCCTAAGGATCAAGATTCATTTTGGAGATGATTCTCAAAATCTTAATCTATTAGGTATCGGGGCATTCTAACCCGGATCCCTGGGGATCAAGCTTCGTTCTGAAGATGACCCTCGAAAACTCTATTTGACCGATGTCTTGGCAACCTAACCTAGACTTTAAAGAGTCAAGATCTTTCCTGGAGATGGCTCTGAAATCTTCATCAATCGATCTTTGCATCATCAATTTTCAAAATCTATTCTTTTGTGCTTTAGGCATCAGACTATTCTTTGAATCAATGCGCTGCTTGCACATCAATTCAAAGAGGGGCAAAATGTAACACCCCAAAATTGGCATCTTGCAACCCTAACCAATTTTGTTGCATTTGTCATTCTTCTGAATTATCAAAGTCCTATTGTACTAGGCAATTCTAAGTTTTAATTGACTCTACTCAACCTAAGTGTCAAATGTAGAAAATCCTAAATCTGCATTAATCATACATTATGTTTAATTCCTAAATATCTATTGGCTAAACAAACCTTATGATCGAATTAATTTAATTATAAAGTCTTAGCACTTTAATTAAATTAAATTTACCCCTTTTAGCTAAAACACATGAAAATGAATTAAATAATGTTTAATTATTAAATAAATATCCTCATTTCAATAATTGAATTTAATTATTCAAATAATTGAGAAAAACCTATTTATAAGGTCATATTTATTTAATTAATTGGATATTCTCTCAAAAATCTTTCTTCTATTTTGAAATAGAATCTTTGAATTAATTGTGCTTTAACGAGAAAGAAAACAATTAAATTCAAATAAAACAGAATTAAATCAAAGAAAGAAAACAGCTAAAGCAGAAAGAAAACAATTTATTGTATTCTCTTAAATAAAGCTTTCTAATTTAAACTGGATTTTCTATCTGTTTTATTTCAAAGAGGAAATTTTCTATTTTGATCATCTCTGAGTCTATAAAAGAACTCTCATTCTCTCATTCAAACCCCCACTCATTTTTTTGCATTGTTAGAATACTGAATTATTGTCACATTTCTTGATAATTTCATATAGAATAATTTTATTATTGCAATAGAATAGTTTCATTATTGCAATAGAATAGTTTCAATTTCTATAATAATTGCATTGAAATCATGTCTTAGATCAATCTCACATCTTTCATTTCTTAGAATAATCTTGCATTGTATTGCATTCATGGAGAAAAATCCTTCGTTCCTAGATTGGTCTATGGTTGTGAGACTCTCGTTCTGAGAGCTATTTCGAAAACCCCGTCTGGATAGGAGGCAACAGGTCAAATCATGCAGGTGGACAGGATGAATAATCTCATATTCAGTCTTGTGTGTACCTAATGAAGAAGGACTATGTTGAAGTGTGTGGTTTATTAACAAGGCCAAATTTACCACATACATAGATTACCAAAAGTATTCTATACCTTTGATCTGGGACTGAAACAAACACTGTTGGAATTGTCTCAAGGCAGAGAGTAGATCCTTTTCATAGCCAATTTTTATTTATTTTTCTTTCTTGCACCTAGAAGTATTGAAAATGTGTGTGGGGGTGACTATATATGGGTTTTACTTGGTCAACCCCCTATTTTGGGGATTCCCACCTCCACATATAACCAATATAATAAGGATAAAGTGTGCATGCTCGTGAATCTAGAGTATGTATAAATTGCTATGAGCTACAATACATAAGTGCTATTAAACGATCTACCCTAGTATGATATAGTAAAACCTTATATTAAAATTAAATCAAGTATGTTTGCAAACATGTAAACAATTATAAATTTGAAGCTCAAATGTATAGATTTGAGGATAACAAGAAACCATACCCAACTTAAGAGGTGGAGTACAATCCAATCATTAGTCAATGATCTCCTAGTCATCTTCATCATCCTTTAAAATCCTCATGTTGATGTTGATGTAGAAAGATAGATCTTGAATACCTTATTTGGCCTTGATTCTCAAATCCTTACTTCACGAGATGTCTTCAAGTTGGGACTCCAACCTTGAAATTGCTTTCACCTTACCAAAATGAAGTAGTGTGCTTTCTTTTTTTACTAAATCAGATGATAAACACAAGAGGACCTACCACAAATCTGTAAACCCCACCAAATTACCAATACAGGGCCCTAATTCAAATTTTAACCCAAAGCCCAAGGTATAGAATAGCTAGGGCATTCTTTCCTTGGGTATAAAATTCCAAAACCATTGTATACCCACCAATTAGAGCTCAAACATACACCCTATGTCCCAAATAACTAGGAGATACAAGATTTTGAGGTACAAGTGATTTGGGGTCGAGAAATAATATAAAGGCCACAAATAGTGATATAGAGCCTATGTAATTAAATAAATGATTGAATTGGTAAAATGATCTGCATCATGTATGAAATGGTGAGAAATGTTATGGAGGAAGATCACTCACCAAATCAAATGGATGGGTGTATGATACATTGAGAACACCACCAAAGCCTCACCCTCAAACCCAAATCAGATTAGCACAAGCCAAAAGGATGAAGAGGTGGTAATGCAAGATCTATATTTGAGTATGGAGTGTGATTTTGGGATGATTTACTTTGATTTCAAAGTGTTGTTACTTTTATTGATGTGAGGATTAATGGTTTCATAATAAGGGTTCATATTGTCTAGAGTTGAGGAATAAAGGTTTCACAATAAGGGTTAATATTATGTGACATATCATCTAGAAATGCATAACAACATCTTGTCTTAAAATGTATGTTGGCTAAGATAAACTCTAGAATAATAAGGATGGTTTAAGATGATAGAGGTATTAAAGTTTTGATCAAATTTTTAGTCTTGTCCCTCTTGCACCAAAGTAACCCTATGAAAAGAGGATTCATCATCACCCCCAATGCTTCATCTCCATTAGAGAGATCATTGGTATGAGCATTAATTATTTCCTTGTGATTAAGGGATACCCTATGAGAGGTAGAATCATTAACCATATATGTACCATCCCCAGAAGGATAATCAAAGGTCATAATTGAAACATCCACTAAATTTTAATATAATTCAAGCAATCAATTATCATTTGTAAGAGTATAATTAGATGGGAACATGATGTACATGCAAAATATTTAAGAATGGAAGTGAATGTTGGAAACAATTTTGAAATCCTTATGATGCAAAACGTTAAAATGCAATCGAGCAATGCAAGCAATATGAAGCAAAACAAGTCATCGTTTAAAACATTATTTTGATAAATATATCTAAAATGTTTTTTTTGGTCAGTAATAGTTGTATTTTTATTAATATTTGAAGAGAAAGTATTACATAGATATTTTCTATTTCAGTATTTAATAGCATCCCATTACAAATTAAAATTTCATCCACCCCCCGCCCAAAAAGGAAAACCTTCCTTTAGTTACATTTGTCTTATGACATCACCATTACATCCTTTCTTTAAAAATAGAGCTACCTGGTTTTCTTAGAAAGAAACCTACATCCACATCGGCCTCCATAAACCTAGCCACCACCACCATCTTTGCGGTCATTGATCTTGCTAATCAAAAGTTTGACAAGAGCCAGGTGAGCCTTCCCGCCTCTTTAAACTGCATAGTAGTTTTTCTTTTACAAAAAATGCATCCAAAAACCTCCCAGACACCAAATTCAAAAAGGGGCGCTACCATCATAGTTTGTAATTACCATGTTCTGTGAATAACCTTAATTTCTTCAGAAAACCATTCACCACAACAAAAAAACCGCAACCTTACCATCGGTCAGGGTTCGAGGGGGAAGCTTCTTGCATCCTCCTATGGTTACAGGCACATTGAGTCCTTCCTCTTCTTGGGAAGATAGTGGGAACTACCGACCTCAGATGTAGGGCATGGTAATTCTGAATGCCTACCTTTAAACTGTTCCAAGCATGTTGCCTATCCCTCAAATAGTTTCATTTCTCTACCCCTTCCGGCCACTGTAAGAAGGGTCGAATGCCCTTTGTTATGCCCTCCTCATCATTTTTGTAGCATTCATTGTAGTTGAAATCCCAACCCGCGTGTGCCCACTCTAACAAATGATCCAAATTTGGGATGAGGTCTGCAGCAAAGAGGGAATTCATCACCCATTTTATAGTCCTCTCATGTTCACCCACTTCAAGCCCCCACGCCATGATCATAGCTTCTATGTCCACTTGCAACTTCCATCTGCTTGTGTTTGCATGGAAAAGTGGCCCTAGGGGCTGTTGAAATGCTTCCACAATCTCTGGTGTTGGACATTTTATCAAGAGCTTAACTCTATGGTCCTCCACTGGGCCAAAAATGCCCTTTTGTTGTCGTTTTGTAGTGAAAGTAAAGCGTGGTTCCATTTTTGCAAGCTTTCGGCTTACCCGAGAACCATAGCAACTTAATTCAGACCGTTCTTCCGAATAAATTTTGGAGAGGGGCTTCACCTTATGTTAATCCAATCCTCATTGATTTTCAATCAATGCACAAAGTCCTTAATGGAGTTGGCATGTGGGTGGTAGTTTTTACACAATTAACCACCTGCGATAAGACGTTCACTGCCGTCGTGTAATCATTATATTAACATCATTTAATAGAATGAAACCAACTTGCCTTCCGTGCTTTGTAGATTAAATCTCATCCTAGGTCCGCCCAAACTCAGGCTAATCATTTATAAGACAAACATTTGGGTGACAAATCATTCTTATAAATCAATTTATTTTCCTATATTTAAAATTATGATGGGGGAAACTCCTCTATCTATAAATCATTTATCACTGAGATGTTTAGAGATTGTTTGGAGAGCGCGTTAGCTTCCATATATCCTTCTCTCCTAATATGAGTTACCTTTAAATCCTCAAAGGTCTTAAACATGTCTTTTATTGAGTCAGTATATTTTTCAAGGTGCCAAGCTCTTAGAGCTAATTTGGAAATTGCCTGCACTATTAGTAGTGAATCTCCTTCTAAGTTTAGTTTTATCCAAGCATCTTTTAGCCACCTTTAGAGTTATCTTTCCCTGTGCATTCCTAAAAATGACCCCTATGCCACTGGGTCCTGGGTTGTTTTTTGCAGCGCCATCAAAATTTGCTTTTATCCATCCTTCCTCTAGGGGATACCATTGTGCTGCTCTATTTTTCTTTGCTTTCTATTTGTCACTAAAGCTCCAGTTGGTGAGCTAAATCTTACTCCTGGCCAATTCATTTGAATCAGGCGGTCTTCATTTGTGTAGGGAACTCTTAAGAAATGTCTTCTTGTGGCAGAGGTGCTCACAAATTCTTCAATGACATGTTCTAATCTATTTACAAATCTTTCCAATGATTCCTTTTCACCTTGAAAGAGCCTTCTATTTCTCTCCTTCCAAATCTCCCATACTACCATGGATGGAACAATCTTCCATATGTTTGACAAGGTGGATTTCCTACTCTCCCTGGGCCAACCTGCAAAAACCTCAGAAATAGTATTAGCTCATGGACTTAACCACCTAAGTTTATTTTGGATAAAGTTCCAACAGTTTTCCGCAAAGTCACATTGTAGCATCATATGGTCTAGAGACTCCTCATTGTTTTCACAGAGTTCACATCGGGTTGGGCCACTAAAACCCAATTTTTTTCTCCTTTCCCTAGTCAAAATTCACCCTTTGCATACCAGCCAAGCAAACACACCTGCCTTTGGTAAAATATCTTTACTCCAACATAGATCCTTTGAAGGGAATTGTGGTTCAGCAGCATTTACCAGAAATTTGAAACCTATTTTAACTGAATATTCCCCTGAGAGGGATCCACACCACCTGATAATGCCTTTCTTCCCTGTTAATCTAACCTCCCTGCAGCCAAGGAGCCTCATCATCTTGTTCTTATATTCACAAGGGAAGTCAACCTCATCTAAACTCTTCCATCCCCATCTCACACCTTCACTTGTTCTTTTTTCTTCCAGGTAGTCTTTCACTTTACTACCCCAAAGTGTTTTTAGATGGTTTTAAACCCTAGTAAGTCTCGGTTCTCCTCTAAAGCCTCATGTCCCTCCCAGGAGTCCTCCCAGAAGAGGGCTGAGTTTCCATCTTTAAGTTGCCAAGTTATGTGTTCAATAATAATTGGACAACATGCGAACATGAAGTTCCATATTGCTGAACCCCGAAGGGGGTCCTTAATAGTCAGAATCCTCGCACAATCTGTTGAGTCTAGATATTTAGTTTGCTGAATTCTCGCCTAGTAGAGGTTGTTGTGCCTATACAAACTCCATATGAGTTTCGCTGCTAGAGCCTTATTCATGATTTTCTAGTTGCAAATCCTTGCCCCACCATGGTCCTTTGGTTTGCATATCTTCTCCCAAGCCACCAATGGGATTTTATCCTCCTCCTTGGCTCCACACCAAAAAAACCTTCTCATTTTTGCATTTAAAATATTGACCACCTTCTTGCGAATTTCCATACGCATGACTGAGATTACTGTTTGGAGCATCAGAATTATGCCTACAGATGACAGCCATCTACCCTTCCACCCATCCATTTTCTTGAGACATTTCTTTGTAAGATTTTTCCAAAAATCAGCTTTGTTTCTCCCTTTAAAGAGGGGGATACCCAAATATTTGCTTGGTAGTAGTCCAAATTTCATTCCTAGGATGTTGTTGATCCTAGTTTGTAAGTGTAAGGGGGTATTGAAGAAGAAAATATCTTATTTTCTGCAATTAATCGTCTGTCCTGAAGCTTTCCCATACATATCAAGGGTCTCTTTCATGATATTGGCCTCGTGTTCCATGGCTTCCCCACCTAGGAAAGTGTCATCCACAAACTGGATATGTGAGAGGGCCTCCACCCCTTCTTCTATTTGAATACCTTTCCATAATCCATTTACACTTTTCATTGTAATCAGCCTTCCCAATGCCTCTGCCATGATTATGAAGAGAAAAGGGGAGAGAGGATCCCCCTATCTTATGCCCTTATCTTGGGAAAAAAAACCTTGTGGAATGTCATTTATCATTACAAAGAACCTTGGGGTTTCAATGCAACATTTCACCCATTTAATCCATTCTTTCTCAAACCCAAATCTGCCAAGAACTTCAACTAGGAAGTCCCTGTCAACTTCATTGTAAGCTCTTTTGATATCTAGTTTCACCATCATACTTTGGATTTTTGAGGATCTAATTGAATGGATTGCTTCATGTGCAATCACAACCCCTTCAAAAATAGACCTGCCCAGTGAGAAACCACTTTGTTCCTCAGAAATCATTGAGTTGAGAACTAACTTGAGTCTGTTTGCTATAGTATTAGCAATTATCTTATAGATAGTATTGCACAAGGCAATAGGTTTGAAATCTTCAAAAAAATTTGAGGTTCTCATTTTGGTATCAGAGCAATAAAGGTGGTGTTGAGATCTTTCAACAAGAAACCACCTTCCCAGGATTCTTCAACAACCTCCCAAATTTCCTATCTGAAGATGTGCCATAGCTTCTGAAAGGGCATGGCTAGGAAACCATCTAGCCCTAGTGCCTTGTCCCCTCCCAAGCCCATCAATGCTTGTTTAACCTCTTCCATGGATACCGGGGCTAGTATATTCTTGTTTTGTTCCTCTGAGACTACAGAAGGGATCATCTCTAGAATTCTATCATAACTAGTGGTTTCTCTATTGTTTACCAATTTCTTTTTTGAGAAGAAAGCTACTGCACCTTTATTTATAAGCTCTTTGTCCCTCACCTCCTCCCCATTTTCATTTTGAATGTTGAAAAGCTTGTTGTAGGCCAGTCATTGTTTGAGAGAGTTATGAAAAAACTCGGTATTCAGATCTCCCTCTTTCAGCCAAGTCTCCCTCGATTTTTGCCTCCAAAAAATCTCTTCTTTTTTCAGTAAATCTCCTAATTCATGTTGAAGAGTCTTTTCTTCTACAAAGTCAGCCTCCTCCATTCCATTCTCAATAACTCTCAAGCTTAGGGAAGTTAGTTTAGCTTCCACATTATGTTTCTCAGCAAAGATATTTTTAAAGTGTGTTCTATTCCATATCTTTAACTGTTCTTTAAGAAATTGCAGTTTCTTGAAAAAAATAAAAGCCTAGTTACCTAGTCTCCTTGGGGCATTTGACCACCATTCTTCAATCAGGTCACTAAAAAATTTTGAAGTAAACCACATTGCCTCAAATTTGAAAGGGCATATGTTGGGGGTATCCTCATGTTGAATCTGCAGGCATATTGGGTAATGATCTGAACCCTGGAAGGGTAGGATCTCAACATTACAAGACCAACTTGTGTCCGCCCAGTTTCCCCCTGTGAAGAACCTATCCATTTTTGCTGCAATATTCAGGAAGCCCTCTCTTTTGTTTGTCCATGTATAATCCCCCTTTTTGAAAGGTAAATCCATCAGTCCGCAAATTGGTTACAAAGGAGCTGAAGTCTCTTTGATTCTCATTGCTCCATCCTTTTCCACCTTTTTTGTCCTTTGGAGTTAAGATAGCATTAAAATCCCCTCCCAAAACTACTACCTCACTTGCCATATTCTCCATAATTCCTTTCAATGTTTCCCATAATATCCTTTTTTGTCCCCTGTTATTTGGTCCATAGATGTTAAAGAAAGATATGTAGCAATGGAGATGTTTAACATGCACTCTTAGCCACTACCAATGAAGATCTTGTTGAATTACTGATACATAAATAGCGATATCATTCCAAAGAACACCAAGTCCTCCAGAAGCACCCTGCACTCCCATCAAAGCACATTTCCACCTCTTAAACTTCTGCTTAAAGAACTCACTGTCCTCCATCTTTATTTTGGTTTCCTGTAGCAACACTAAATCTGGTTTCATTTGATCAAGGCATCGCTTTATCAAACAAATCTTGTTAGGGTATTGAAGCCCCTGACATTCCATGATAAGGTTTTCTTGGCTCCCAGGAAATGGCATTGCAATAGCCATTTCCTGATCTTAATTTGGATTGGTTTGAAGCATTCCCTACTATCTTCAACTTCTCCTTTGTGGATTTTTCTCCTCTCTTTCCCTTCGGACCAGTGTTTGGTTTTTTCTTTGTTGACATTGTTTGTCCTATAGACCTCTTCTCTAGGACACCCGTGGATTCAAAGAGACCCAGGTTATTCACATCACTTTCACCAAGTTGTTCATCAAACTTTGATTCCCATTCCTTTGAGGTTTCTGCAATAGCTTTTTCTTCTTCTAGTGATTTGTTCAGATTTCTGATTGGTGTGATTTCTATGTCCTTGAAATCTTTATGCCCACTGTTAGTGTTCAATCCTGGTTCGGAGGTTGCTTAATGGAGAGATTCCCTCCTTCCTCCATCTGGGGTCTGTAGGCAGACTATTGCATCCTGCAATGGGGGGCATAGTCATTCTAAAGTATCTTGAATTGTTGAAGGCTTTCACCCTCACCTCCTGTCCCTAGAGGCTCCTTTCCATTCCCTGCTACTTGTAGGTGGGGGAAAAGGGTTTTAGGGGATGGGGGCCTTTGCTCAGGCTCATACGCTTCCCTTAGTTGTGAGAGAGGCATGCATTTCACTTCTTGGGTGGAGAGGCACGTTGTAGCTGCGCCCTTACCATCCTGTTCCCCTGTTAGCATCACATCTACTCCCCTTTTCATCGGGTCACTTGGTGATCCATTAGAGCACTGTTGCTTATGCATCAAGGAGTGGTGAGTTTCCATAATCTGTTGTGTGGATAATCTGTTCACCTCCTCCTGGTTATGTCGTTTGGTTTCTTTAATGGCCTCCTCTCTAGCATTTTTGTACTCCTTCCTCCCTAGAGGAGTATTGAACTGTCCTCTATCCAGGTTGTTCATTTGGTTAACCATCAAATCCACTGCACCTTTCTCGGTTATAAGGAGTTCTAGTTCAATTTGATCCAAAAGCCTATCTTCCTTCAAACATTTCCCCTTTTTTTGCCCTTCTGTCATAGGTATTGCGGGGGAGATCAGGTTTTCTTCTCCCTCCCATACTTCTATCAGTTGCTTCCAATTTTTGTGCTTAGTCCCTAGTATTATAAAGTCTGGAACTGTGTCATTGCCTTGGAGATTAATAAGGATTGTAGGGTGTATAGAGGAGTCTTTTTTACTTATTACCTCATTTGTAGAAACAAATGTGCCAATATTGTTCCCTATTTGCTCCAAAGTGGTTTCATCCCAGTATTCCATTGGGAGATTATGTAAGTTCAACCACACCGGATATTCCTTTAGCTTCTCATTCATAGGGTCAAAACTTTTAGTCCAGTCCTTCCTATAGACTCCTTTCCCATTGATTAGATAGGGGCCATTTTTTAGGATCCATTCTTTTTCCTCTTTCACAGAGAAAATACCCATATAAAAACCATTTGTGAGGGTTTTGAGTTTTACCTCCTTACCCCACACCTGACTACACCAGCCTCGAATAAGAGACATTGATGGCCATGGCCCCAGCCATTTGAAGAAAAAATCCCTATCTTTGAAATAACCTACTGTGTCTAGCCATAAATGGTTTGAGATCCTTAGTGTGGACATTACCTCATATTGAATATTATCCTCTTCGATGTTGGCTTGTGGTGGTGGATCCGCCTCATTCTCCTTTTCCACAAACTGCTTCGGTTGGTAGAACTTGTGCGCAATCTTGGTGAAATCAAAGTTTTTTCCAAAACGAGTATAACCTAAAGCCTTCTCCCTGTTTGTGTTCCAGTTCTCCCTTCTCCTTCCATTCTAAATAGGTCTGCTTGTTGGGGGTCGCATATTATTTCCTCTTGTCTACCATTCTGCATAAAAACAACCTTGTTGGTGTGTGGAGTTGCGTGTATTGAAGGGCCACCTATAATATCCATGGCCACTGTAGTTCTTCCCTAGGTGTTCTTTGAAACCTTCCTGTGCTCGAGATTTCCCTCCAACTCCTTCACCTCTTGTTGCAGGTGACCATTGCCTCCAGAGGAAATCCCGCTTCTCCCACTTCTCCCTCATTTTGAATTTATACTAAACATTTAAGCTAGGGATGTACTCCCTAGGCAGAATGCAAATGCCCCACTCCACATCCCGTGGGTAAATCAAGATACAAGATCTTGGGGGCCTCTCAATTATTGACGCAATAAAGAGTAACCCTGTGAGGTTTGAACCTTGGTTGTAGGCACTACAGGCAAGAAGCCCCACCATTTCACCAAAGGGTTGCCCCCTATATCTAAAATAATTTAATCATATATGCAAAATTACAAATCAATCAGGCCTTATGAATTCCATAATGAAAAATTAAGTTTGAAAACTTCCAATAAAAAATATACAAGAGTAAGACATGTTAGGTTCACCAAAATGTGAGGTGGTGGGATAGGGATCCACTAGGATAAATTAGGAATCAAGCCTATTGATATATACTTAAATTGAATGATAAAATATATAGGCCCAACTTCAACCTACTAAGGAGAGTTAAGGCACTTATTGGGTTTGAATTATTCTTCTTTTTTGTTGATTGAATTGAATTGCTTGATAAAATAAGAACCAGGTAAAAGGTATGAAATTTATACACTAATCAACATAACCAGTAAGATACAAGTTTGATAAAGGCAACAACCTATAACACAATGGTAAATTTGTGAGCCTCTATTCTGGGAGGTCTTGGGTTCGAGTCTACTTAATGTTAACAAATAATAATAATTAAATCAACAAATAATAATAATTAAATCTCGGCTTCGGCCCATTACCCATAAAAAAGATACAAGTTTGATAAATCAACATTGAATATATATTTGGAAAGGAAAATTGTAGTAGAACATGTCATTCAAATTCAGGCTCAAAATGGTGGGATTATTTTTGTAGGCATCATATTCCTAGTGATGTTTGAAGATGACATCACTCGTGGATCCAAACTTAGAATGTTTATTTGATGATACCCTTGAAAAAACTTAGAAAATGTGTCAGACTAATTCACTAACCGTGGACTATGTCAAAAATTGATAGTTTAAATCTTCTTGTCCCAGTCCACACTCCTTGGATTTGCAACACATTCACTCCATGATATGTAAATTTGCACACAAGAGGGAGAAAAATAAATTTTATATTGTATAGGGGCTTGCTTAAGTCAAGCCCTTGGAGGATTCAACCTTCCTAGGCTACAACAATGATGATTAGGAAATAATTCTAATTCAAAGTACAATGCTAAATATCACAAGATATACCTCAATTTGATAATTTTGATGAATGCTATGCTCTTTTAATAATATGTCTAGGTATTGATGCAACAACATGACACATAAAGACAAGATTAAACATAAAAGCTTCTCAACATGATGATTATTGCAACTTGGCACTCTTTAATTGTCATACATGAATAACTTTTTCAACAATAATCACTATAGAAGGCTTGCAGATGAGTGAGGAAATGATGCTCTTATAAAGGGTTCCCAAGGTATTTCATAAATTAGGCCAACCTATAGTGGTCATGTGCAAATTTCAAGATCAAATAACAACTAGTGGGAACCCACACGTTGCCATATTCAAATATGGGCCCAATTTGGAAGAATTGTTGTGCCTAACAACATATCCCACCCAAAAAGGGTTAACATGCATAGCCTAGGACACAATATTTAATCTCCATACTAGAAAATGACAACATTATGACATTAAAGGGGCTAGAAACAAGCTTAGAAAGAGCAATGAGGAAATACACTAAGGTAGGGATATAAAAAGGGAGTGTGAAGTTGTGATGGGTTAACATTTATGACACTACAATCCCTTACAATTTGACCCTTCTTGGGGGTAGCTTATTAGTTAGGAGCTTTGCAACCCTAATATGGTTGTTTGTGGTAATTTTTACTACTCGTTTTGATACTTTTTTTTTACTAAGAATGTTTTACTCATATTTTATCTTTGTATTTAAATAACTCAACTTAAAACACAACTGCTACATCCTTGTACCAATTACTAAAGGGTTACATTTGCATTAATCTTCCATTTTTTTGAAAAAGAGGATTCACTGAACCACATAACTTCATATTTGAATCATATTTTCTTAGGAGCTTTATCCTAAAAAATAAGCATGAAATAAGGAAGTGATTAAACCTCAAATTTTGAGTTTATAATGCATGAGTAGTCTAATTTTTTTTGTGCACAACAACGAGAAAGAAGGATTCTTATTAGCCATTCTACTATATGATTGGAGTTTGATTTTCTATTTGACCAAAAAAAGTTTCAATTAATACATGGCATGACAATCATCTTATTTGAATTGAAAAAATCCTTAAAATTCAATGGTGCTTTTGAAAAAGATGTGAATCCCCCTAAATCTTCCTCTATTTTGAGGATGATGTTGAAATATAAACCTAAAACAACCAATTCATTTTCATAATAACCATTAACTAAGCTAGGTTACCCTAAATATGCTTTTTTGGATGAGATTGGAATGACAATAAATATTGAAAATCTAGAAACTCAAATATGAGAACAAACTAATACACTAGCCTAAAATCCAATTAGTTCTTGGAGAAACCAACTAGAATTTTATTTCTTTTGGAGGAAAAAGGATTGTTAATCCCCCCATTTATCCAAGAGATTAAATAAAACAACTTTTCCAAGCAAACATATTATTTGCATTATTAAAATTCACTTTAGTCTCGTATAGGAGAAAAATATATGCACTGTATAGATCTAAGTGATGCTCTACTAAGATCACTTATTAGGGCCATTTATGTCTCTAAAATCTTAATATATGATTTTCATTGCACTTGTGGATAACACTCAACTTTCCTTGAATATGTATTAGGTTCTTATCAAGAGTGGACCAAAGACCAACAACAAGCTTCTATTGAGTTTTCGTTGTTTATTATTTTCTTTTGTTTTTACTTCAATTTTTTTTATTGTTCTTCAATGAGAGACTAAAAGATTCCCTCATGAGTATAATTTCACATTAGGTATGAAAAGGATTCTTCAATTGCTTCTTATAGGAAATCGTTTCTCACTTTAAGAAGAATTTCATCAACTAAGTTATTAATATTTTTGCAAATTATGGCCCCCTTTATTAAGCAAATTTAAGATTGCACTGACAAATCTTGCCTCTATATCAATAAAATCAAGTGGTAAAGAGGAAGATTCATTAATTTTATTTACCAATATTTCACTAGTATTTTCTCGGATAACCATGGTTCATTAAGGGAGGTAGGAATTTTCTCTTTCCCTTCTATAACCTGACCCAAAACCTTTCACCATTTATACTGCCTATATCCAATTCACTATTTTCATTATTATTGGTGTAAAAGGGATGTTATGTGGCTAGTTCACGACCTAGGTCCCTTTCACACTTAGTAGCTGATTTTACTCACACATAAGATAGTTATAACTTTATGTCTCAATTCAAAAATCATTTCTCACTTTAAGACAAATTTCATCAACTAAGTTATTAATATTTTTGCAAATTATGACCCCCTTTATTAAGAAAATTTGGGATTGCACTGACAAATCTTACCTCTATATCAATAGAATCAAGTGGTAAAGAAGAAGATTCATTAATTTTTTTTACCAATATTTCACTTGTATTTTCTTGGATAACCATTTTAGGTTCATTAAGAGAGGTACAAATTTTCTCTTTACCTTCTATAACCTAACCCAAACCCTTTCACCATTTATATTGCCTAGATCCAATTCACCATTCATATTGCCTAGATCCAATTCACCATTTTCATTATTATTAGTGTAAGGGGGTGTTATCTGGTTAGTTCATGACCAATCAAATGTTTGCACATGAGACACCTTTCCTCCTAAAGTCCACATCTCCTTCGAATGTGTATAATATATTCTTGGGTGCTCAAAAAATTACCAAGAAAATGTGAATACATCAATGTGCACCCACAATAAATCTGTCTCCCTTCTCCTTGAAGGAGAAAACATGATTTCAATCCCCCTTTTTCTTCAAGGACACAAATACGATACTTCTCATGCAATAAATCATCCCTGAGGGAGAAGCTTGCTCGAGATGATAACACACCTCTTACCTTTGTTGCCTCAAAATTCAGTGTATCATCTTTGCTACTCTCTAAAGGAAAAATATTTCATCAATTTTGGCATCTTTAGGTGAGTTTTCATCATTACATGAGTCATTTGTATGCATCGTAAAACCACAAAAGCGTGTTCTACTTTCTATCACAATGAAAGCTTGATTTTATTTTTCTTCAACTTCTCATTAGCTCACTAAATATTATTCATTTTCCCATGTCCAATTTTCTGACAATACTAACACACAAATTATATTCTTGTTGAAATGTTAGACTTCTTAGCAAGAAAAACACTTTCCTCAAAAATTAAGTGTCTATTGTTAACTCTACTTCCTTCATCAATGAAAGAAGAAATTATATTTTCTAAACTAGGATTTAATTTGTTCAATGTAAAAATAATATGATCAAAATTTGAAGATATAGTACTGAGTAAGACCGCCTTGACATCATCATCATCATCGACTTTGGAGATTACACCTGCAAGTTATTTAAGGAGAGAATGAAATGTACTTATATGTTGAATAGTAGAATCTCCCTCTTTCATCTCCAACCCAAACAATTTTTATTTTTTGGACATTTTAGCACTTGAACCTTGTGAACCAAATAAAATGTTAATCCCATCCCATATTTCCTTTGATGTCTTTGTTACATCAATGTGATGCAAATATGCATCAATTAACTAAGACCAATCAACGTCGCAACCCTATGATCTTTAGCTATTCATTTTGTTATTTCATTTGCATTTTGACAATTTTGATCGCAATGTACCACAAATATTTTTCAATTAAAAATAATTGAGTTTTAACTTTCTAGGCATGAAAAATCACACCCTTCAAATTTAGCAACAATAGCTAATTTCTCCATTTATACAACCTTGTCACTCCAAAAGATCTATACAGCTTCAAAGTTTTGCATTAAAATCCTTATACCTCCTTAATAGATACATAACTGAATATTTTGTGTTGACCAAATTCACACATACCTTTAAAAATGTGTCTCCATTATTGTTTCGTTGCTTAGAATTCTCTAATCTCATGCCACCTTTGGTGACAACACTTTTATTTTTTAGTTATTTTATGCCTCCTCTCCCATTGTTTGGTGTTGGAGATCAAAACTTTGTTCTGGCCGATACTTATGATGATAATGATAGAAATAATTTTGATTTGATAATTGCCACAATTTGCACAAACTACACTTCTTCACAAATTTTAGAATTGAACACACGCTCTAATGCTCCAATACTACTATGTAATAGCCACCTTTCTCATCCTCATAAGGAGCCTAGTAAGTATTCAATATAGATAAAAAAAAAATCAATATATATTCTTACTCCACATGGATATAATGCCTCCTTCACAACATAGGACATTTTCAATAATAAAAAGCTAAAGTGAGGAATTCATGCAAAATATCATCCTTGAACTAGTTACTCATGTCTTGGATATCATACAAATATTGATACTAGCGGATTTTATGGTATGGTCTCCTCACGACTAGAAACCAAAGAAAGGCTCTTCATCACATCAATCTACATCACCCCACATGCATAGACTCCAATTTTTGCTTTGATGCCATTTGATAAAACAAACACCAAAAAAATGACATTATTGATCTAATTAATATGCCTTTAAATAGGCAATGCACAAACAATTGAACAACTCCTTAACTGTAAAAACTTATTACTCCAATCTAAAAAATCAAAAACTAATACAATATGCCAACATCCTCATTACAAATAAAAACTAAAGCTTTTGGTGTAGATCTAAACTCGCCACTGAGTGATCTAAACTCACATTGAGTTTAGAGGGTTTGAGAAAGGCAATTTTGCCTTTTCTTTCATCCAAATAGGGCATACGAGGCTAGATCTAAGAGACTTTAAATACGGGAGATGGTTGTTGTATCTATATGATAGTTACTCTTCTGGAGTATTCTGGGTTAAAACCAAACTTGCCATAGCATCTAGAAGGCCTAAGAATCTTAAGATCAACTACAAATTCATCAAAATTTGAGTAGTTTACTTGGAGCCATAAAAAAATTTCCCTCCTCTTATGGACATCAAAGAATATTATATAGAATCTTTAAAATATTTTACTTGTACAATGCTAGTGTAAGCATGATACAACATACTACTTTAATTAATTTTTTTGAATTCCTTTTCATAGTTTAATTAGTTTTAAAAAATACTTACAAAAACTTTGTAGGTTTATAATTGTACAACAAGGTACCACATGAGTGCAATTAAGATGTGATGTGGTGCCATAGGCTAAGCCACACAACAAGTCACTAGCAAATCACTCTTGCACTCCTCGCCAAACACATAATAATTTGACTATTGATAAAATAACTAGAATATTCAATAATTTTTTGCCACTTTAAAATCTCAATCAGAATCAAGAGGGGAATATTCCTAGATTCTACCAAACAACAACAAAGGTATATTCCATTCATTATAGGTATATTTTGGGGCCAAAGATTAATATTTTGGTTGAGGGAAAATGTTTCATCTACCTATCTACCAATGTCATCATTATTTTAGTGGTGACATCACAAGTCAACCCTCGTCTTTTCGCCCCCCTTTTATTTATAATTTTCATTTTGGTAGTTAAACTTTGTGAGGCCATATCTCATTTATTCGACATTATTTTTGTGGGTTTTTTTTTATTTGGGAAGAATTTTGTGCTCTTCATAATGCTGCAAGTAATTTTTTATTTAGTGCCAAGAGTTCCAAAAAATGTAGATTCTCAATGGTGTTGTTAAATTGTTCTCATTTGGGAAACTTTTAAGGTTATGTTCTTGCTCTTATAATAATGTTTTTGGTTGTCATTTCTTTGAAGTGTATGTTGTTTCTCATGCTTGGTAGTGGTGTGATCGAATCGTTTCATTCTATGTAAAAAATAAAATTTTACCTTGTGGCTAAATTTGGCATCTGTGTGTACCAATATCAAGTCAAATTTTCTATTTTTTTGGCATTTAGCTATAATATCATTGAGCACAAAGTTATACATCATATTTTGTCAGGAATTTCATGATTATGTAATTTGCAGGGGCAATCTTATATTTTTGTTGGTGCAAGTCTCTTGATTGGTATATTGAGTGACTAAAGAGGTGGAGTTTATCGTGGGTATCAAATTTTTTTATAATAAAATTAGATTAGATAGATGGAACTATAAGTTTTAGCGATATGAAATCCCAATACAGTTTAGGTGGATTAATAAATTTTTTAATCTCTATGGACTAGTTCCTCGATTGTCACCGTATTGGAAGGTACGTGTGTGGGATAAAGACTAAACATATCTTAGAAATAATCGATTATAACTGTGACGTTGACACACAAATGCATACCAATGGTATTGAATCCCCTTGTGACTTTATGACTAAACTTTGGAAGATGGATGGAGACTCAAAAGAATCTCCATTCTTCTAAGATCTTGTTGTGGATTATCTTGTTCTATTGACAAGATTTGACCAATTAGTGATTAAAAAAATTCAATTATTACTCAATATGGTTTTCTTGATGACTTAAATACTTCTCCTCATCTTATAGAGACTTTTAATGACACATTGTTTATACGGATCACAATCCATATTTAAAGGATTCATGTTCTTCATCTATGAGTCAACTTCTTCAGTTTGAGGACTCCAATAATATAGCATTGGTAGAATCATTTTGTATTCTTACTTCTACATCCTACGAGTACACAAATATTTATTAGGGATGATAAATGTAGTCAAATGACATGCACTAAATCTCATCTCTTTCATCTATTATTGTATTTGATGACACCTCGTTGCCATGGTTTAGGATTCTTGTGATTCAATATAGTAACACTTGCATCATCTTCTAGAGATGGCTACTAGGGATTCACACTGGATAGAAATTGCATATTTTTTCATAGAGTCCCACATCTTAGATTTGGGGGACCCATGATTGTATTCATATTCTCTTTGATGGGTATGATCTTTCTTTAGATGTTGTGAGGGAACACTCCAACACTCTTATTCCCTTTCTACCTTATTGTTTATAATAGTTTAAAATTAGTGGAAATACATTTGATCAACACTTGGAGGAGTCTTCTTTATATTTAAATGATATTCTACAACAGTTTCTAGGAGATTCTAGATAGTCATCTTCATTGATATGACCTAGAACACTTGATTTAAAGGTGAAATATTTCAATTTCAATATGGAAACACTTGATAACGCTTCAAAAACATAACACTTCATCCTTCTTGCTTTATCTTCTTTTGGGAATAAGAAGACACCCTGCATATTATATTGGATTAGTTTCTCTATAAGTGGAGGAATTTTTTTAAATAACATTGGATCATCTTCAACACTGAGTGTTGGTCATTGTAATCACCTAAAAATGGTCATCTAAACCCTAGACCCCCAATCTTAACAATTAATCAAGAAACCCCAATCTTGATTATTCTAATTCCTAAATCAAACATGCAATTCTTCAATCTATCAATTTGTAGGTAATCTGACCTAAACCCTAGGTCCTAATCGATCATCTTACTTGATTAATTAATTAATCCCTAAAATCACATTACATTGGCAAATAAACCTTATGTTAATTATTTAATTGATATTATGATATATTAATTAAATAAAATTGCTAAATTGTCAATTAAATAAAAAAAGGGAATTAAACTAATTAATAAAAACAAATATGCATTCAAAATCTTTTAAATTAATAAAAATGCATATGACATCATCAAATTCAGTTGACTGATTATCAAAATGGAAACAATCTAGTTCCACTCAGTTAACTGATTCTCCATTGTTTATCATTTTGGAAACATTTCAGTTAACTGAGAACTGATTTTGAAAGTTTCCAAAATAACTGTTCAGTTAGTTCAGTCAACTGACTCTTTCGACCAATCACATTGCTTGCACATGGATTGTGCTTCTTCAATCGAATCTGAGCCACTCTTTTCTTTCGATCTCGATCGTCGATTCGAGAGAGATTTCTATAAAAGAGAAACTCATTTCCTCCACAAGGATCCTAATTTTTATTATCATTTTTATGCTGCATTTCACATTCTAGTTTTCTTGCATCTTAGCTTTCTTTTAATCATTTATTTCTAATGGTTGATTTATTTTAAGCATGCAAACAATCTAACTTTGAGCACACTTTTCAATTTGGTGTTATTAAAATGAATCTTACACACTTCAAATTGGTGCTTTAAAATTGAATCTCTAAGTATCTTGGATTAACAGCAAATCAACATCTTGCATATCATCTTAGATTAATCATAATAGATTAAAATCCTTCATTTAGAATAGGTGTAGTCACTGAGTTTGCGATGACCTGAGAGCAAACTCATACTCCTGCCTACTAGAAGGCAATGGGTCATTGTCGGTTAGTGTAGTTATTGTTTTCAGATTTTGTATTGTCTAACCCACTAACCATGTAAAGACTTTATTGAAGTGTGTGTGTCTATTGTGCAGCTCGCAGGTATCGACCATAATTCACGCATACATTTCTGGCACCCACTGTAACAACAACAACAAAAACAAAAATGGGGGATTAGGCAGTACAATCATAAAAAATTGTGACTTGCTACTAGGGGCATGGATCCCCAATCATATCATATCTTTGGCTTACACCAGAGTCAATAATCTTGTCATTTCTGAAGGACAACTCGCTACTGACGCAAACAGGTGTTTCTCAACACCCTAATCAAAAGTGTTTCTTAAACACTATCTTTGGACACATCTGTGTTTCTTAACATACATTGGATATCGTAAACATAGATAGTAGATAGATAACAAATCAAACACTTCACACTCACAAGCACGACAGTGTTTCTCAACACCTCCTACATATACACATCTGAAAACTTTGAAACTGACTGAAGTATGCTAAAATTCTCTTTGTATGTTGTCTATTCTCATTGATTTTCATCAATATTTTCTTTGTCTATTGCTTGTTGGTGTCATTTTGATGATCCTACAACGTCAACTAAACTGGGTGTAGGTGGTAAGAGCTCCTGCGTTAAGGCGGAAAAGCTTCACATCCCTCGATCCTGTTTATTTGTACGCCAAGGTGAGGTCAGAACTATCTCCTTGGCTATTATTGCTCTATTTGTTTACACAAGATCGCACTCATGGTTATCTTGGATTTGAATGCCTCGATACTGGTGTACTCTTGCAACATCAACTGGAAACAACATTCAGGTCATCTCGGTTGTTATGCCTCGATGCTTACATTAGTTTCCCATATCTTATCCGATGAAAGTCATATTGATATTCTTATGGTCGTAGTGGCACCAGTAAGGATTGTATCGACTTCAATGTTCCAAAAACATTCAATGATGAAAATTTTCAATGCTAAAGCTTTAGTGACTACACCTTATGTGGAATTCATGTTAGTCTTGCATCTACATATGCATCGGCTTGGTGTTAAATCTGCATAATATCGATATATCTCTCCAATGTGAAGGATATGAGACTCCAATTGATCAATCTTCCCATCGTCAAGTGGTCAGCTATGCATGAACACGACACCCCTTGCTAATGTGATTGTCCTGATTCCATTTTCAGGATCAAAATCAAAATCTGAAATTGACTGCTTGCACAACCAATGGAAATCTCTCACACTTTTCTTCTAATCAATCCATGTATCTTACTTTTGGTCATTCTCAGTCAAACAGGACCTCCCATCAAGTACATCTTTTGTCCTAACCACTTGGGACCTATTTCTAATCAGATCAGCTTCTTCTTTCATCATGTTATCAACCGAATTGCTTCTCATCATTGGGGCACCTAGCCATATTTTGATTTCGCTCTCGAGGGGGCAGGATCAGGACATCAACATTCCAGTGATCACATCCTCAATCAAAACCCCATCGCTTGGGGTATCTCAACTTCATTGCATCAAATCAAGTTGAGATCATCTTAAAATCAAAGGCAACCTAATCAATGGTCTTATACAATGGTGAATATATTTGAAACCAAACAAGATCGGTCTTATACAGACTATTCATTATTGAAACCAGATACATTGATCAAATTGGCTTCATCGCTTCAAATCAAGTCAATTTTCTTGCTAATCAAATCTATTAACGGTAATCAGTTTCATCGCTTCAAATCAAACTGGTTATTCATTCAAACCAATCAAAAGGTTTAAGAGTTCTTAACAGATGTTTAGTTTCATCACTTCAAATCAAACTGAGCATTCTATTTTATATCTTTTGATCGATCTTCGTCCAATCAAGCTCAGAGTCGGTCTTCTTCTTCAAAAGAATGGTTTCATCGCTTCAAATCAAACTATTATGGGTCTTCTCGCTAACAAGTCTTCGAATCAATGCGCTGATCGCACGTGAATTCAAAGAGAGGCAAATGTAATCACCTAAAATGGTCATCTAAACCCTAGACCCCCAATCTTAACAATTAATCAAGAAACCCTGATCTTGATTATTCTAAGTCCTAAATTAAATAGGCAATTCTTCAATATATCAATTTGCAGCTAATCTAACCTAAACCCTAGGTCCTAATCGATCATCGTACTTGATTAATTAATCAATCCCTAAATTCACATTACACTGGCAAATAAACCTTATGTTAATTATTTAATTGATATTCTGATATATTAATTAAATAAAATTGCTAAATTGTCAATTAAATAAAAAGGGAATTAAATTAATTAATAAAAATAAATATGCATTCAAAATCATTTAAATTATTAAAAATGCATATGACATCATCAAATTCAGTTGACTGATTACCAAAATGGAAATAATCCAGTTCCACTCAGTTAACTCATTCTCCACTGTTTATCATTTTGGAAACATTTCAGTTAACTGAGAACTGATTTTGGAAGTTTCCAAAATAACTGATCAGTCAGTTCAGTCAACTGACTCTTTCAACCAATCACATTGCTCGCACATGGATTATGCTTCTTCAATTGAATCTAAGCCACTCTTTTCTTTCGATCTCGATCGTCGATTCGAGAGAGATTTCTATAAAAGAGAAACTCATTTCCTCCACAAGGATCCTAATTTTTATTATCATTATTATGTTGCATTTCACATTCTAGTTTTCTTTCATCTTAGCTTTCTTTTAATCATTTAGCTCTAATGGTTAATTTGTTTTAAGCATGCAAACAATCTAACTTAGAGCACACTTTTCAATTTGGTGTTATTAATATGAATCTTACACACTTCAAATTGGTGCTTTAAAACTGAATCTCTAAGTAGCTTGGATTAACAAAAAATCTGCATCTTGCATATCATCGTAGATTAATCATAATAGATTAAAATCCTTCATTTAGAACAGGTGTAGTCATTGAGTTTGTGATGACCTGAGAGTAAACTCATATTCCTGCCTACTAGAAGGCAATGGGTCATTATCGGTTAGTGTAGTTATTATTTTCAGATTTCATATTCTCTAACCCACTAACCACATAAAGACTTTATTGAAGTGTCTGTGTGTGTGTTGTGCAGCTTGCAGGTATCAACCATAATTCACGCATACAGTCATCTACTATAATTACATGATACTCTATGTTGAAGTGGTGTTGTATAGTCCCTCTTATTCCTTTCTCTCATGGGGGTCTTTTAACTTTCACGAGGTTTTTCACATCTCACTCTTTCTCAAGAGCATTTTATTTTCATTTGTATTTTTGGAGAGGGATTTTGATCCATTGGGTTTCCTCCCCATTTTGGTTGTGAGACTCACATTGCATTTATACATGGGTACCCAACATTGCCTAATAGTCGAGACCCACATTTGCATCTTTGTATCATTTGCATTTATGTACATTCTTCCTAAGTTACAATTAAGGGGCAATGTTGGTGTGAAAGGAGTGTCTTACCTAGCTAGTTTTTCACCCAAGTCCTATTCACATTGTTTAATTAAGTTTACATAGGGTATACATATGGTAGTTATCACTTCATTTCTCAAGTTGCAAAATTACAATACATACCATAATCTAATGTGATCCTTTATTCACCTTGGCCTATATAAATACGGGAATCACTTTGTAATCTTAATCTAGTTCATCTTGTTTATCAATCTGTCATGTGCACCACGTGATAGAATAACATTATCTTCTCATAGTCGATCTCTCTTATGCTTTGATGAAGATCCATTTGTCCATTTTTGTTATTCAAATTTAATTATCCTTTATACACTACCACGATCCACTTTCATACTTATATTCCGCAAACCTATTTTTCTTTCTCTGCCCAAATATATTTGTCTCTTTACCTCACTTTGGTTTATTTGTCCATTTTCATTACCCTCTTCTATTCATTTGCATTTGAAACCTAGTTCCAATGGATTATTTATTTTTACCCAAATCTAAATGTTGATTTTGTTTCCCTCCTTAAGATCATGTTTATTAATCAAAATTTAAATTTCTATCTTCAAATTATTAGTGTATATTCATGCTTAGGTTCTTAGATGGCTTGTTCATGTGGAAATTTAGGCAGGGTGGTAGGTAGGATATTTTCCTTTATATACCCCCACTCCCCTCTTATGTACTCATCCATTCAATGCATTCTTCTTTTGCTTCCTGCAAATTGCTCTCTTTGTTATTTCTATTTGCCTAGATTTGTGGCCGAATTCCACACAAAATTTATCATTTTCATCACTCGATTCTATTTATCCTTCTTGATTTTGATTTTTTAGAAGTTTTTTTGGCTCTTTAATTTTATTAAAATGTTAGCAAATCCTATTATATCACATTTCAATCTTGTATTCAAATGGACCAATCCTTCCTCTGTTACCAATGTAAACCTCTTTTTGTTTTCCTTCAATGACAACCTCGATTCATTTTCTTTACAAGTACGAGGGAAACTATTGTGCAAGTGTATGAAGGATTTTCATTTAGCACAATAAGGACACGAGTTTTCTACATCAATTAAGTAATACCAAACTCAATTTTTTGTGATAATAAAGATTTTGGAAAGTTTTTTTTTGATATCAACTATATAAAACCCCTAAATTTTACTTCTTAAAATTTTATTATACTTAATGAATGTCCCCAAAGAGTTGCTTATCCTTTTCAATATCTCCTCATTTCTCTACTCTTACGTTAGATTTAACAATATGACCCATAATAGAACAAGTTTGATTTGTTCTAAATGTGAGTCAAAATTCGGTTTCCAATTTTGTAATACCAACTACAAACTCGGGGGACCTTTTTTTTAGCATCTATATTAGTAAATTTTACTATAAAGAAGTCCTTCGACATAAAGTTTATTTTAGCAATTGAATCCTAATTCCTTTTAATCCAATCCACGATAAATGATCTACTTGATCTAATGTTGTAGAATTTTCTGTGACTGTTGTTGATTTTAGGGTCTTTACTTTCTCTCATAGGATAATATATAGAAGATATATTAACGACACCCATTTTCTTTATTATTGTGAGATTTGGACACCTTAAAAAATTTAGCATTCCAACATTAATTTTAAGGCATGTTGTCTTTCATTGTAAGCTTCCTAACCCCCCATCTTGAGTTTTATTTTTCCAAATTCCTTCATACTAAAAATGACTAATCAAATCTCTTCTTGTATTGAGAGTTAAGGAGTGAGGGGTATCAATTTATGTGTGGATAAATCTAACAATGTGTGAATTAATAGTAAGATACACATTATAGAAATCTACATAGCATAAGAAATCCTTTAATTTTAATAGCATACTGAGTTTTCTTGAAGTATTCGGCTTGCTTGTGCAGAGTAGAGTATTTAGATTTGCGAGCCATCATTTTTTGGTCTGTTTTCTCCATCTTGGTGCGATTTTAATGTGGTGAAGAAGACACCCTTTGGCAGCGTTTTTCTATACCCGAGGGTCTGAAATTCCATTTCCAGATTGGGGCGACTTCTTTTTAGGGCATTTCCAGCTCCTCTCATAGCGATTTTCCATGATGCATTTGCAAAAAATCAGCAGAAGGAGGTAGCGACCAGAATTAAGCATCATTCAAGGCCCTCATTCCATGAAAACATTGTGCTAGGGCATCCAAATTTGAATGCTTTAATTGCAGATATGAGTCTGAAAATGATGATTTTAACCATCAAGTTGAGGGATTCATTGTCTGGCAAATTAAGACATAAAATTATTGCGCTTCAATACATTCTACTGAAACATTACTATTCATCGCATTGTTGTTCGAAGTCTACATAGAGATCATTCCAGCGAACTCATACACGCAGCGAATTAGAAAGAGATCCTACAACAACATCACTTCCAGATCGTGGTGATGCACAGAGCAGTGAAGTTGGATTTTCAGACTGCAAATTAATAATCAAAACTCATGCAATTGATAAATTGATATTCAAGGGATTTTCGCCCAGCAGCGACGCCTGTACGTAGAAGAATAGAAAGTCGCAAGATATAAGGGAGGAAAGATAGAGATTAATATCACCAAACAAATTGGGCAGAATTACTCTGACTTGTGGCAGCGAATTACCCTTTTTGGGGCCTGCGAATTAGGCAGTAGGAGCAGTTGGTTTACCTTATACTTTTAGGCCTGTGAATTACTCATATTGGGTCTGATTTTACATGAGAAATTCATCTAAGGTGGTAGCGATCTGGGCTTTCTACAACAGTGAATTCTTGATGACAATTAAGGGTGAACTTTACAGTCATTCGAAAATCTAAGAGATTTACAAAATGGATGCGAAAACAAGTGAATTTCGGCAGACAACGAAACCAAGATTTAAACTACGGAAAACCGTCTTCAAAAAATTAAGGTATACTGACACCAAGTTTTATGAACAGAGCAAGGCTTCGAAAGAGGATACCAGTGATACTGGTTATTTTGGCTACTGCTTTAATTGTTGGTTATATGGACACTGAGTTGTGGATTGTCGTCAAAAGAATGTGAGTTCCCCAAGCCCTAACTACGATCATCTTAAAGCTTTTATCACCAAGCAAAAAAGAAAAGCTTGGATGAAAGCAGAGATTCAAAAGAGGCTTTTCCCTTGGTAAATAATCCTACCCTGGGATCTAGGGTTTGCACAGACAAGAAATCTGAAAAACGCACTACTACTCGGCTTCCAAAAGTCTTCACTGTAAAGGATTTAGATAGCCAGTTGATTCGTTTTGCCAAAACGAAGTATGCACTGCATAATTCAAGCAACCACGGGATTGTGGAGCCCCTAAAACCCAGAGCTGAACTGGCTAAGCAATCCAATGATCCCCATTCTGCCTTGGGGAGAGGGGGTTTTTCAGTGGCCCAGGCGGATCCCAGGGTTGCTAGGTTGAGAGAATGTGAATGGCAAGAGGTAAAAAGCAAGAAGAAGGTAAGATCACATTTTGTGGAGAGAGTGGAGATTCCTCTGAGTAATCCTTTTGATTCACTAAGATTAGGGAAGATCTCTCCAAACATCAGCTATTATTCTCCCCCCCACATTCGCAATGGGGTTTTGGGAAGGAAGGGAAACTTCAGGGATGAGCATCACAAACACACCAAGCCAACTGGATCAAATCCAGTTCACACCCCCCCTCCTTTACGAAAACCCTAAGTATCGGATCAGGGTATGCTGCGGCTGGGGAGAATATTGAGAATCTTTCTTCAGAGCCTCATACACATAAAGACAGGTATTACTCTCCCCCTCACCGTCGATTGGCTG
>MU224229.1:5015964-5052367 GCA_018584345.1 Thuja plicata | reverse complement strand
ATGATCTCCTTACACACAATTCAAGATGCCGACACATCAACATTATTTGCAAGAAATACATTTTACAAAACAAATAATAAGAATAGGAATTATCCAAGGTTGAGACACCTTATTCCTAACAATTATGGTCATTAAAATTTGTAAATTGTAAATTGTAAATTGTTAATTTTTTCGGTAGTGGGTATGCCCACGGACCTATGTATTTATGAAATCTCGACAAAGCTCGAGTCGTGGGAATGCCCACGTATATTTCTATATCAGGTATAGGACTTTTGTCCCGGGCAAGGCTGGAGGTTTTCTCGACCCCACTCTTTCCTACTAGCGCCCGCAGCGAGTGGGGTTATACTGTAAAAATTATTTTTAATATTAATAAAATTCTGGCTTCGGCCTTTTCTCGATCAAAAAAAAAAAAAAAAAGACTATTCAAACCCTCCCCCTCACATTTTGAGAAAGATTATTTCAAAATCCTTTAAAAAAAGATTGGTGAATCAATTGATTTCTATCCCAATTTTCTTTTTTCAAAAGAATCTAGATTCAAAACACACCTCTTTTCCTTTCCAATTTGTTTAATCATAGTACGAAGATTTACCATTAGATCTACCATATTTTCAAAATCATTTCTAACCATATTATTGAATAGCAAAACCACAAGAAAACCCTCAATCAGGAGCTCCCATGTTATTTCTCTAGCTATTGCTTTTTCTAATTGTAATTCATAATTGCATCAGACTTTAACATCTCTTACAAAAGTTTCATGTCTCCAATTTTCTTTCCTTTGATCTCCCAATGACAAATCTAAATTTGCCTAGTTTGCCCACACCCCTTTAGGCCACTTCATTTCAATTGATATTCCACTTTGGGTGATTGATATCAATTAAGTAAGAAAGATGTTGAATATTATCTACTCTTGAATGAAGTGAGAGTGATAACAAATTTATCAAACCTTTCATCCAATGATACTATAATAAAAGCTTTTCCCCCTTATTTAGCTTAAAAAAATGACATCTCTAATTACTCAAAATTTACAGTATAAACTCTACACAAGAATCAAAATCAGTTGATACAAACTATACAACTAATCACTTATAAGCACTTATCTAATATAATAATTCTATATAAAAACTCAAAAAAATACTCTTTTATCCTTTACATCATGTGAGATGGCCCCCTTCTTTACTCTTACGTTAGATTTAACAATATGAACCATAATAGAACAAGTTTGATTTGTTCTAAATGTGAGTCAAAATCCAGTTTCCAATTTTGTAATGCAGTCTTGCTCCATTAATAAACCAACTAAAAATTGGAGGACCTTTTGTTTTAGCGTGTATATTAGTAAATTTTACTATAAAGAAGTCCTTCGACATAAAGTTTATTTTAGCAATTGAATCCTAATTCCTTTTAATCCAATCCGAGATAAATGATCTGCTTGATCTAATGTTCTAGAATTTTTTGTGACTGTTGTTGATTTTAGGGTCTTTACTTTCTCTCATAGGATAATATCTAGAAGATCTATTAACTGGCATGAAATCCCATTTTCCTTATTATTGTGAGATTTGGACACCTTAAACAATTCAACATTCCAACATTAATTTTAAGGCACGTTTGCCTTTCATGGTAAGCTTCCTAACCCCCCATCTTGAGTTTTATTTTTCCAAAATCCTTCATATTGAGAAAGATTATTTCAAAACCCTTTAAAAAAAGATTGGCGAATCAATTGATTTCTATCCCAATTTTCTTTTTTAAAAAGAATCTAGATTCAAAACACACCTCTTTTCCTTTCCAATTTGTTTAATCACAGTAAGAAGATTTACCATTAGATCTACCATCTTTTCAAAATCATTTCTAACCATATTATTGAATAGCAAAACCACAAGAAAACCCTAAATCATGAGCTCCCATGTTATTTCTCTAACTATTGTTTTTCCTAATTGTAATTCATAATTGCATAAGACTTTGACATCTCTTACAAAAGTTTCATGTCTTCAATTTTCTTTCCTTTGATCTCCCAGAGACAAATCTAAATTTGCCTAGTGTGCCCACACCCCTTTAGGCCACTTCATTTCAATTGATATTCCACTTTGGGCTATTGATATCAATTAAGTAAGAAAGATGTTGAATATTATCTACTCTTGATTGAAGTGAGAGTGATAACAAATCTCTCAAACCTTTCATCCAATGATTAATAAAAGATTTTTCCCCTTATTTATCTTTAAAAAATGACATCTCTAGTTACTCAAAATTTACAATATAAACTCTACACAAGAATCAAAATCATTGATACAAACTATACACTAATCACTTATAAACACTTATCTAGTATAATAATTCTATATAAAGACTCAAAAAAAAACCACTTTTCTCCTTTACACTAATATAATACTTAAATTATTTCTAAATAATTATTGGAAAATTTCCATATTCTAGTATTTTGGACTTCTTACCCTACATCATGCGAGATGGCCCCCTTCAATGGTCTAAGAAATGGACTCTAATTCCTTCATAATATCTAGGAGTGTGGAAAGCATAGGTTTTAATAAATAGTATAATAATGTTACCGCCTCTTGACAAGAGGGCATGAAGATCATGGGGTCCACTGTACCCAATACATTGAATGAAGAAAGAAGGGGTCCATTTTTCAATTATAAATAAATAAATTTGAATATATATATATATATATATAAAATATGCAGAAGCTTAGAAGGGCAACAGCCCTATTAGGGGCAAGATAGCTCGCATGTCACAAGGTAGGTAGTCCAATCTGGGTTCTTTCCTTAGAAAGACACGAAGCAATGTAAGAATTCTCCAATTTTAGTAGACTCGAGGAATATTTAAAAAAGAGGAAAATTCGGACATGGAACCAAATTTCATCGGAGCGAAGGGGAACATTTGAAGTTACAGACGAAGAAGACAAGAGGCGTATTGTGTTTTGTCCAGATGCGAGAATGAATGGGAGTGTGGAAGGGAAAAGATTCTTTAAACATTTTCAGGAGCGGCTGCAATGTAACATCCGGTATGCTTTCTGGTTTTGCCCATTTATCTTTTGAATCATCTGAGTTTTCGGTACAGAAATCCCGGCGTTTTTTTGGGTTCTTAGTTTGAGCAATTCCCGTGCGTTCAAAGACCTGGGTTTTGAAGTTTATTGAATTTGGTGTTTAGTGATGAGTAGAGGATCTGAAATAACTCTTTTTAACTTGGGAATGAAATGGGTCACATGGATTGTGTGAGTTTCCGAAGGCAATGTTAGGATGGAAGGCAGTGCATTCGCTGAGGTGGGTTTTGAAGGTAATGCGATTCTGGTGGTATGAATCTTTAGGATCTGCGAGAAAGAAACAATTCTGTTTTGGGAGGACTTGGGTAATATGCCTTGTGTGAGTAGCTGGAGATAATAAAAGCGGAATGGAGGGAAGTGTAATGGATGGAACAATGTTGTCTGGAAGTCCTTCAATGGCTGATCCCTTGCAACTGCAGCATTTTTCTCGTCAGCCCCGGCCTTTCGGTGGTAGTCCTATGCAGCTTCTGCCCCATATAGCCACTGCAGGTGGACAGGAGACTGCTCACATGCATCCACAACAGCAGCAGCAACAACAACATCATTGTTTTGGCCATGATGTCAAGAGTCTGGGCCGAAGCTCTAGCAGGTGTAAGCCCTCTCAGAGTGAGGAGGATGAGCCGAGTTTTACAGAGGATGGGACGGATGGTTCCAAGGGCGGTAAGAAGGAGAAAGATACCTCTCCCTGGCATCGCATGAAATGGACCGATGAGATGGTCAGGATTCTCATCACTGCTGTCTTGTGGGTGGGAGAGGAGGGCGACTGTGCACATGAGGGTAATGTTAATAGCAAGAGAAAATCTGGGATTTTGCAGAAGAAGGGCAAGTGGAAGTCTGTGTCCAAGTTGATGAATAGCAAGGGACATCCCGTTTCTCCCCAGCAATGTGAGGATAAGTTCAATGATCTCAATAAGAGGTACAAGAGGCTGAATGATGTCCTTGGCAGGGGGACTGCTTGTGAGGTAGTTGAGAACCCTTCCCTTCTTGATAAGATGTGTCATCTCTCTGACAAGGCAAAGGACGATGTGAGGAAAATCTTGAGCTCTAAGCATCTTTTTTATAGGGAGATGTGTGCATATCATAATGGGAATAGAATTCATTTGGAATCTGAGCACGGGTTGCAGCATTCCGGTATGATGATAATGCATCATGCTGCAAGAACGAGAGATGGACATGAGTTGTTTAGGCCTGCGATTGAGGACACAAGTGGTGGGTGTGGGGGTGGCGGGGATGAGAACGAGGAGGAGGATATAAAGGAGGAGGAAGAAGATGACGAGGATGACGAGGATGATGATAATGAGAATGAAGGAGATCCGGAGATTGAGGGTGGAATGGAAGAAAGCATGAAAAGGCCGAGGATAAATACAAATTGGGAAGATATAAATTTGTGGTCGTCACCCGGATCGCAGGAATTTGGAAGGCCCAATGCCCAAGACAATTTCAGTCAGGAACTTATGGGTGTGTTGCAGGATCCCACTAAAGCAGAATGGCAGAAGAGACAATGGATGAAGAGTCGAACTATGCAATTGGAGGAGCAGAAAGTGATGATTCAAGCCGAAGCATTTGAACTGGAGAAACAACGAATGAAGTGGAAGAAATTTAGAAGCAAGAAGGATAGAGAATTGGACAAGCTTAAGTTGGAGAATGAAAGGATGAAACTTGAAAATGAGCGAATGGCATTGCAATTGAAGGAGAAGGAATTGGAATTAGAGTTCAAAAGATCTGAAGCATCTATGCCATCTGTTACCCTTAAGATGGACAGGTTCCGTGGAATGGAGCAGCATGATATGGTTAGAGGAGAGTCGATGCAGTGAATCATAGAAGATAATATTGATTTTTTTTAAATTCTCAATCTTTGGTTAATGCAGAGGTTTCACATGTTGCCAGCACCCCTGTATTGCTGAGTACTTGCAGGTATGCTTAAACCATTCAAGCACTTCTCTTGGATAGGTTTTTCTATGAATTTGTTGATAAAAACTACTGTAAATGAGATTATATTGGGCCCATAAATGGTTAAGATAAATCCAGGGTGCAGCTGAATAGCTAGGAGGCAAAATACATTAGGACAGATGTGCATGAAATTTAGAGATGAAGAAAATTGATTTTTGTGTAGGCTGCAGTAATTTAGCCAGGGTGGACGGTAAACATAGGAGTTTTGCCATGTTTGGAAAAAAGAACCTATCATAATTTATTTGAATGCACTTTGTAAATTATATACAGCACATCTTTTGGTTTTGTTGATGAGTAGCGAGTTCAAGTTGCTATTTTAAGAAGATGAATTGATAAGATAGTGAACAACAATGTGGATTGCTGGCTGGTGCTGGTCTCTTAACATTTAAAATTCCTGTTACGTTTTTTTCGTTGAGGAATTTAAATCATCCCAAATAAGCGACTTTCTGTTCATAATACCTGAATAAAAAGGAATAAATTTATCAAATTTTAAGTACTTTTATTTTGCTTTTCAATCATGAAAACTTAAGGTTTGTTATTGTCATATTGAATTTCACAACATTATTTGTGAGTATTTAATAAGTTGAGATTTTAAAAATTTCTTATTGATTAGGCTGCATTTCATTGCTTTCTCTCTGTTTTAGTAAGAATTTTGTTTTCTGGAACCAGTTGCAGACATATTTCTTATTTGGATATGTATGTGCATTTTTTGAAGGATGCCAACTTATTCACTGACATAATCTTGTAGTATACTGTATAGCTTGGATATTATTATAAAAAATTTAGAGCACTGAAGTTTTCTTGCATTAAAGATAAAAAATTGGTTCTGTATGAGATATTAGTGGAGGGGAATCATATTGATAATGCACACATGATAGAGAAACATATTACTGGAATAGGGTTGTCACTTCTACTATTTGAATTTTATATGCATTTTCCAATCAGGAAACATGTTAGTCATTCGTCCTATTTACTATATTGTGTTTATGTTTATGCATTTAAATCAGTAATTATGTTGCAAGATCCATTTTGTTTTTCTTATTGACTAATGTAATTTGACTGCTTTTATTCTGTTTGATCGTTGAGGCATGTTTTTTTCTTCATAAAAATAAAATATTTGCAAATTTATTTTATGTGTAAATCAAGAATAGAGCAATGCTGGCCAAAAACATGGAAGGGAAACAATCTTTGATGTAGATTATCATGGCCTAAACAAGTTCATCTGTATATATACTTTACTTGGGATAAGCTGACATCAGGCCAAGTTAAGATGTGACTGGAACCTATCCCAGCGATGTTAAATTCCGTAGGGTTTACTGGTGGACCACAGTCCCTAAAGCAAGTTTATTGGTATAACTATAATTCAGTAACCGCATGCATTTAATTATTTCTCATTCTCTTTGATCAATTTGTCTGTCAGATCTGGCGTAAATGGTTTATGGCTCATTTGAAAGGCCTTCCCACGCCAGATAATTTCTACATTGAGACTTTGCAACATATATTTGTCCTTCAAGTTTCAAAAGTTTCTTTGTGTCATGGTACTAGTAATAGTTTTTACTTGTGGACCAGCTTGGATTTCTCTTTAATCAGATGATTGGTGCATTTAAAATTTGGATGAAATAGATGATGTAATGAAACTCAAATTTGGTCTAGGAATACACTTATTCTTATGGTAATGGGCCGAGAATTAAAAATAAAGTTATTCTAGTAGAAATAGAAATAGAATAAATTATGAAGTTGCATTGGTACATTTAAATTTTGAATGAAATAGCTAATGTAATGAGGCTCAAATTCGGTCTCAAAATAAGACAAGAATAGAGGATACACTTATTCTAGGGGAATGGGAAGAGAATTAAAAATAGAGTTATTCTAGGGGAAACAGAAATCGAATAAAACATGAAGTTGCTTTCGACATGACAAGTTAGGTAGTAAGTTGTTTTGTATGACATTTCTCCTTTAGATCTACATATAAACAACACATTTATTTTTGTTATGTTTAGTTGCATTTATACACATTACTTGCTATTCATGCATCCTTTTATCCAAAATGAGGTTTGAGTTTAGAGAAGTGTAACAAATGAAGCCATGTGAAGGCCCTAAGTAGTTTTGTAATAAGATTTTCTGGAATTATATGAATTTAAATTGTGTGATCTTGTTGAATGAGCACTCTCACATGGGATTTTCACGTGTCTTTTATTCTGTAATAAAGACGCCTTTTGTATTCGAATGTTCCAAACGAGCACGTCCTATACAAGCTGCAAAATTCTCCACCTAGAATATGAAATTTTGAAATCTATGCCAAAAATCTTTTTGAAAACCTTAGAGTTTGATATTTGCATTTCTGGTACCACTGTAATGAGCTGAACAATATTCTGAAGTTCCAGGTTTGCGATTTTGGAAATGGAATTCTCTCTAAAAATGTGAGATATCATCTTTGAATTTTCCCAACAAGCATTTATTTTGTAACTAAGGAAATTCTGCACTTCAAATATGAAAATTTGAAATGTGTGCTGAAAAACTTAATGGAAACCTAAATCCTGGTATTTGCATCTCTGATTGTAAGTGCAACTGAAATGAAATTCAGAACTAAATATAACTGAGAAAGTAGTAATTAGTGTAAATCACCTTTGCTGAAATCTGTGTATTTGATATTACTCGGAAGTCAAAGGAAGAACTGCACTTATTGATTTCTGTGTGTCTTCCATGTTCAGATTTGCCGCTTTAAATAAGGTAAACAAATTAGTGAAGGGCCACGTCTATAATGGAAGGAGTCACGTCCATTAGAGACGTGGCTTTTCATACTTGCCCCGTCATCTAATGACATTCATGTATGTGTTGAACCGATAATAATCGGTATTCAAAACCTTATTTATCTTTAACATATAAAACGTTACACCCAGCAATATAATAATTAATGTTTAATTATTTAATCGACGTTCTTCAATGATAATTCTTCAATCGGTCATTGAGTCGATATTCTTCAATCGACATTCTTAGTTGATAATATGTATTCGAACAGACATATAATTAATGATAATTATTATCATTATTATTATATAACAATAATAATAATGATAATAATAATTATTATTATATTAAAGTAATAATAATATTTATAATAAAAATATATAATAAATATAAATAATAATAAGTATTAATATCATTATTAATAATTATTATTGTATGTATATATAAATATATCTCATGATTTATGTATTATTACAATTTATCTGATCGATGCTACAATTTTAACACTGATACCACTGAAGTGAGCCCAAACTATAAACTCATTCTGAAACTCACAATTGTAGAAAAGTAATTTTCCCAATAGCATGATATCATGTTAAAAGCTTTGAAGAAAGTCTGTTTATATGGCCGAAAAGAGACTGAATTTCTGATCTGATCTGATATTTAGAGTTCTAATACTTTAAATTATAGAGACCTCATCCTTAGCTTGGGTGAGACGAGATTGTGACTTACATGCACGGAATGCTACTCTACTAAACACAAGTATAACAGACATGCTTGCTCTATATCTAGAGAGGATAAGTTCATTTTCAATTTATCATTCAAACAAGTTAACCTCTAATGAGATGCATGGAAAATAAGTGCAGTTTTTGTTGTATTTCTGAAATTCACAATTGTAGGAAAATAGTTTCCCCAAGAATTTGATATCATGTTAAAAGCTTTGAAGAAAAGCTGTTTATATGGCAGAAAAGAGACTGAATTTCTGATCTGATCTGATGTTTAGAGTTCTAATACCTTAAATTATAGAGACCTCATCCTTAACTTGGGTGAGACGAGATTGTGACTTACATGCACGGAATGCTACTCTACTAAACACATGTATAACAAACATGCTAGCTCTATATCTAGAGAGGATAAGTTCATTTTTAATTTTTTTTTTGATTGGTAAATTCGGATTTATATTCATAGTTATCAAAAAGTTACAAAAAGATCTTGAAAGTGTTACAATATATGTTCGTTCAGCAAAAAACACCTGGCGGTTTCATCACCGACAACAGTCTAAACGCTGTAAGCCAAACCAAACAAATAACATTCGCGAATACATTTCATGTTTACATAGATCTAGGATCATACTCCTTTTTTTTCACCTGACATCGCACCGCACACAAAAAACCAAAAAACTAAGACTTTCAGTGACTTCTCTTTCCTATTGGAACCATCCACACGCCTCCTCCTGAGAGAAGTTTGGAATGGCCCTTGCCTCTGGCGCCAATGCTCCTTCAGCCATGTTTTTCTTCAGGAGTTGACGGCGAGGTTGGGGCTATCCAGTACTGTCAGTTGGCGCTGTCGACTTGATTGGCGTGGTCTTCTACCGCTTCACGTTAGCCGGTCCGCCTTGAGCTCTGCGGGCCGCCACCTTGTCGAGGAGGTCCTGAATCAAGATCCATCCTCTCCTTATCTCAGAGAGGCGCACCTCTTTTGGCTGAGTGGAGCTCCACACAACCAAAGGCTGGACCTCTCCATATCCGCCACCAATAGAACGCCAGGGGTAGTGCAAAATTCAGATCCCCACGCCCAGCTCGGCTCGGTGAACAATGCCTTCCATTCCGATAGCCCACTTTGGTTCCACACATTGTAAAGCCATAGAGAGGACCTCCATCTTCGAATTCCCCACCATGAGGCCAAGAGCCAGAAAAAGGGAAGAGATATCCAGATTAGTTCGCAGCCTCCACTCATGCTTTAGGAATTCCTCCCCGAAAAGAGTTGACAGCACCTCCATGAATTCGGGTTCAACAAACCAGAAGACATTACCCAGCCTCTGCGTATTGATTTCATTACGAAACGTAGGGAGTTGCTTTGGGGAGTTAAGCGAAAAGTTCGCCTCCATGACCAAAAGAATCTTTCTCTCTGTGTAATGGGAAAAACAGAGTTCTTTCGAGTGACAAATTACTCTCGATTCTACAGACACTAGTTGTTTGTGATAAAAACTTCCCAAGCTTCGCGCTTTTAAAGAGAGACTTTGCTTGGTTGCATCCCTCGAAAATGCAGTCTCATTGAATGTTCGTCGTATAGCCTCTCATAAGCCCTTCTTACAATTGTCGTCGAACTTGTGCGGGAGAGGGAGGAAGTACTTGGTGTTTATGAAAGACAGATGCCAAATCTATCCTTCATCAATACGGTGGATCCTTTCATTCATGCAAAGCTGGTAGATGACACTTGTCTTTGCTTTGTGACAAAATTTTAAGCAAGTTGGCTGATTCAAATGTATTTCATCATGCGCCAAGACTTTGGAGTACACAAAATCAACTTGTGTTTATACCCGCACTCCCATTGTTATAATTGATGCTGTTGTAGAATCCCAAGGACAATCACATGATGTTAGCTAGTCCCATCCAAGATCGAATTGAGTATAATCCTCCATTAATTCGGTAGTCTCATTTGGTGGCCTTCTTACTCCAATATTTGATAGTAAATCTGCAAGGCTATTGGCTTCCCTGGGGGCGTGGTTGATTTGGACCTTTGTGATCCGGCTTAGGATGACTCGGATGCTACGAATATATTGATTTAAATACTATGCCTCCATTGCACCTTTCTTTATGCCGTTAATGACTAGCAGTGAGTCGCCCTCCAATATCAATTTTTGCACTCCTAAAGTGTTTGCCATGCGGGCTGCTCTGAGTGCAGCTTGACATTCTGCTGCATTGTTAGTCCCATCTAGCAAGCGGGAAGCGCCCAAGGCAACTATATCACCATTCTCTGACCGTGCGACATAGCCAGCACCTGAAGGGCCTGGATTCCCTTTTGAGGCGCTGTCAAAATTAATTTTGATCCAGCTCGGCGGTGGAGGGATCCACTGAATTTGCGAGTGGTCACCTGCGATAGGTTTAACCCTACAAAGCTCATGAACGGGCCTTTCATTTTTAATTTATTATTCAAAACAAGTTAACCTCTAATGAGATGCATGGAAAATAAGTGCAGTTTTTGTTGCATTTCTATTTTCAAATTTTTAATTTTTTTCCTATAACAATTTTATTTGACTTCTTCCTTTTTGCATGGAATGAATCTCTATGTTCTATTTTCATCCCATTTTTCAAGAGTGATTCTGGGGTCATTACAGCCACCTCTCCTTACCTGACTGGTCTTCAATATTGTGTAAGAACCTGCTTCATTGGTGTTCTCTGTCTTTGAGAGAATACATTCTAGTCTCTAGGATCAGCTTTAATTTCTCATCAGGAATGCAACCTGGCTAAGGCTTTTCAGCTTGAGAATCTACAGCTTCTGCCTCTGCAAGCGAATTTCCTGCTTCTTGAAGATCTTCAACCTTGTGCTGTGGGTTGTTTCGCCTTTGTCGAAGCAGCCAGAAATTTCACACCCATTTCCATTGCTAACTGTCTTTCCTTTGAGATAATAAAATCTCCAGACTCCTAGAATGCAGTAACTTCTTTATTTATTTACTCCTTATTCAACAGATGTGAAAAAAAATCTTCTCCATGTTACTGGAAGCAGTATCTTTCTTCATACTTAAAATCTGTAATAGAAGCCTCCAACTTTTTGAAGTTTCTTGATGTTAGCATTACTTTTTTTTTTGCCTCTAATGGGCTTCTTTTTTCAACAAGCAATACATTTTGCTTCTTGGAGGTGCTCTCTTGAATTTTATCAGAGGAAAGCTCCTTATAGATGTCTTTTTTCTGCAACTCACTGTTTTACATCTCTATTTTTCGAAGACTTGCTGCTCTCTCTTAGCCAGTTTCACTTTATTTTTCCCTGGACAACATGAAGGATGTTGTAATAGGCATGCTCAGAGCCAACTCCTAGAGTACCCTTGCTCCCTTACCAGCATCAGCATCTAATGTTATTAGAGTAGCTCTCTTTTTTGCTGCCAAGACAAGCAGCATCTTGTCAAATTCTATTTTCCACTCGGAAATAATTTTAAAGTTGGACTTTAAGTGGCCTTGTGTCAACATTAGTTCTTCAGAATTTGTTTTCATTTCTATATTCTATCTTTGTATCTGACTCTTTTTCCAACAGAAGATAGAGTTATGAAATGTTCCTTAGAATTAAAAGGGAGATAAAATAAAGGATGTTATGACACTTTGATTAAAAGAGGGATTGATAAATAATACTTATAAAGCACTTTAAAAGGGAGTGGAATAGTTAAATAATAATTGAAAGGAAATCTTGGGAGAGAGTGTGGTGGTCTGGAAAACTGTCCCTTAAAATGATATGTAAGGCATTCATGTGAGACTTGAGAAGGGGTTATGGAGATCACTTGAGGAAGAAGAAGGTGGCTTGGTGGGCTATCATTAGGGGAAGCGGGCACACAACATGTGTCCATCTGGGGGTACAAAGTATACTCGGGACTGTCTTGGCCTAGGTTTTGGTATTTACACTTGCGTTGAGCATCATTTTGTTGAACCAACACTTGACTTTTTCCTCCTAGACTTGCTTTAGCTATGAGTGCCAAGACCACTGAAGTCTTCTTAGAAAGAGAATGACCATTCCAAATACCCTTATAAGATATTTAGCATATCTTATATATGATTTTGCTTCCTTCCTAATCACCATCAACCATCGATCACTAAACTCCATGCCACAACCACTGTGTACAAAAGACAAGCCTGCTAGACAATACTGAGAAAAGGCAGAGCACCCATTCGGAACATAATTAAGCAGAATTCCTAAGTCAACAAAGCAACCAGCCATGAAAGAGAGTACTAGAACAAACCTTCCATCCTTGTGTAAGTATGTTTGACATGATACAACATGTAAGTGGCAAGACATGTTTAGATTTGTAGTGGGTGTGTTGTGAAATTTATAAGCTGATATAGTTGACTGAAAGACAATGTGTTGGATATAATTTGGCATGGGCATCAAATCTTGTAGAGGCAAGAAGGATGCACTTGTGCCAAGATCTAGGGTGTCGCACTATTTTCATGAGAATAAGCAATTGCCCTTAGATTAGGTCATTCTTTGGCAAAGAGGGCATCTTGGGTCAAGGAAACCCCCTTTTCACCCATTTCTTTGTGTTCTTGAAGTTGTGGTACAAAGCTACCCATTTTTTGGCTAGCAGGAAGAAGAGCCTAGTGTACATGAAAACAAAAGGGCCACTGGAAAAAGCATTTCAAAATGAATCTCAAGAGAGTGTAAATCACAGTGTAACACCGGCGCTGAGGTACGTCGGGACGGGGGGACAAAGGGCCTCAACTTCGGGACGATGGTGGGGGGAGGGGGGTGTTGTATACTATACACATAGAACTTGAAATGCTAGTTATGAAATGATGTTTCAGTATAACATACCAAATTGAAATACTTGAACATAGCAAAATTGCAACACGAACCAAAACCATTGAACATTCAACATAGTAACATAGTACATACCCAATAGTAACATTCAAAAATCAAAATTCAAATAGAAATTCAAGTACTCGTCCAGGCGGCGGCGTGGTTGTGGAATGACGAAGGTGGGGGTACTCGAGTACTCCAAGTACGCGGTGCGGGGACGTCCCGGGGACGGGTACTTCGAGGTTTTGGTGGGGGTGCGAGTCCCCGGGTTTCACTGGTAAATCAACACATTGCAAGATCTGTCTTTGCAAATGGGTTGTCTTTTAATGTTGCTGGGCTAACATAATGACAAGAAATGACAAGGAAAATTAACGAGGCTCAAAAAAAAGTGGTTGAGTTTTTAGAAGGTTCACAACACTTTATCAGTAAGAAAGATGAGACTTGTAGACGAATCATTGTTGGTCGTTGGGGATTCACTGATCTAGATGGGGTTGTCCATTATTTTTGATGGATGGAAGAATGCTAAAAATTGACCCTTGATAAATTTGATTGTAGTATCCCATAAAGAGGCAATGTTTTATAGAGTGGTGGAATGTGAAGAGTAGGTGAACAATGTACAATTTATCCTTGATATTATCATATGGGTCATTGAGGAAGGGGAGCTTAAAAATGTTATCCAAGTCATAACAAACAACACAAGAAATTGCAGAATGGCTTGTTTGTTGGTTGAGGCACACCATTCCCACATCTTTTGGATGCCTTGTTTTCTCATTTAACCTAATGCTAAAAGAATTGGATGGAAAATTGATTGGATTAAACATGTGTATGCCTAAGCATAATTGATCCAGATGTTCATCATTAACCACCACATATCCAAGGCCATATTCAAAATATTTCTTGAAATTGGAGTTGGTGAAGTAAAGTGAAACAAGAAAAGTTGCGACTTTAAGAGCAAGTAGATTTCCACAATCCATGACATAATCTTGATGATGAATCCCAGAGTGCGATCAGAAACGTTGATGCAAAAGCACTCACACAATCAAATCCAGAAGCAGCTTGCAGATTAAGTTGTGACTTTAGTCATTTAATTATTTAAAATTTAAGTTTTTTTAATCTTTATTCTTTTTTTTTTTTTTTCATTTTAAGTTTAATTTTAATTTTTGAATAGGTTAATGAGAAGAGTGGTCTTGAGATGATTTGTGGAGATGTGATAGACATTTTCTAGCATGATCATTAGGTAAATTTAGTCATATGGAACCAAGGTAAATTTAGTCTTATGGAACCAAATCCGACATTGAGAGAGCAGTGAATTTCAAGTAAATGATCCTAGATGACACTTGGTGGGGTTGTGTGGAAAATTTGCTTGGTTTCACTGAATGCAGTTTGAGTATGATTTGTTTCACTGACATGGATAAACCATTTTTGGAATTTGTATGATTGCGTTGACTCAATGATTGGCAAGATGAAAACCATCATAAATATTAGAGAACAAGATATTGAAGAAAGTTTCTTCAAGTGCAAATAATTCATGTAGAGTGGCGGAACAAGATGATCATCCCATTGCATCTTCTTACCTTAGCACCAATTCCAAAACGTTATTGCTTCGAGAGACTTTTTTTGTTGAGGAGGGTTGCTGTGGAAGACAACAAAAGTGTTCAAGCTATAGGTTTTGTTATGACTCTTCCTTGGTTCTGATGTGGAGGATGTACTTACGAGTGAGTTTTTTGATGTTCTACTCTCCAATGGAGTTTTACTTTGTATGACAATGATAAGAAGGATGCTCACTCTTGGTGGTGCCTCTTGAAAGCTATGCTCTCCCAAGTTTCAGGGATAGGGACGACAGGATGATAGGATATTCTTAGCATGTCAAATGCTGTTCATAATGATTTGTACTTTTTTCTTGCAATAGTAGCACAAAGTTCTGTCCTCAGATTTCCCTTTGTAGAAGAGCTGAATCTAGAGGAATGTTTGACCTTATTTTTGACAAGCATTGCAGTTTCTTCTACAATTGTCTCATTTTTCTTGGTTCCTTCATCAATAAAAGTGGAGTATATCCTCTAGAGTAACATCTACTTTGTTCAATGTGAACACAATATTACCATAGCTAGGAGGCTTGCTATTCAACAAAATGGCCTTTGCATCATTGTCTTCTACCTTGGCTTTTATTCCAGCTAGTTGTCATCAAAGAACGAAACTTACTGATGTGCTGAACAACATTGTCACCTTCCATCTTATTTAGCCCAAATATTTTTTTCTTTACTCATTTCTGCAGTTGATGCTTTTGATCCTGAGTTACCGGATTTGGACCCTGGACCCCGGATCCGGGTCCGGATTTGGACTGTGTTTTAACTTTATGAATAAGCCACTGTTTTGTCCTATTCATTAGTACGATTTCATGAAGGGTCGATATGATTATTAGCAAGCACACGTTCAAACTGAAAAGTGAGCAGCAGCATTGATAAATAAAAAATTGCAGAGGTAATATTGTAATCAAATCATACAGTCTCTTACGGCAACAACAAAGAATTACATATATCAACGAAATGTTAAAATAAAAACAATAGTCTCCAGTCACCATAAAAGTTTGGCACAATAATAAAAGAACATGCAATTACATCTATGCGGGCAAAAATGTAAAAAGAGATAGATATTACCAAACGGTGTTAATAAAAAAGGATAAAGAGACTAAATAAAATTATAAAATGATTAATAAAGTTAAAAACAGATCCAAATTTTGACTTTTCATTTTGTAATTCAGAAATTAAATGTGCTGATTTTCTTTAGAATCGTGAACATAGATCAATGATCAAGTATACTACTTAAATTTTTAATGTTTATCTTGGAGATGTGGCATTGATCAATAATCAAGCATCATGGATTCATACTATGAAATGATTTAGTTTTAGAATTATGTATATTTCTCTTATTTTTTGTATATATATATATATATACACTCACGAACCCATACGAATCCAAATGGCAAATTTTTTTTTCACGAATCCACGAACCGGATTCGCGAACCTGAAGCCGTCCCCGAACCCGAATCGGCAACTTAGTTTTGATCCAAACAAAGCATTGAAATCATCTTATGCTTGCTTCAAGGTCTTCAAGAAATCAATATGGTGGAGTTATGCATCTGGAAGTCCAAGACCAATCAATATTTTTGCCCTTGGATCTTTTGTTGGCCAGTTCGAGATTCCATTAGTATCAAACGGCTTTGACATAATAACATTCACAACATCCCATCAACCAGAAGAATTAACTGAAGCTTGACTTGCCAAGTGTGGAAGTCTCTACCTTTGAACTTTTCAATTAATGTGTTTTTTTCTTCATATCTTTAAGGTTTACACTCCACCTGTTTCAGACAATCACATTTGCAGTTTTCTCAGTGCAATGCCCAAGCAAATTCTGTGCGACTTTTCAACCTACACCAGTTTTGGATGCATATGAAAGCAGTGCCATTCTGCATTTCTTATCTTCCGTGCGAGCAATCTTCCTACAATTTCTTTACTCAAGCTTTTGCAACACGATTAGTCCACTCCCCATCGACCTCTTGGGGGATCCTCTTCCAATCTAGCTTTGATACCATGAAAGGAATCGGAGGAATTTTACATAGAAAGTAATATTCTTTATTTCTGTATAAATTTAAAATTATATTACAAATTTATAGGAATTCCATCTCCTATATAAGAGGGAGTTCCAATAACAATTCCCTAATGTAGATCATTATGGTATAACAGATAAACAAACTTAAACAACGTAACAAACATTATTGTATGTATTGTAAACACTAGTTAGGAGAATGGGAATGAAGTAATATTCCTAATCCTAACATCTCCATGGCCAAACATTTTCGTTCCTACAATATCTTTAGGTCAAAGTGTTTTCACAAGTAAGGTTTTAAAATGGAATTCTGTAAGTGAGTTTCTTTTCATTCTTGAAATAATTTGTTTTGTTTTTAAATTGTATCTTGCCAAGTTCGATTTTTTTTAATATATTTGAAATTGTTGCTTTCAAGTTTGAAGTTTGCATTGTAATTTTTTAACTCTACTTCTAACTTTGCCTCAATAATTGCTAGTTTGTTTTCATTTGAGCACAATTGAAGTACATACTCCTTCACCCATTGAGTAAAATGCAACCAGTTGACGTTACAGAAGGTAGAATGGTGTATCTGCCTTCCAACTTGTTTCTTCTTTCACACAAACAGACTGACTGCAAGGGGTAACTGTTTTGTGAGATGTAGAGTCAGAGTGACTTGACTTAGATGTTGATGCTGCCCATATATCTTTACATTTTGAGGAGCTAGGTAGCCAATATAGTATTAGGGTCAGTGCCGGTGCAAGTGGCACTTTTTGTGGTTCTTCAAATTTACCTCCATCATCTACTGTCAATAATGGTGGTTCTTCACAATTATCTCCATAATATAATGTCATTAATGATAGTTTTTTTTATGAAGGGCAATATGATGAATTTTGGTTTCACTATTTTAATATTGAACAATGAAAATCTATGACATTTGAGGTTGGCAATTTGACATTGAAGTGGTATTTTTTGGTTGTTTTGTTTATTTCACACATCTTATGTGGTTATCTGAAACTAATTATTTTCTGCTTATGTATATATGTTTTTTCTATGACATACTCAAAACTGATGCAACCATTTGGACCATCCACAAACATGTAGCTTTGGAATACCATAGGAACGTAGTAACACGTAAATTCTTATAAATTTTCACTATTATTGTTAATAGCTAGTTCCATATCTTTAGATATTAATTCTTTGACTCTATATAGTGGTTCTTGCTAGTCTGTCTGTTAATTTGAAATTTTGAACACATCAAAGTAAAGGGAAGAGAAATCTTACTATTAGTATTGAAGGATTCTCATTCAACAGACCATCTGAACATACGTCGGGGTATGCTGGGATTCATATGCAATCCTGTCCAAATGTGGTGATGCAAACTGTTTTTTTTCCTAAATCAGTATTTGATATATTTTAAGTTTTAACTAGACAATGAGTTTATGAATCCATGCTTGTTTCCAAAATTTACCCTCATCTGTCAAACTCGGGAATGTTAAGCATTAGCATTTGAGGTTGAGTTTCTGTTCAAGGATGGTTATTAGGAACATAGTAACATGTAAATTCTTATAAATTTTCACTATTTTTGTTAATAGCTAGTTCTATATCTTTAGATATTAATTCTTTGACTCTTTATAGTGGCTATTGCTAGTCTGTTTATTTGAAGTTTGAAACTTTGAACACATCAAAGTAAAAGGAATAGAAATCTTACTATTAGTATTGAAGGATTCTCATTCAACAGACCATCTGAACATTTGTTGGGGATGTGCTGGGATTCATATGCAATCTTGTCCAAATGTGGTGATGCAAACTGTTTTATTCCTAAATCAGTTATTTGATATATTTTAAGTAGACATCGATTTTATGAATCCATGCTTGTTTCCCAGTTTTCCCTCATCCATCAAACTCGGGAACGTTAAGCATTAGCATTTGAGGTTGAGTTTCTGCTCAAGTATGGTTATTCCTTCTTTGAGTTTCTGCTCACATAACGCTCAAAATTTGTAAGGGAATTCAAAGTCATCATCCTTTGTTATGTAATCTCTCAAAAATCATATAACAGGATTCCTATTTTGTTTACAATCTCCATCCTGTTTTCTTGTATTCTTTTATTTTGAAGGATGACGAGTTTAGCCTACTAATGTGAAATGTTTTAGTCTGATGTGAAGAGTGATGTGATAGTTCAACATGAAGGGTGATGATATAGTTTGATGTGAAGAGTGATGATATTGTGACTGCATGCTGACCATAATTTGCTATAATGGTTTCACGGTCTTCCATTTCCTTTGCTTTCCTTATCATTCTATCAATACGATGAATCATATTTTTTTTATACCTTGCTTAAAATTGTATTAATTCATGATATTGTGACTGCATGCTGACCATAATTTGCTACAATTGTTTCACGGTCTTCCATTTACCTTGCTTTCCTATTCATTCTATCAATATGATGAATCATATTTTTTTTATACCTTGCTTAAAATTGTATTAATTCTTGCTTCTACCCCATTTTTGTTCGGAGTAATTTTTTGAAACATTGTAATAATGAACAGGATTTTATAATCATGGTTCTACTGCCTTTGAAGTTAGCCATTAACTAAATTCTGAACTCTGGAAATTAAAATATAGGAAATGAAATTTTCTCTAAAATTTTAAAATATTATTTTTCTAGAGGTCACCTCTAACGTGAGTGGAACTAATTCTAAAATTCTAAAAACCACAATTTAGAAAATGAATTCTAAAATTTTGAAATATTATTTTGTAGAGCTCAGAATAAAGTTGCTTTCAAGTTTTCTGTAAGAATAAAAACATTGTAACTCTTTAGTTGATTTCAATCAATAAAATGAACAGCTCAAGCTCAGAGGTGAGCTACCTCACATTTAGAAAACAACCGATCTCTCATACAAGCACTAGTCCATGAGAATTAGTGTTGTTCTTCTGGAATCTAATTGCTGAATTAACGTCGATGCAAAAGAACTTTTAATTCTAGAAACATATTCACTGTAGCTATTTTTATAGATCAAGCAACCTTCTCGGAAAATAGTTATTTTTACTTTATTTTAATGCAATTTGAAACTATCTTTTGCCTTTACATGGCTTCATTTGTTGTACTTCTTTAAAAATAATAAACCTTATATTCTAACTTGGATGAGATAGGAGCATGCTTAAAATGCAAAATAAATACAATTAGAGGCATGCGTGAAAAATTCAAGTAACTTTTAATTGTGCATAGTGAAAACAACTTCATGCTGTATTTGTTTCCAACTTTCCATCTTCACTAAAATAATAATTACTATATTCTATTCTAATCAGATTTCAAGAGAAGTTCTGGGTTCATTAAAGAGGAGCTATATCTTCTACATAATTTTGTTTCAACACAAGTCCCCTTTAATCACGCGAATATTATTCTTGATCTTGTCATGGCATCTTTAAAAATTTAACCAATCTGAGTTCTATGGTTGTTGAAGTTTGTTGTTTTATAGTTCAAGCTTCATAGTTTTCAAGCTTTATTGGCTACATAGATAATATGGTGGTTTGAAGCTGCAGTCAACGTGTGTTTGTAATATGTTATCTTGGTCCTATTCTTAATATGGTATTTCTCAGAACAGTAAAACCATGTAAGTGTATCCGATGACATAAATTATACATTAAAAACCAATTTAATTTGGTAATCAAAAGTTAATGGCCGCCGTGTGTAAGTCTATAAGAAGGGCAGATAAAAAGTGTCTCCAAGGTAGGTAGCATTGCTTTACTATGTTAGAAAACAAACATTTTTCCCAGTAGTAAAAAAATGTAAGCTCAAAATGAGAGTTTTTATGAAGAGTTTGGGCTTTCATAGGCATCCAATAGACTCTAACCACAGTGACGTTAACTTTAAGATCATGATAACAATTGGCAACACATGATAAGTCATAAGCCATGGCAGGAAAGAGGAGCATTTTAGTGACCCTTCTGTGATTGTTGCAGCAAGATAATCTTGCATAGGGTCTTTGATGAGGCAGTGAACTGATATCAAGTAGTTCTCAGAGAAGGCAGTACAGGGGAACTTGCAGAACTTCTTAGTACTTATTGCCTTTTATTTAGGCACTATTTCTTTATTATCCTTTACGGCGTTAAGGTTCCTTAACTTATGGGAGTTTTTTCCTGGTAGCATATATTTCAGTTTTGTTCTATTGTTTAAGCATTTTGTTTCTATACCATTTATCTATACTATTGATAGTGTCCGTCAGAAGTTCTTTTCAAGGTGTTGATAGTTTTGCCTAGTCTCTGCTTTCACAGATTGACACTTCCCTTTCCTAATTTTGAGATCGGTGCTTCTTGTTTAAATGCCTGGTAAGACATGCAATGAACAAAAGATTTAGGGACATTCTCAGAAGATGCTCAGATATCAACTTTACCAGTTGAAAGATGGGGAAATATCTGTGGAAGAAAAAGGGGAAGAAAAATATCCATTAAATTGTAATATGGCAGGACGACTTCACTTTTTTCATGTCTTTTTGCTGTCAATGAATTTAATTAACTGTAATCACATTCAATGTATTAATTTTTGTTTTTGAATAGATGTAGCCTTGATGGTCGGAAGCAGTGTAACACGGGGACCCGTCCCCCCCTAAACCCCCCCGTCCCCGTACTGGGGACATCCTTGTCCCGGAGACTTGGCGTCCCCACATTCCCCCACCACTGCCTTCCTGCCAACAAGTCGCCGCCAGGACGTGGGGGCGGCTAGACATCCCCGGGACGTCCGAGGGGTGCCTAGGTGTCACTCGACTGTCCCGAGGACGTCTCCAATGATGAGGAGTTTGCCTTGGGGGATGATTAGAGGCCTCCCTTCTCACTACATTTTGACATGATTTTGTACTTGTTTTGATATCTGAATATCATGCTACGCATTGTAATCATCTTTATGATATTTTTGATATAATATAAATCAGAATCTTCTATTTGCCGATAATTAGAATTTTTAATAGTAATTGGTAATTTGATATTCAATGTTTAATGTTCAAGTACACTGTATTCTATATTGGGTATGTTGCAATTTTGCTATGTTCAAGTATTTGGTATAATTAGTTCTTATACTGTTAGACATCATTTCGTAACTAGCATTTCAAGTACTATATGTATAGTATATTACAGCTCCCTTCCCCTCCGGCGCCGCCGCCGTCCCCAAATTGAAGCCCTTTTTCCCCGTCCTGGAAATCCGTCCTGATATCCCCCAGTACCCGTGTTACGCTGGTCGGAAGCCAATTGATTTCAACTTGGCTGTTTAATTCTCTGTAAATTGTTTTGAAAAAAGTTGACATTATGTGATTGAGGGAACTATATTTTATGTTTTTGATCTGTGATTACCCCCCTAGTATTTCAACTTCAGAACTTGAAATCTTGCAAAGATTAGTTCTTTTGGACAACCTTGTTTTTATAGACCTTGAGTTTGAGAAAAATTGCGCGAGAGACAGTTTTCACCAAAAGCTCAAACAATGCATTAAGATTTATAAAGGGTTGATAAGGATAATGTGTCTAGGATTGCAAACATCACAAGAATGCATTTTGTGATCAGGGAAGTTGTTGGAGTTGGAAAGAGATAAAAAACGAGTAAATTTGTAGATTGAAATCAGCTTATCCTTTGTTTTTGATTAAGTGAAAAATAGGTTTTGAAGGGACACGATACCCTTTACAAAAAGCTCATAAAAGATATCAATGAAGCCCTTAACAAGGAACATTGCAAGCCTAGGACGAGGGTTTTACCACCAGGCATCCACAACCTGAAACAAACGCTGCACAAAAAAATTACCTTGCAACCTAGAATAAAGCAAAAGCCCAAAAGATGGAGGAAATCCCAGCTCTAACACCCACAAATTAAGATTTACCTTTAACCATACCTTTGTGGGAACAAAGGGTCATTTCAAAGGAGAGTGTAGACGTCTTGGATTTCTTACCCGTCACTGTAATCCAGCCCTCCTCCACCTTAGCAGCCACATTTTGCCAAGCCAAAGAATCCGGCGTTGGACTCCCAAAACCCCGAGAGTGAAGACCAACACCACTCGTAGATAAACCAGAGATATGATCATCAACAACCAGAGAGACAGGGCTAGAAACAGGTCTCTCAACAGTTACAACACAATCTCCATTAAAAGCCCTATCATAGGCATCACCATCCTGAGACGTAGCTAGTGCATCAGTACTAGGAGCAAAAGAACTAGCCGAGATCCCAACATTCAGAGGGACATCAACACTTTCCACACCCCTATCAACAGTAACCAAAACAGCCTGGGAAGAGACCGCGAGACAGTCCTTGGCAACCACCTGGAAGAATCGTGTTAAACTTTTAAGAGAGAAATCAGCATGCCATGGCTTAACCATTAGCAGGAATATATCATCCCAAGTGAAAAACGATCACACAAAATAACATTTCTATCCTGAGCATTATCAACTTTAGCAATGAAAAAGCCTCTTGCCATAGGGAAAATCTTGACCGTACCTGAAATGTAGGGTTCCATTGTTGAGAGATCCAATCGTGCAACTGGGGAAGGCTGGGCCAAAAACCCCTAAATCTGCAGATAACAACATTAGAGGAGAAGATGGAAACATTAGTATCCATTTCCTTCTCCAACTCCACATTCAGCTTCACACATACGACATTTGAAACCGTAAAAAAACTCCTAATTTCCTGACGACGCTTAGACCCAGAAGAATCCCCAGGTCTACCAGCCAGCAAGAGTCCCCCTCCAGACACAGAGGCACTAAAAGGACGAGAACCAATCGCCAAAGGGGCCTATGAAGGAGGCTGAGAGACAGCAGAGGGAGAGGCACCCATGGGCCAGCGAAGCATCAACAAGACCCCAAGAGCCAGCAACCAGACCACACGACTTGCTGGAGCTGGGAGCAGCGGCTGAAACCCTGCTTATCCTTTGTTATTTTCAGTTTTTGTTTTTTGTAGTTTGACCAGACCCTGTTTTTCAAGTATGTTTTGGCTAAAACCTTGGGTAATGTGGACGGGTTTAGCCATTTTATGTTTTCAATGATTGAAAACCATTGCATTCCCATCCATCCCCACTTCCTGTTCTGTAGATCTGCCTATTATTGAAACTTCTATGTTGAAATGCACGTTTCTATTTCTTGATTCCTCCTTAAAGCATGTTTGGAGCTTTTTGTCTTAATATTGTTAGATTTAGCAGTCACTCCTTAGTGCAACATAAGAGGCGTAATTACAAGATCAATGTCTTAGAGAATGGTTAGAAAATGTTTATAAACAAGTGTCAAAGGTCAAGCATATGACAATAGGAACAAGACTTGATCTCTATAGTCACTTGGAAGTTTCAACAACGTTGTAACTTCAAGATTCGTCAAATTTACCCTTTCTGGAATGATCAAAGAATGATACAAACAGTTTATTACAATCATGCATTTTTTTTGGAATCATGAATTTTCTGTTTGCTGGTATCCCCTATCTTCTGTTGTGACATTGCCTCAGAGGCAGACCAATGATAGACCACATTTCAGCTGTGATTATACACACCCTATCGTTTGAACATTTAAGCGTTTACCCTTTTCTGGTGGAGGACACAAACAAAGCATTCGTGCATATCATCTGGGTTTAGGGCTTTCTTAACCTACAACCGTTAGAAAAGAGGTGCATGCACACCAACAAATTCCAGTTGGTTTGGTATTTCATCATTGAAATGATTCATAGCTTTTGGATACTTTCATCTAAAAGGGATAAGAAGGGAGTTGTTACAAATTGGAATAGATTTCGGTTAGAACTTTGTCAAATTCATTTATTTGCAGAGCTTATTTGTGGTGGCGTTAAATACATTTATTTGTCTGACAACAATATGATAGTGCCTTAAGAAGGAAGCTGTGTTCTTCCTCGCCCACCACTCTCCGAGTTGGGAGAGTTATTATGTTGAGAGGCGTAATTACAGTGGTAGCCAAAAATAAATAAATAACTAATACAGTGGTAGCAAGGGGAGGAGTGTAATGATACAGTGAATTAAAAAAAATATATTAGAGCTGACATTGGTGTAAATGTAGTGGTAGCAAGGAAATGTGTGATGGTACGAGTTGAAACTATTTTTTTTTTGAAAGAATTGATATTTTTTTAAGAATTAACTCTTTGATAAATACAATATTTATTAATTAAATAAAAATAAAATAATTATAAAATAGCACTTAACTAACTAAAATGAATTTTTGCTAAGTAAAAATTCTTTCTAATGAAAACATAGAAACCATTAAAACAATTTTAAAGTAAAATGGAATAACTCGCAAGTAAAAATTCTTTCAAATGAAAATATAGAAACCATTAAATTAGTTCTAAAGTAGAATAGAATAACTCTTAAGAAAATAAAATTTATACCCAAACCAAAACAAACAATTTAATAAAATAATATAGCTCTAAATTAAAATAAAATAACCCTAAATAAATTAAATAATTATTGAGCTGATGAAGTCCCTCTCTTTGCTACTTAAGTTGCTGTTCCTGACTGTGTAGTTAACCAGTCTTCCTCCCTTCCTATAGGATTTGGAGAGGCCTTGTCTGAGAATATGTGGCTGGATTATCTGCTCTTTGAAGTCTCCCGGTTCAATGGGTTTCATTGTTAAATTTCCCCTATCGCCAGTCCATCAAATTCATTGCAGAAATATGGGAGATTCCTTATCTGACTCCCCCTGGAAGTCTCTCCACCTCTCTTCCAGACTTATCTCAGATGCCAGATTACTATCTGCCTTAAGTACTATACTGGGGCAGTTTTCCTTCATGAAGGGGGTATAAAAAATATGATGTTATCAGTCAAGAATCTTCTGTCAGCATCAAAGGTCAAAGAAATCACAACTAAAGCTCCAATACTGAAAATTGTGGCTGATTGCTCATCTTTGTCTCAATCTCAGCAGAAAATTGTGGCCTCCAGTGTAGATTCTCATTTTCCTGGTTCATCTAACATATTTTCCTCATTGACTTCAAATCAGTTTGTTGATCATTTGGTTCAAGGGTGCTCTTCACATTCTCTAGTCAAGGGTCTTCCTTTTGCTCTTTCTCCAATAAATTTGTTATCTTCTTTTGAGATTTCTAGCTCCCCTGAGCAGTTGTTACAGAATAAAAAATGTAGTAAGGTGCTTCTTCAGGATCAAGGATCAAGGATGTAGACTAGAACCATTCGTCTTTGAGCCCATTGCAGGGGATTCCCTATCAAATCAGGAGATGGCCTCCTAGGACTTGGATTCCCATTTTTCAGTACATAAGGATTCAAAGTCTCCTCCTAAAATTAGAGATCTAGAGTTGAATCCTCCATCTACCTCTTTTAAGGTAGTTTTGAAAGAGATGCAAACCATAGTTCAGAATTGCTATGAGGAAGCTCAAGTTAACCTTTTAGAGGTATTGGTTGATCAAGGTCACGAGAGAAGATATTGTTGAAACAGTCTCTCCCCCCATTTCTCAATCGGATTGCTTGAGAATTAGGGATACTACACCTCGCAAACCCAAAAGGGGCTGGCCTTTGGGTAGCTCCAAAACTAATCAAGAAATAGCTGCAGACATTCAACTAATCTTAGCCCAAAGCTACAAATCAGATCATCCAAGCTTTTGGAGAAAGGCCTCAAGAAAGGTTCCTAACCAGTACCAACCATTAAAGGGGAAAAATCACTTTCCCCCTTAGCTACAAATTAGATCATCCAAGCTTTTTGAGAAAGGCCTCAAGAAAAGTTCCTAATCAGTACCAACCATTAAAGGGGAAAAATCACTTTCCCCCTTAGGTGCTTGTGGGAAATAGAATATTCATTAAGAGAGTGCTGCTAAAATACATAGTAATTTAGGGAATTCCTCAATGAGCGGGGATCAAATGGATTCCCTAACGCAAAATGACGATTATTAGCTGAAATGCGAGGGGCCTAAAAACCCCTAAAAAGAGACATTATTAAGCAATAGTTAGAAAATTGAGAATTTATCTTTTGATCTAATTCTCCTTCGAAAAACCAAGTTTTCAGCTAATACGACCAAAAGTGTGTATAAATCTTGGGGTAGATGGAAAAGCTTATCAGCCCTAGCCAGAGGTGCTTCAAGGGGTCTTTTTATCCTTTGGCATTTGAGCCTTATGATCGTCAAACAGGTGGCTGTTTCAAACAATTGGATATTTTAGTGTCAATCACATGGTTTTGTACGAATCAAACCTTCTGGATCTTCAATGTCTATGGCCATGTTTGCACTTTCCAAAAACAGTCCCTCTGGGAATAGCTCACTTCTCTCTTCCCTCATCTTGAAGAGGAACGGGTCATTCTAGGTGGTGACTTTAATTCAGTTACAAATAATAGTGAAAAGATGGGTGAAATAATTCCCTCATCAAGATGATGGAGGACTTTAAAGAATTCATAGACAAAAATCACTTGTTCGTTTGCCTTCCAAGTGATGGGAATTTTACTTGGACAAATAAAAGACAAGGTTTCCATCATATGGCAGAGAGACTATATAGATTTTGAGATTTTGTTTTCTGTTATCAGATGCATGGCTCACATCTCCCCCTGTCTTCTCTTCTACCATTCTCCCTCTCTTTGGATATGACCATTTTCTAATCACACTGGATATTATTATAAAAATACCTCTCTTCAAATCCACCTTCAAATTTGAAACTATGCGGTTTTGAAAGATTTCTTTCTTGTCAAATTTGAAGGTTTGGTTGCAGATAAGATAAGATAAATTTATTAATGTCCAACGGAAGACCAACAAGGGTCTATGGGACAGGAAACAAACATCCAAAAAGCAAGAAACCAACATACCACAAAACAGTGGTTGGGGGAACAGCTAAAAGAACAAGGAAACAAACAAGAAGAGGCAGAGAACAAAGAACCACCAGGGCAAGGACTAGGGGTCCTTCATGAGCGGAAAGAAATCCAACACAAATTGATAGTGACCCGGAAGAATAAGGGTATGGAGCCGTCACCGTGATCTGCTGGTGGTCCGTTGCTGATGAGTAGAAGCATTGCGACGTCTCACAGATTTGGAGTGACCGATGGTGGAGGCACATGAGGGCCGCTTCACACCTCGAGCCGGGGGTGAGGGCGAGAAGAAATCCGTAATGAGCTGCTCGGTGACCAGCTTATGGGGAAATAGAAGCTGCAGGGTATGGTTACGAAGCCGAACCGTCTCCCGTAAATAGAGTGCCATATATCTCTAGTCAGAGTAGCAAAAGAAGGAAGTCTAGGAGCTGCAATCTCTGAATAAGCAATAGAATCTCCCTCTGATCTCATAGTATATAGGGCAGGGGAAAATGAAATGTGCCTCGGTCTCGATCTTAGACTATGTGCATAAACTGCAAATACCATCCTCTCTGTCAATGTGATTATCAGTCTGTGCTTGCAGGCGGTGAGAGCCGACTCTGAAAGATTCCAGCGCGATCCAGAGAGTATGGCACCAATGCTGTGATAAATATCTGGGTCGAACGATGATCCCATTCAGGATGTGTAAGAAGCGCTCAACATAAAAAGCCATCATCAGACGTAAACCTGGGCTAGGGTTGATCCAGGTCGAGATGATGTACTACCTGTAGATGTCAAGTCTGACATGCTCATTCAACTCCTGTTTAGAGGGGAGAAGATGAGCCGGAGCGTCCAAAGAAAACTGAAAGGGGGGTAGGCGATCAATATCAATCCCGATGGAACCCAAAAGGGAAGTGGCTTGAGCATACCAACAACGAGCTCTAGAGGAGGTGTTAGATCTAGCCAGCTCAACAGAAGAGCAATAGGCGAGGTAAGAGTATCTACTCCGGCCATCCGAAGAGTCTGCGAAGCAACGTAGGCAGTGAAGAAACCAAACCAGGTCGAAGATGGCTCCCAACCTACAAGGATGAGCCCCGAACTCAGCCAGGGTGATGTTGTGGGAGGTGGTACGATGACATCTGATGATACATTGAAGGAGGAGAGTCTGTATACGCTCAATAGAGGCCCAGTCAAAATCAAGGAGAGATGGTCCCCAAACAACAGAGCCATAGAGTACAGTAGGCCTAACTAGAGAATCCAGGAGGGATAACTTGGACGAGGTGTCCTGAAAGTGGTGTCTAAAGCACTGTCTCTCAATCAGGGCGAGGGAACCATCCCTTTACTGATTCTGGGCTGAATAACAGGTCTCAAACTGAAGCGAGGACCGGAAAACTTAACTCCGAGGTATGTGTATGTGGAGGCAATCTTGATCTCCTGTCCCTGGAAGTAGAAGTGTAAATGCGAGGTCTTCAAGCAGTTGAAGACCATGACCCGTGTCTTCCCCAGATTAACCATGAGCTGTCTCAAATCACAAAAGGAGTCCAAGATATCAAGAATTCTCAGGAGACCCTTAGGTGAGGACACTAAGAGAATCACGTCATCAACAAAAAGAAGAATGGAGACCAAGACCTGGTGTAAATAGTAGCCATCACCTGTGAGAGACAAGTCTCTGATGAAACCCTCGAGCTCGTCAATGTAGATGCCAAATAAGGTGGGGGAAAAAGGGCATCCCTGTTTCACCCCAATAGTGTTCTGAATAGGATCTGAGAAGCCCTCTGGGGTCCTGAATCTGTCCTCAACACGCTCGTAAAGTCTCATAATAGCAGTCAAAAGAATCTTAGATATCCCAATGTCTCTAAGGCTCTGAAAAAGGGCCACCCGAGAGACGGAATCGAACACCTTACGAAAGTCAATGAAGCAGCAATAGACTTTCGCAGAGCGATAGCGAGCCTCCTCAATGATCGCCCATAGTGTCAAGATGTGGTCCATGGTCTGGTAATCTGCATGGAAATCGGCTTGACCTTTAGCCCTGCAGTCCAACCTGTCAAGCTGCGAAGAAAGGATAGTGTTCAATGTCGTGGCATAGAGTTTGGCAAAGGTATGCCCAATCATGATGGTTTTGTAGTTGTGGGGGTCTGATATTGATCCATTCTTGTGGATCGGATGGATCACATGTCTCGACCAAGCCTCAAGGAAGCCGGTGCAAACCACTCTATTAAAGAGTGTGGGAAGATAAGAGCCTAGTACCGTGATACCGAGCTTGAGGAGCTTCGCCTGAAAACCATCCTCGTCGGCCACTCTACTACATCTCATAGATCTGACGACCTCCATTCACTCACGGCTCTAGGATGTTCCAATTATGTAAGAAATTGAAATTCCTAAAAGGAATGATTAAAGATTGGAACGTGCATCATTTTAAAAACCTTTTTTTTTTCTCCAAAAAAAGACCAGGTTCTTGGGGAGTTATCTATATTAAATGAACTAGTTATCTCAAAAGGCATGGATAGCAACTCATTTGAAAAGGAGGAAAACGTCAAATCTAAATTAGAAGAGTTACTTTCTCGTGAAGGGCAATATTGGAAATAGAAGTCGAGCAAAATTTGGTTGTTTGATGGAGATAGAAATACCAATTTGTTTCATGCTGCAACCAAATCTAGAAATCAGTCCACCAAAATATCCAACATTACCTCAATGGCGGGTGAACAACTTCATAAGGAAGAGGACATTAAAATGGAAGCCCTTCAATTTTTCAAGAATCTCCTCTCCAATAATTTGGTCTGATGGTTTGTTCATAGATATCCTAAATGACATTCCATGCTTGATCTTTGTTGAACAAAACAAAATGTTAACGGCAAATTTCTTTTTAGAAGAGGTTTGGAATGCAGTGTTTTCCATGGCCCCTGACAAGGCCAGGGGCTTGATGGATTCACAACTAATTTCTTTTAAAAGTGTTGGGACTTTGTTGGTAGAGAAGTACACTTGGCATTGCAGGAAGCTGGAAGAAATAGATGTATGTTAAAGGAATTCAATTCCACTCGCATAGCTATGATTCCTAAGAATATCTCTCCTTCAACTTTTGTAGATTTTCGTCCCATTGCCCTATGCAACACCATTTACAAAATTTTCACTAAGGCCATCTCGGTAAGACTGATAGAGATCATCCCATTTGTGGTGACAAAAGAACAAGGGGGTTTTGTTCCAGGCAAAGAGACCCTTGAAGGTGCAATTTTGACACATGAACTATTTATTGCATTAAAAAATAAAGAAAAAATCCCAATAATGATTGTAAAGATTGATATGCAAAATGTGTATGACATGGTTAAGTGGGATTTCTTATTACAAGTATTGAGGAAGTTAGGCTTCTTATAGTTGGTGCAAATTGATCCATTCTTGCAACTTTGGAGCCAACTTCAAGCCCTTAGTCCTTAAAACCCTTAAACTTAAATACCCTAAATTTTGATATGATTAATAGAAAATAAAACATGCATACATCCACAAATCAAAATCACATCCACACAATTTGACATAAGATTTTTATCGTGAAAACCTTGTTAGGGGAAAAACTACGGTGGGACCGATTACCCACAATAAGTAGATACCTTGTTAGAAGTGTAAACCTATTACAATATATGGGGAATGCACATGCATTCAAACTCACTTGCTAGAGCTCATTGCTCAAATGAAAAAACCTGGGGCTACAACCCTGAGGAAGGTTCACTGCCTTATAATTCGCTCACTACAATGATCTAGAGTATTTCTGAACTGTATAACAACATCTACCTTATGCCAAATTTAGTTTCATTGAAGTACAACAATGATCTCTTCTCAAATTCTCTCTGACTCCTTTAGATGAGCAATTTAGCCTTCAAGAGATCTCAACCACTTCTTTGCAAATAATATCTGTCATTCACAACCAATCTTCCACTTTTGCGCCTACTGATTTTGCCCTAATTCATCATCTTATATCAAGAACTAGGTCGACAAAATCTAATTCACCATTTATTCAAATCAACATTTCAAATCCCATGTTTCAAATCCATCTCTGACCGTCAAACCATAACCATGACCTATACCAACCACCTTGAGATCATAAATCTCTCAGATTTCATACTTAAGCACTTGCGCAACACGATTTACCAACTAAGCCGACCAAGAATAAAAGATAATAATAAAAATATTATTATTGACCAAAAAGTCCACCAATATGATCTATTTGATCTATGTGTATTGTTAACTCATCAAGCACATAATTCAAGAACACCTATAGCATCATGATAAACACTCGAACACAAATCCACCACAACCATTGGATTTGCTAACCCTTTTTCACCGAACCTCATGAACACTGCCAACAAGGCTTTGAGACAATAAAAATATGTCATGCAGACCTCTGAAGTACAAACCCTCTGAATTGAAGACACCTGCGTATGTCCCAAACATACTCCTAGATTCGCTCCATAAAATTCTAACTTGATTGTGCAAATTGAACATATACATAGCCAAATCATAGTCACAACCTATACCAACCACCCCGAGATCGTAAATCTCTCAAATTTCATGATTAACACTTGCACACCACGTTTTACCAACTAAGTCAACCAAGAACAAAAGATAAAAAAAGTATTATTATTGATCGAAAACTCCACCAATATGTTCCTTCTGATCCATGTGTATCGTCAACTCATCAAGCACATAATTCAAGAACATCTTATAGCATCATGATAAACACTCAAACACACAAATCCACCACAACCATTGGATTTGCCAGCCATTTTTCACCGAACCTCAAGAACACTGTCAACAAGGCTTTGAGACAGTACAAATATGTCATGCGGACCTCTGAAGTACAAACCCTCTGAATTGAAGACACCTAAGTATGTCCCAAACATACTCCTAAATTCGCTCCATGAAATTCTAACTTGATTGTGCACATCGAACCTCTTTCTGTCTTCCTGTCAACACTGTTTGTCACCCTGTCCACCAGTCACCAATTCTAACCTTGAATCATGCCCAAATCTTCATGATATCCTTTGAAACTTGGAGTGAACTAAGTATTGACCTTCTTCAACAATCTCCCACGTGTGCAATCTCATATCTGTAATATTCGATCCTCACCGGACCTTTGAACATCATGTTCCATTAGCTAATCTGCAACAGTTAAGTTAGCAACAAACAAATAAATCTTCTGATTAATTCATCTGATTGCTTTGATATGTTGACATCAATGGCAACACATCCAACATGCCAATATGTCAACAATCTCCCCCGTTTCCATTGATGACAACATATGATGTGAAAAATAAGTAATGCAATCAGAAATCAACAATCTCACTCCTAGAAAGACAATCAACAGTACTACCAACAATATCCATAATTATCTTTCAAAGTCTATTTAAACCATCTTCCTAAATAATTTGCTCCCCCTGGAATCAAGCTTCCCTCGGTTCCAATATGATTACATGCTATTCTCTCCATAAAAAATACCTCCTTAGGTATGCATTCTTCCTCTTAATCGAAACTCTTCCTATACTTGTTTTTCACACGCTCTTCTCCCCCTTTGACATCAATGACAAACATTCTTTGCCAACAATCTTGAACTGATTGGATATGTTTATCTTTCTTACCTGTAGACACAACTAAACAAGTAACTTACCATGCTGACTACTCCCCCTGAGTAGTAGCCTCCTTACATCAACCCAACTTGAATGATATCTCCATGAAATCCTTTGGATTGATGCATTCTTTTGCATCTTGTTTTTATTTAGGAAGAGAAAGTCCTCTTGACTTGCCTTTGGGATGTATAGAAGTAGATCCTTTTTCTGTAGTAGCCTTGTTCTTCTTTCTTCTTGTCCTCTTCTTATGCTTCTGTTCCTTGTATCCTTTCTCTTTTTCTTTTCCTTTCACATTCCTCTGATCATGTTTATCTTTCCTATCTTCTTCTTTCTTCTTGTTCTGACCATTCTTTCACATTTTCTTGTTTGATCCTTTAGTGTCACCTTTGTTCACCTTCTTGCCTCTGCAATTTTCAGTAGTAAGTTTAGGTATATTGCATTTGATCTGTAAAACAATCTTTTGTCCATTCTTTTGTTTCTTCTTTGCAGTGCATTGTCTAGCATTGTGACCAAATTTCTTACATGTAAAACATCTAACATTTTTCCTTGTAACAATATTAATCTTCTTCCTCATACTACTGCATATGCTTGGATCATGATCATCCCTTTTTTAATTAAAACATATACATATTTTTTTCTAATCCACTTCTTTGTGTCCAACCTTATTACAAACAAAACGCTTCAAGCTTGGCTAAACTGATCTTGAGCTTTTCCTTATAGTCATTTGCAATTCTAAGCTCTTCTTCTACGAATCTAACCCATTGATCATCCGTGCAAGCTTTACATACCTTTCTAACCTCAATCTCAAAAATCAAGCAAATACGATCTTCCACAATTCTCCTTTTGTTCTCCTGATCCTCTTTCTTGGAATTTCCTTCAACTGATCCTAGAATTCTATTGTTCATAAATTGTTTGTCATCAAGCTTTTTCGGATTGTGAATTTTACCATGACTTGCAGATTCTTCTTCCTTGATTTCTTTATCCTTGTCAGCTTTTCTTTCTTCTTGAATTCTTGATCTCACTGACATGTTCTGAATTTGATTCTCAATAAGAGTTTGCATTCCATGATGTATTCCAATACTTTGTACATCAAAGCTACTTTTTCAAGAACCTAACAGACTTTCACTAAATTGAGTACTCAAATAACTTCCATCAGAATGATTCAAATTATCATACCTTGATGTTATTGCCTTCACTTGTGAGTCTTATGATGCTCCTCCTTTATTTGTATCATCCTCATCATCAGTCTTCACCAAGACACTTGCCATCTAATTCTAATTTTGTTGTAACAGTCCTTGATTAATGCTGACATCTTGTCCATCCTTGCATGATTTGGTGTTCCCTTCTTCAATCCGTGTAATCAAATATATTACTCCTTCATTATTTAGATGAAAAATATTTTTCTTGCTCTTGGATCCCGATTCAATTTCTACTCGACAATCATTAACAATTCTGCATTTGTTATCCTTGAAGTGTAATCTGCATCCTTTGTCCATTAACTGTCCAACACTGAGAAGGTTGTTCTTTAATCCTTCCACATATAACATATCATCAGTTGTATTCTTACCATCTAAGGAAATGACACCTTTACCATTGATCATTCCTTCAGAATTGTTTCCCCATTTAACAATACCACCTTCGTATTTCTCATATTCCATAAATTTTCTCTTGTCATCGATCATATGATGAGAGAAACCACTATCAATGACCCATTCATCTTTCTTGACATCTTGATCAGCTACGACCTTTTCTTCATCTTGAGCAACTAAGATTTCTTCTTTAAACACATTACTAATAACATCATTAGACATAGGATCTTGAACAACATTAATAACATGAATGCTAGACATAAAATTTGCAGATTTAGGTTCATCCTCTTGGATTGCAACAAACACAAGTTCATCATCACTCTTAACATTATCAGATTCATCGTCAGTGACTCCATCATCAACAACATAATAACACTTTTTCTCATATTTAGACTTATTGACTTATACTTAGGAAATCTCTCTAGACATCTAGAGGCATAATGTCCTATCTTATTATAACAAAAATATTTCGAAGGTATTTTTTTATTTGTACTTACCAGATCCTTTTGATAGTCTCTTTGCAACCAGTGCTTTTAATTCCTGAAGCTCTTTCTCTTCTTGTTCAATTTTTCTCATCTCCTTTTCAAATCTTGATACTCTTTTTTCAAATCCTTCACCTTGATCTGATCTATGCATGTCTCTTCATGATATTGTAGCCTTGAAAGATGATTCAACTTTAGGCAAAGAATCACCAAACTCACTCATTTCAAAAACAGATAACTTACTAACCAATGTATCTTTTTTCACAACAACAATTTTGATTTCCTAAGTAGCAACAACTTTTCTCTTATAAGCAAGGGATAGAGATCTCAACACCTTTGAGATAATCTCTCCATCCAATTTACCACCAACACATCTGATGCTACAAACTAATTCATTAATCTTCAACATGTAAGAGTTGATCTTCTCATCCTTAGACATTCTCATGGATTCATACCTTCCTTTCAAGCTTTTTAACTTGGCTTTCTTGACACGTGCATCTCCTTCATGAAGGGTTTCTAGCTTTGTCCAAATCTAATGAGCAGTCTCCAATTCCATCTCATTTTTGTACTCTGTATCTAATAGGACACTTAGCAATGCTTCCTTTTCTCCGACGTTATGCTCAAATTGTTTTTTCTCATCTGGTGTAGCCGTAGATGCATGAGGAGTGTAAGATTTCTTTGTGATGGTTCAATAATCTTATCCAATGCATCTTAGATGAGTGATTATTCAACCTTTCCATATGGGTTAGTTTTGTTGGAATTATATTGGAATGATGTATTGAGAGGGGAGGGGTGAATCAATACCTCTAAACTTTTCTTGGTTATCCCATTAACCCTTAATCATCAGTTTGTAAATTATCTTATCTAACTATTCATCTTTCTTTATGTATATGCAATCATATCAAAAGTTCTTTAATATGTAATCATAAAAGAAACATTCCTGAAAATAGATAACACATGACACAAGATATGATATCGTAGAAAACTCCTGTTAGGAAGTAAAAACTGCGGTGGGGATTGTTACCCATAAGACTTCACTATCTGCAAATAAGAAGGGGCCAGTTAAGGCTTACAATTGGTCACTTCTGATGACCTACCCTGTTAGGAGTATTACAGTGGAGACCTGTTAAGATCTACTTTGTTTGAAGCTTTAGC
>MU224229.1:4976000-5008166 GCA_018584345.1 Thuja plicata | reverse complement strand
TATGTTTTAGATCCATTAGGATGCTTTAAAATATTTACATAAAGCTTTCTTGACCCTCAAGTTATGATTTAAAACAAATTAAAACTCTATAAATAGAATTACATTGCTTTATCTGACGTGTAAAACTCAGATCCACTTTTTGCGTGTTCTCTAATTGACTGTCGGTTCTAATGGTCAGTTTTCTTTGTTGTCGGTGTTCCTTTCTTGAACTGGTCGTCGGGTATGCCTTTTCTGTTCCGTCGGTTTTGTTCTCAAAACTGTGTCGTCGGTGATAATCTCAATGTTATGTTATTGACCCGTCGGTGATGTCCTTTTCACTTCGTCGGCGCAACACTGGTCAGTGTTCGTCGGTCAATTCCATACTTAGCATTTTCTCGTGACCTTTGTGTTCTGTCGGGTATGCTCGCTGTTCGCCAGTAATGCTTGTAGTCCGCTGGTAATGCTTGTACCGATGATCTTTGTCAATGTTTTTTACTAAGTGTACTAATGGAAAAATTAATGTCATCAAGTTTGTGCCTTCAAACCATGGAGTGTCCTTGTAAGATGCCATATCTGATCTCCCTTAAGGTGTTAGGCTTCCTTCAAGGGAACAAAGCTCTGATACCAATTGTTGATAATATGACAATGAACAACTAAGCAGGGGGGGGGGTTGGGAGTGAATTAGTTGTTCCTAAAACTTCAAACTTCAAACTCTTAGTCTTTAAAACCCTTAAACTTAAATACCCTAAATTATGATCTGATTAATTGAAAATTAATATGCATACATCCATTTAAATTAGAATCACATCCACACAATTTGACACAAGACTGTTATTGTGGAAACCCTATTAGGGGTAAAACCACAGTGGGTCTGATTACCCACAATAAGTAGATACCTTGTCAGAAGCACAAACATATTACAATATATGGGGAATGCACATGCATTCAAGGTCACTTCCTAGAGCTCACTACTCAAATGAAAAGCCTCGGGCTACAACCCTGAGGAAGGCTCACTGCCTTACGATTCGCTCACTACAATGATCTAGAGTATTTTTGAACTCTATAATAACATCTACCTTATGCCAAATTCAGTTCCATTGAAGTACAACAATGATCTCTTCTCAAACTCTCTCTGACTCCTTCAAATGAGCAATTTAGCCTTCAAGAGATCTCAACCACTTCTCTGCAAATAATCTCTGTCATTCGCAACCAATCTTCCACTTTTGTGCCTACTGATTTTACCCTAATTCATCATCTTATATCAATAACTAGGTCAACAAAATCTAATTCACCATTTCTTCAAATCAACATGTCAAATCCCATGTTTCAAATCCATCTCTGACCGTCAAACCATAGCCATGACCTATACCAACCACCTCGAGATCACAAATCTCCCAGATTTCACGATTTAGCACTTGCGCATAATAATTTACCAAATAAGTCAACCAAGAACAAAAGATAATAATACAAATATTATTATTGACTGAAAATTTCACCAATCTGATCATTCTGATCCATGTGTATCGCCAAATCATCAAGCACATAATTCAAGAACATCCTATAGCGTCATGATAAACACTCAAACACACAAATCCACCACAACCATTGGATTTGCCAGCCCCTTTTCACCGAACCTCAAGATCACTGTCAACAAGGCTTTGAGATAATAAAATATGCCATGCGAACCTCTGAAGTTCAAACCCTCTAACTTGAAGACACCTGAGTATGTCCCAAAAATACTCCTAGATTTTCTCTAAGAAATTCTAACTTTATTATGCACACCGAACCTCTTTCTGTCTTCCTGTCAACACTATTTTTCATCCTGTTTGCCAGTCACCAATTCTGACCTTGAATCATGCCCAAATCTTCGTGATATCCTCTAAAAATTGGATTGAACTAAGTACTGGCCTTATTCAACAATATTCCACATGTGTGACCTCATATCTATGATATCTGATCCTCACCGGACCTCTGAACATCCTATTCTACTGGCTAACCTGCAACAGTTAAGCTAGCAACAAGCAAACACATCTTTTGATCAATTCCTATGATTCCCTTGTTTCCTATGATTCCTCTGATATTTTGACATCAATGACAACACATCCAATATTCCAATATGCCAACAATATTCACTTTGATAAATCTTCTAAAAGGTTTAGCCTTTTGGAATTTTATCTCTTCTTGTAAAAAGGACATCCTATCACATTTGTCCCGACCTATCAATAATGAGGAGAAGGCAAACTTCTCGGAGGATGCATGGAATGGCCATTCAACCCTAAACATATTAGGTAAATGGAAACTTTTGGAACTGATTTTGAAGTCTATATGGAGTGGAAAAGTAAATATTATATTATTATTGATTGCTCCTCTATCCCCTTTAAAGCTGCTCAGATATCTTGGGACTTCCTCCCCCTCCCTTGGATCATGATAGAGTCCTTGAAATATGAACTATCTAAGAAACAAAATTTAATCTATGAAGAAGAGGGCAATATCATTTGGTCTAAGTCTAAATTGAGTCTTTATTTAGGAAAGGAGGGCTATAAAACTCTCCAACAACGATATCTTTCTCCTTCTATTTGGCCAAGTTATTTATGCTAGGATTCAAAGTGTCTTCCTAAAACTGGGGCCTTCGCGTGGTTGACAATTAAAGATAGAATTTTAACAGGTATACGGTTGGGAAAATTAGGAACTACCCCTCTTTTAAATGTGTGCTATGTGATAAAGTCTTTAAAACTTCCCACCACCCCTTACTTCAATGCAATTTTGCAAATTTTATATGGTCATGGTTTCAAAATAAATTACTTTGGGAAGTTCCATTTCACAACAAGCTGCTTAATCACTTTCAATTTTGGCCTATTCTTCATTGTTCCTCAACCTTTTCTTGCTTATGGAAGATCAACCCATCCATTATTGTATGAAATTCAAGGATGGAAAGAAACAACAAAGTCTTCAAAGATTAAAAATTAAAACTTTCTCAAATACTTTTTAAAATCGAGCACTCTATCTCTGAATCAACAATAAACTTTTTGCATAAAGTTCCTGACTCCCATAGAGGCTTCTCCTCTTGAGATCAGGGTATTCTCAAATCTTGGCATTTCCTTAAGCCCCTTCCTAGACTGGAGAGTCTCGCATCATGTCTTAAAGTAGATAGATCAAAGGTCTTCTAGCTTCCTCCTCCGATAAATTGGATCAAAATGAATTTTAATGGCGCATCTAAGGGCAATTCAAAAATCTCAGGAGTAGGGACCATTCTCATAGACTCTGAGGGTTATGGAAACATAGCTACCTGCAAGTTCATTCCTTGTGCCTCAAACAATGTTGCTCAGATCTCAACACCCATCTTGGGACTTTCATTGGCAGCTAAATGTTGAGTTCGCCACATCTATATTGAAGGAGATTCAATGGTGGTCCTTAGGGTCCTCTCTCTTCTGTCTACTCCAAGATGGCATCTAAATTACATCTTACAAAAACCCTTTTATTAATTGAAGTTTTGATAACTTTGAGGTGTCTCACTACTACAGAGAAGCCAATGATCTCGTTGATAATTTAGAAAACCGAGCAATAACTAAAAAAAAATACATATGACGAATGGGATGGATTCCATTTGTAGTGATAAGATCTTTTGTATTTTTTAACATTCTTATCTTCTGTTTGTGTGGGGCATATTTTTTGATAGGGTCATCATAATGCAGGCTTTTGTTTATGTGTTGCATCCTGTGCGTTTGTCAGATCTGTAGTTGTTGTTGTTCCTTTCATGTTCCTGGAGTAGTTCCTAATTTGTGACACAACAACATTTGCAATCATATCAGTTGAAATTTTCAATGAAGATTTAGTGTGCAATTCAAATGTTTCTATTACATCTGCAACTTCCCTTCTTGCTATTCAAGTGTTTGTATTTCGCGGAAACCATGGTTTGATTTCCATCCAATATCCTCACTTGTTATCTCTACTATAAATGTCTAAAATATAGGCGATGCTCTCATTTTATCTATTGAAACAACAACATCCCTTAGGAAGCACTAATTATTGTAGCAACAACATCCCTTTACGCTACACCAAATCAATGATCATCATATTTTTTTTTTGCATCCCCATGAGGGCTATCAGTGTATCAGAGCTTTGTTCCAACAAATCATTGTTTTGCCAAGGTCATTGGCTTGGTTCCACACATTGAAAATGGAAAAGGATTTTCCAAGTTTAAGAGATTCCTCTTGTCCATCAGGTTTCTCTCCCTTTTCATTCCTTTCTCCATTTTCTTGGTAAATATGTTATCTTTGTAATTTTGGTTTTATATCCTGCCATGTCTCAATTGACTCTACTAGTAGTTGATATCATACTCCCAATCAATTTCATTTTGTTAATGTTCATCTCCTCTCTCTTAGCTTTCTCCGAAAATAATTCTATAACTTTTCTATATTTGTAATCTTATACATTTTTATTAAAGTATAGGTCTTCACCTTTTACAAAAAAAAAAATATTAAGTAAATAAAATCAACCCCTCAATTAAAAAATGTTTTAAATAAAATAATTTGAGTATACTTCATAAAATCTATATAAAACAACATTAAGAGATATTATTCATGCACTTCACTTAAATCACAAATGCAATACGAAATAGGGTTTTGTGTTTTCGTAAATGATGTTTTTAGTGTCTTTAACATAGATTTTCTAAAGAGAGCTATGTTGAATTATTGCTTCATAATTAAGTTTTGTAATAAGTTAATTGTGATATAAAAAATGAATTGGTTTTAAATGATAAATGAACATTTTTAGTTTTATTTTTAAAAGTTGGAATGGAATTTGAAGTTTTACAATTTGAAGCAAGTCTTACTAAACACATTGCAATTTGTAACCAAACATCAAGCATTATTCAATACAATTGGAACTCTTCAAGGTAAGCAATTTTTTTATAAAATTTTATTAATATACCAGAATAATAATCTAGATTACATGCGTTGGAATAAACATAGGCAAATAGATACGTATGGATTAGAAGGAATTTAAGCAAGATCAATTTGGCTTCTAAAAAGCAATTAACGAAAAAAAAGAAGTAGAGAACAATTTTAAAGAGTAGGACAAAAATGCCATTTTGCAATGATAAGGGTGCCCCGTTGATGTAGCGATGACATTCACAACCTATTTGGACGAGAATAACACAAACATATTGAAAATCTTATGACTAATGATGCAAGAGCATTTGGGCTCACAAGCAATCTTGCGTTGCCCAAATAAATTTAAGGTTAGCTTTTAGTTTCAGTTTTATTTGGTTCAATTTTCAATTGTATTTTTGTTGGTTTTTGCTAGTATGATTTTGAAGGAAATTTAAGATCAATTCAACCAAAGTGAAAGTTACCTCTTTTAGAACATTGAAATGAGTATCTCAAGTTTAAACTTGGGGAAAATTGGAGCAAATTCAGATAAGTTATGGCTAAACAAAGGTTTAGGTCTCATCAAGAACTAATTGGAGGTTCTTTTTGTTCTTGGAATCAATATAAGAAAATCCTTTAATTTTTAACCAAAAACCACAATGTCGCAATAATTTTTCAAAATGTTGTCTACTACCTTCACACACCCAGAATGCTCGACCGTTGGAGAGGGTCCTGCATTTGGGCCTCCTATGGGGGAGATGGGTGTTGGGGCTCCCTACGAGGAAGAAAATCCCTCTCTCTCTACAACATCTCCTTCTACTCCAACAAGTTTTGAATTACAAAGGATTCAATGTTTCTACGCACAACAACTAACGATACTATTGCGACTATAGTTCTTGGTGTTGTGGTGACGTTTGATATTCTTGACAATGATGGTGCTAATGGGTTTTCTTCTGATGTTATTTATGGTGAACATCGGGATGCAGGGGTTAGCCTAAAATATATTCCTCATATCTTCCTAGGCTAGAGTTTTCTCTACACCTAGTTGTTGGTGGTTCGTGGGTTGCTATTGTTGCTAGGGGAAGGGTTTCCTACCCACCCCCTCCAAAGTCTTATGTTAATGGACAAAGCTATGCTCATATTGCCAAATCTACCATTAGTGGGAAAGAGAATAATGTGGAGTTCTACCACCGTCGTGGGTTTTATAGATTCAATGGTCTTTGGACTTCTCTTCCAAATCTGCATTGCTGTGTAACAATTTCTTGGCAATCCTTAGTCTCTAGTAACATTGAACTTTTCCTTTGTGCAAAGGGTTTTTTTATTGTTGCTTTTTCTTCCTCTGAAGAACATTGCCTTTGTGCAAAGGGGTTTGGGGGAATCACTCTCTTTCCACAAAACCCTAGATAGTTTCCTCCAGCCCCCTCAATGAACCACTCAATGTGCTCTATGTGTGGGACTGTCTCTCTGATCTCCCACTCCATTTTTGTGAGATTTATTGCTTTGAGGCCATTGGAAACTCTATTGGCCATTTCTTCATGGTGGATGAGGCTACAAATTTTTTGAGCCGCTCTACATTCACTCACATTTTGGTTGACATGGATATATCCAAACCACTATTGGGGGATGTGGTGCTCATGGTTAGGGATAGCCCTCGGACTCAATCACTATATTATGAGGGCCTCCCTTTTTGGTGTTGATGATGCTTCTCTATTGGACATCTGTCTATAAACAATTCTCTTTTGCATCATAAAGGTTATGCCACTTAGAGGAAGAATGCAAATGATGACCATTTGACTGTTTAAGATTTTGATTCTCCCTCCAATTGTACCTCTTAGGAATCCTTAGAGGATGACAACGAGGATAAAGATCCTGCTGCAAATCTAGGTGATGCTCCTGCTGCAAATATGAGTCAATTTACTACTTCAAATATGGGTGATACCCTTGCTATAAACCATGTGGATACCACTCCTACTCCTGTTGGTGCAGACCCCTTTGTCCATGTGGTCCATTTTTTACCTTCTTCTATTGCTTTGATCCAAGCTTCAACTAACAATGCACAACTTCCTCAACACTCCTACCATTGTGCTAACAGAAGTTCAAATGAAATTTTATTAGTGCCCCCCCTTGTGGTGGGGATCCTAATGACAACATCACATGGATAGTTGTTCGATGACACAATAAAAATAGTTCTTCAAACTCTCACTCTTCTCCACATGTGGTGAGTGAGCGACCCTACTACTCTTGAGGAGAGATACTATCGTTTGTGATAGTGTACTTTGTATTTTGTTTTTGATAGCACTTGTTATGTTTGTGTGCTATTAATGATCCGTTGATGGCTTGTACAGCCAACACCCCTATTTTAGTGTCGTTGTTCTCTTTGACGCCTTCAAGCTATTAATGTGTAAGGGTTATCCCTCTTGTTAGGCTACTAATTATAATCAAAAGAAAAAACCACAATAATATCAATTGTACAATATCATTCGCATAAGATATAAAAATTATGTAACAAAATAAGAACACATGATTAAGAAATTGTTCCAAAGAAATAAGGTGGAGAAATTTAGGCCATATTGGATTTGATTGTTTTTCTAATGTAGAAGGTTGGCCATTTCTTGGCAAGCCTTCTATATATTATTTGTAGGGGGAAAAGCTTTTAGTCAATATTGAGGATCTTGTTTTACAGGTGGAATTTTCTCTAATGACTATATAATGAGAAATGGTGGTGAATGAGGCTTTGTCAAGTCTCCTTGTGAGGATCCTATTCAATCCATTAAGAAATTAATCAACATTAATAAATGATCCATTTATAGTCAACCTTCCAAGTTGTCAATGAAGAACATGAATGTATGATGTTGAAGCCTTTTGGTAAAGCTCATTGAACTTAGAACATTAAGGATGGAGGACCACTTTATTTTCTCATAGATAGGACTAGTCAAACTCAATATTGATAAATACATAATATTGGGTTTTTTGTTGAGCCCAATTAGTTATTTACCAGGCTAGGAAGAGATTTTCACAGATGAACCTTCTAGTCAAGAACTTGCTTTATTCCTCTTAAACATTATTTGGTGATAGGTTTGATCCATTGAGAAGTGACTATGGCTATAGTTTAATAAGTGTTTAAAAATATTGATTTACTTCCATGTGGAGTGAATTTGAAGAGAAAAAAACTTATAAACTCATGTAGGATAAACAATGTGTAATTTTGTAAATTTGCACCCTTGTGTAATTTACCATTACGTGATGTCCCTACATTAGTTGAAATAAAATTTTTCTTGCAAGTCTCCATTTTGCCTCATCATCATCCATTCATATTCTTGTTCACCCGACCTAGTCAGCCCAAGATGCGTAAGCGTCATGAGGATGTACACATAGCTCTCTTGTCCCATAAATCTATAGATGTGCAATGAGCCCTAGAAACCTTAAAATTCTATTTTTGAAACTCATTTGTCTTTATAGCTTCACTTTTGGTCTTCTTGCTTCACATTTTATCTTCAACATAGCACCATCATATTATCATTGTATTGGAATAACTTGCATACACTTTCTTCATCCTTACAACATTGCATCTCTATTGTCTTACTTGTCTTGCCTTCACTCCATTGAGATTTTGAGTTTTTTTTTATTATAAATTTTTTGTTTTATTTTGTCTTGAAGGAGAGTCTCTCACCCTCTCATTCTGTATTTTTGTTGAACATATCATAGTATTATTATGACAATCTTGTTATATTTTTTTATCTACCATTGTCTATTATCACTTTCATTTATCTACTATTGATCATCTATTTGATTGTTTGTAGAGGTGGAAACACCAAAATAGGTGTTTGACTATGGAAAGATCCTATACAACCTACAACCATTTTCTCTTTTCCACGTGTGTGGGTTTCATAGGAAGGAGTGGACCTAATCTTGGGATTCTTTGGTCTTATATAGTTGTGAGTCCTTTCATCACCCTTTGTTCCTTTATTTCATCTTTACTTTCATAGCATAGTCATTTTTGTACTTTTCACTAATAGAGTGTTTTGTTTTTATTATTTTAGTTGGTGTTTGAGATTTATGTCTGGAATTATATGCCTTTTTTTTTATTGGACGAATGCACACTACACTAACATCCTAAATTTGTATTGTCATCCTCAATCCATTGAGGCAGTGAGCTCACAAACTTTGGCAATTAATCTCTGTTGTGTCCATTTCAATTTCTATTATCAAAATATTTTTATCTGTTAGTAGTGCATAGTTATTTTAGTTTCTTGCATCCATAGTTAAAGTCTTTTATCATTTAGTTGTCTTGATCCAATAACTCACCAAAGTGCTAGTTTAAGTGAGGTGGTGCAAGGGGAAGTTCACCCCTTGAGACTTTAGCCGACCTTGAGGTTGGAGAATTTTAAGTTCTCCATATTTTGGTCAACCAAATAGAAATTAAGGCCCTTTAGATCATCCGCTCTATTTCAAGTGATAGTTTCTTTTTTGATATGATGATGATCACTCCCATGTTTCCGCCTAGTTGGAGAGTGTATAACATGAACATAATATTTGTCCCTCTTAATGAGCCATATAATTGATAGACTTATCCTCTTTATATCCTAGCATTCGTCAATAAGGCCTCTGTTAGAGGCATTATGGGTAATCCTATCTTTCGCATGGAAATCATAACTGAACATATGACAAGCTGTTACTAACCCCTTTGGGGTTGACCACCTTGATGGTCTAGGTAGGACCTAAGGAAGTCTTTACAACTTTTTTTGTAATTCCAGAATCATACCTCTTTAGAGTTAAGATGAGCGTTCCCTGGCTAGTCTCCATGGGACTTGTGCCTTCTCTCATGAATAAATGCCTTTTGTTTCACCATGAGGGTATTATCCATATGATCTAACACACTGTTTATCATCCAATGATATCTCATGGGGGATTCCCGTTGGACAATTGTTGGCCTACTCCAGAAGTGCGCCTACATCCATGGAAAGATGCTTCATTTTTGGCCTATCATAAATACAAGGTTGGGGCGTTAAGTTTCAATTCTATATAGTGCTTATACCCTCTCCTTAAATTCATACCTCTCATGTAAATCAATGTACTTTGTCTTCTGTCCCTTCTTCATCGCGGGCATAGGAAAAGCGTGTGCATCATGGGAAGACTCCTCTCTTATCTCAGACTTCACAACCTCCAACAAATTCTGTTCCCACATCTGCGCCAAGTGCAGACAAAAAAAGACACCCATGTTTCCCAATCCCAAGGTTCACCCTCCTTTTTTGATCCCAATAATTGTAGACATACCTTTTCCTACCATCTAAAACAAGGGTAAGAGGTCTCCTAACACGTCTTCTTCTCCTTTAACCCCTGCTCCTCAACTTTCAAGGACATCCTCTATTCTGTTGCGATATTGTTGTTGGCATTGTTGTCATTGATGTCAAAACTAGTGTATTAGTTGGTTGTGCTTTGAGTGATGAACATAATCAATCTATCTCATGTTGTACTATATGGCGGTCCATCCTAAATTATAAGAAGTTGATTAGTGAACAATTTAAGGAATATTTGGTGCTCACTTTAGTTTATTTTCTATAATTGGACCTCATATGGTAGTTAATGGATGTCTGAATTCAGATATAGGCCCTCTTTCTTCTTTCTCTCATCTCAATCTTGTGAAAAAAAGAGGTTGGCAATTATTTCTAAGATTTCTCCTCTATTTTCATGCAATCCCATAATTCGTTTAATCTCCTAGGCCCTATATCATTATTAGTGGCCTTTTTGTCCTATCCGAGCCTCAAAAATAGCTATGCTTTTTACTCCTGCAACTACACATTCCCTGGAACCCTTGGGGAAAATTTGAGCCTTAACTGGTGGATACATAACATCCTATCCATTATGTATCTAGGTACATAATGTTTCATCCGCTGTGTACCCCCAAGGATGGGCCAAAGTTTGAATCGGGTGCCCTTTCTAGGGGTTTGGTGGGAAATCTAGATCTATGGTTGGCCTATGTAAGCTTCAATCCCTTAAATGAAGTGAGAAGTATATAAACCCCCTATTTATCCTCATTTTGACATCCAAAATCATATGTAAGCTATCATCCATCAACTACATCCAAGTTCTATGATTCAAGGTCTTCAAGCATTCTCTATTGGTGAATTTGGAAATTCAAGGTGATCAAGTTCAAGCAAGCAATATTGAGATCCATCAAGTCCAAGCACTATTATTATTCTCAAGAATTAAAGGTGGTCTTCTCCATAGATCTATCTTCTTTCCCCATTGGAGGCTAAGCAAAGGATTTTTCTATCAAGGAAGAATCCATCAACCTACCTTCTCCTTCTCTCTTCTATCAATTCAATATTGTGGAAAATAACAACATCTACAACACAAGGTTTTGTCTTTTCATGATTTAATTTTAGGTTTTTGTGTTGAGTCAAAAGTTATTGCATTAACATACTTGATTCCGTTCAAAGAGGCATCCGTATTAGAAAGGTATGAATTGCTTCATTTATTCAGATCTAATCTCCGCATACTTGATAGCATACTTTCTCTTATTTCATTGCATTCCAAGTTTGATTCCTAAACAAGGGCATGATTAAGGTGAACCCATATCTTCAACCCTTTTCCTCATTTTTCTATGTGTAGGTGCAGGCTAGGAAGCTACAATTGTAGATCTCACCTGAGAAGACCTCGACAGTGATCTTCAAAACATCTCAGACAAAAACCCAAGGTACACAACATTCAAGCTGCTCTGTACCTGGGTAAAAAATATTTCATCCTCTCTGTACTTGGTTACAAAATGTTTCATCCATTCTACACCCTCTTGTTTAGCCCAAAATCTTTAGGATAACAAGTTGACAGGTGAAAAATCTCAGACCTAGAGTTACAGGTGGTTTCGAGGCTCTGACAGTCATAAAATTAGCAGTCAAACATAAAGGTATTTGTCTTATTCTCAGGTACACATTACATAATCTCTAATATTATTTTTAATCTTATATTTCATCACCATCAAACATTAAAAAGTGAAGTATTATCGACCCAGTTAGGGCTTGGGACCTTTCCTATCCTATTGGGATATTTTCCTTCCTAGTGTGCAATTTGAAAGGGTGAAGTGATCTATCCAAATGTATTTTTTCCATTTTCATCTTTTTCATTTTGGTGAGCTCAATGTATGCCATTTCCATTCTGATTTGGTGTTTAGATCTCTTTTTATACATTGCATCTTTGCTACATTTTATGCATTAAAATGTATAGGTTCACCTATTGTTCATTTTGGTGAACTTGAATCTCCTTAAATAGTTTTGATTTTGGTAGTTATATCGTCTTTTCAAGCATTTACATCACATCTTTGTTTTTTAAATCTCATTAGCATTCATGGATTTTACTAAGTTAGATTGGTGTGTGATAACCTATGTTGTTAACTTCCTACTTACTTCTCTTTATCAATCACATGGAGTGAATCTATAATTTATTCCATTTCATGATGTTTGTATTCCTTCATGGTATTCTTTCACATGACATTATGAGAATTTCAAATATCATTCTTTCTTATAAGGCACATTTCAAGACTTTTATCAATGTTTCATGTACCTTCCTTATTAATTTTTTAACAATATGCATGTAATATGTTGATTACATAAGAGTCTTTGTTAATGAGCCTAAAGATAACATTTCTATAAATACTCCTAATCCTACTCCTATGGTGCATACTAATCATGATGATGGTAATCTAGCTCTTAAAGATCCTATTCAAGTGAGACCTAGATCTACTCTTCCTCAACCCACCTTAATGGATAATCTTAGAGAGTTAAGTTTATGTAGTTCTTGTTGAAGTTTGAAACACAATAAATTAGGATCAAACAAAAAATGAAAACACCTTCCACAAGCAAGGGTTGCAAGAAAACAATTTCTGTATCCCTCAAAAGAAAAAAAAATGATTAAAATTTTCAAGATCACATAATTAGAGGATGAATTAAAATGAAGAGATCAATTACTTTTATAGAAAACAATAGATCTAAAAATAGAAAAGATAAATCAAACTAAAATTAGCAAACTAAAGCTAAGATCTGCAAACTAGAAGTGCATGACATACACAATGTACAAACTAGAGCCTAACAAAAATTAGACTAAGATAAATTTAGACTCACTAAGTAAACTTAAGCTAGAGCATGAATGTGCAAAAAGGTGCTTTTATTATGCATAATAATATGCATGAGAATTGATGACATGTAGCTGATTGAATGTTTGAAGATGTTAAGTTGATCACCGAACTGTAGAAGGATAATGCAAGACATTAAATCAGTTAATGGATTGTATTTTCATTGATGTCAACTTGATATAATCTAATCAGTTATAATCAAAGTGTCAAAGACTTCAAAGAATCAGAGAGATAAAGATTATGCTTTCAGTAATGCATAAAAGACAAGTATTCACTATGTGACTTCAAACACCAATGGTTAGTGGAACCTGACGGACAAAGATCATCAATAGTCAAGTCATAGTGATGCCCGAGCAAGAACACCGATGAGAAGAATCACAAGCATAAACGATGGCCAGAAACATAGTGTAAACCGACGGAGAAGCCTGAGGAGAACTGGAGTGTTGACCGAAGCCATCAAAGAGTTAAACACCAAAAATAACTGGCGTTCAGAAATGACAAAATTTCTAGCTGGCAGAGCTAAATATAGACTTAACTGGTAGTTATCATTGCTTTCATCGACAAGATAAGCCATAGATAAGTAAAGGATTTAAAGCTGTTTTGTCTAGTTGGCAAGAAGATCTCTGTGAGATAAAACATGAGTTTTTGTTTTAAATCTAATTGGCTAAGATTGTGGATCACGCCAAGATCAAGAAAATCAATAACCTAATAACAGTGATATCATGTCTATAAAGAGATGACTCAATTCATTATGAATAGTGTGGGTGAATGAATGAAAAGAGGATGCTGAAGAGAAACTGATGAAGAGAAACTTCATACAGTCCTAATCAATCAAGCTGAGGAAAGAGCTAAAGTTTTCTACGGACATCGAGCAACATAGCACAACATCACCGAGCATAATCAAAGTGGAGCAAAGGTATAAAAAGGGAATATATTGATCAGATTAGTTTATGAGATTACAATAGATCTAAAAATCTGCAAGTATAAGTTGTATATGTCAACAGATCATACTGTTTCAGTTTAACCATTGATTCAAAAAGTCTCTTAACCGAGTAGGATTTAAAGATCCTTTCTATATTGAGATACATCCCAAGGAGTATCAAAATTTTTGATCATGAAGATAGCATGAGATGCCAGATACCTATTGACAGGCCAAGTGAGTGTTTGTTCAAGGAAGGTAGCATAGAGATGCCCAATATCAAGTGACAGACTAAACTTTTAATTCCTCTAACAAGGTCACACCTAACAGTGTGTTTGTAACATTTAATAGGGTTGGCTCTTCACCGAGCTCACTTTAGAAGAGTGAAAATTTTGGGTTACCAGTCCCAAGTGGTTTTTCCCTTAACAGGGTTTCGCACGTTAAAAATCCATGTGTCAATGTGTTTATGAGTCATTACTTTAGTCTTTTACATTACACATAGCTTAACTGGATTGATCGGTATACTCTAGATAATTTACTTTCTTTTGGTAAATTAACAGACTGTTATTCGGTAAAAATATAGTAGAAGGTTTTACAAAGCATTCCGAGCAGTAGTAATTTGATAATAGTATTTGAAGGCATTCATCTTATAGGACTGAAGATAACTAGAGGCTTAATAGTGTGGTACTAAGTTTTAAGGGTTGATTATTGGAATATTTTTGAGGCCACTGATTCACCCCCCCTCTTAGTTATTACTAACAAAGAATATTGTCCAACATGTGCAAAATTAATTAAAGCAACATATGGAAATCTTCCTAAAACAACTAATATGCATGGTCTAACACCCCCCTTAAGTGAAACTTAGGGAGAAAAAAAACTCTTCGCATGAATGCATCTCGATAATAAAAGCTTGATTAGGTACACATGTATGATGAAAATATCTCAAAGCAAAGAAAAAGGAGAAAAACCACATGGGAAAAAATCCTCTCCAAAAGTGAGATATGCAACTACATGAAGTGCAGAAGAACCTCCTCTGGGATACAAGAAAAGTGTGGACACTTTTTGAATGATAACTATCACAGTGCTGAATGAAGAACCTCCTTTGAAACTAAAATGATGATCAAGATTAATCTGTATGAGTTTCCCCAACAATTCTATTTGAGAAATGAGAAGATGGAAAAAAAGGCAAAACATTTGTTAGTCAAAGATACAAAAGACAACAATCTAGATGTGTTCCCCTAATGACACTAATCAAACAATGAGAAGATGAAAAACAAAGACAAAAATCTATCAGTCAAAGATGCATATGGCACATGAATCTATACGAGTAACCTAAAAGAAATTACTCAACCATGCAAGAATAAAGTACTAGTAAAAAATATAGGTCCCAGTAGTCTAAAGAACTGATCAACTGTAGCACCAAGGAAGCATTAGCACAAATAATAGAAATACCTGATAACACTGACAAATGTGAGGCTTGACAGGTCCACTGAAACTCTATGTCACTAAGAGGAAGAAGAAGGCAAGGCCCATGCAAAAAAGAACACAACCTTTTGTTGTATGTGATGAAGAAAACCAAGGAGCTGAAATATGATGCTAATTCATGGCCTCCTCTAAAGCCTCTAGTATCGTCCAAGACCTGTTAACTATATGTCCTACCTATAATCACTCAAAAATAGTCTAGTAAACTATAAGACCCCTTTCTAAACACTAAAATTTAAATACTAGACTACATCTTGTTCTTAATCAATTTTGCATATTGATTTAATCTCTTATTTCTTGATCAAATCATCATTTTATCATTTATTGGATGATATCCTAAAGTTTGGCCACTTTATCCTAAGATTTATTTAATTAAAAGAACATTTCCTATTTTAATTAAATAAAATCCACCTTATCCTATGTGTGCACATGAAAAAGTAATTTCCTAATTTAAAACAAACACAAAAATAATTTTTGTCTACACATTGAATGCACACTTTCCAAGATGACTGGAATCTCCTTTTGCCTCTTAATCTCTTCCACACATATTTTTTCCTCTTAGCTATGTCCATTGAATTTTCCTCTTGAGAATCTTGTGCACCAAAGTCAAAATGAGGATTTTTCTCCACCCTTAGATTTTGCCTCTTAATCTCTACCATTCATTGCTATTTAAAAGGAGTCTCTCTCCTCACTCTTAGAAAAGGATAATAGATTAATCACTCATGCTATTGTTATGCTGTAACTTTTTTTACTTGCATTCTTAGAGAATTATTGAGCACTCTTGCATTCTATATTAGTATTTTCTTATTGCAAATAGCTTATACAATAAAAAACATCAAATAACATTCACACAAGTATAACACCATAATTTAATGTGTAAACCCAATATGGGAAAACCACCAGTAATATGCTACCAATTTTTCACTCTTTTGAAGTGAGCTCTGTGAGAAGCCAACCCAGTTAAAGGTTACAATACACACTGTTAAATGTGACCTGGTTAAAGGATTTAATCACCCTTTTAAAAGTGAGCCTTGTTAAAGGGCTTAGACCATTCCATTAGAATGTCACCTTGAATAAAGGATTTAACAATATGACTGTTAGGTCAACCTTTTTTAAAAGGATTTTGCAACTGATACAATGGTTAGAAGTAACAGTAAATTATGATCTGAAACATACAACTCAATTTTCAAATACAGATCATATTATAGCTCAAATGATAATTCACTGACTGGCCTTCATTTCCATCTCTACTACTCAGATTTGCTTAGAAATCCTTCAAGAAATCACCACTGTGTAGTCCTATAGTGCTCTCTTCAACCTTCTCTTTCTTCTGCTTAGATTTTCCAATCAACTGAATTAACCTCATACCACACACATATAACCTATAATTAGGTTAATCTTATACCTCTCTAATCAGGTAGCTTGATCTTTTTTCGCTTAATTATCACCATAGATCTTAGGGTTTGGTAAGATCCAATGAATCCTTCCAACATTTAGTTTCCATCTACATTCTAGAATACATCCTAAAAATCCTTCTTGAATCCATACATAAAAACTGATGAACTATAACTGATTGAATGTTTGAAGATGATAAGTTGATGATTGCCAAGTTGCAAAAAGTAAATGCAAGACATTAAATCAGTTAATATATTGTATTGTCATTAATGTCAACTTAATATGTTATGATTTCTCATACACATATTGTCACAACACTTGAAGATCTAAAGAGGCAAATTTTTTGTCATCGGTAAAGGTATACACCGAGTGACAGGGTTACTCGAGAACAGTGAACCCCGAGCAGTTTGTAGTGTTGCCTGACGGACAGTCAACACCGATAGATAGTATTACCCGAGAGACATAGTGGTGCCTGAGGACAATGTTACCTGAGATTAGTAGTATCCAAGCAAGTTTTACCGAGAAAACTAAGAGTTGATGACTGAAATCAATTGGAGTTAGAAAATGACAAAACTACTTAGCTGGCAGAGCTATATTTAAAGTTAACAGATTGATTGCTTTATTTTTATTGACTAGTATAACTAAGGATAAGAAGAAGATTTAAAGCTAGTTTTATTCACAATTTTCAAGGAGAAATCTACAGAATAAAACTAAAGCAAAAAGATTAAAGCAATGCATGGCGAGATTCATAGATCAAGAAGCAATCTACATCAAGAACAAGAAAGACAAGGAGATTGAGTGGATAAATCATGTCTATATAAAGAGACAAGTAACTCATTACAAAGAGAGAGGAAAGCTGAATATAATTCTGGTAAAGATAGAAGTATTCATGCAGATCTGATCATATAGGATGAATAACAGAGCTAAGAATTCTGCAGACACCGAGCAACAGAAGCAAGAGCATTCACCGAGTAGAAAGTACAAAGAGGGGATCAAAGGAATTGAAGAGAACATTGATCAGCGAGGTATTATGGCTAACAATTGATCTAAAAATCTGCAAGTTATAGTTATATTATTGAACAAATCATTTACTGTTTCAGTTTAACCATTGATTCAGAAAATCTCTTAACCGAGTGTGATTTAACCATCTTTATTGTATTGAGATCTCAAGAGTATAAAAAGGTTTTCTTGTTGACAACATAGTGAATGCTAGGTCAAAAGATAAACTGTTAGTTTTGAATCCTCTAACAAGGTCGCACTTAACAGTGTGTTTGTAACCTTTAACAGAGTTGGCTCTTCATCAAGCTCACTTCAGAAGAGTGAAAATTTTGGGTTACCGGTCCCAAGTGCTTTTTCCCTTGACAGGGTTTCCACGTTAAAAATCCATGTGTCAAATGTGTATTTCTTTCATTGCATTGATGTTTTGCTTTACACATTACTAAAACAAGATTGGTCAGTAAACAATAAGTTTAATTGCTGCTATTCAGTAAAGCTTAGAAAAGATAAACAATATGTCTAATTGAGCAGTATATATTTGATAGGATTACTTAAAGACATACATCTTGAAGGACTGAAATATAACTAGAGGATATTATATTTGTGATATAAGTTTTGGTTGGATTATTAGAATTATTTTGAAGGCCACTGATTCACCCCCCCTCTCAGTTATTCTAACAAAAATGGTTAAAAATATATTAAATGTTCATCTCCACAAAAATCATCCTTATCTTAAATGTTATATTTGATGAAGACAAATCCTCCCAAGATCACCTGCATGCAAGACTGTCACAAAGAGAAGCAAAGACAGAAGAGAAGAAGAACATCTATGGCGGCCAAAAGGCCAGAGACTGGAAAACCATGTTGCAAGAATAAAACTTCTATTAACAATGATGAAAATATTACAATCTTTTTAATGAAATACAAAGCGGTGATCCCTTATGAAGGATACTGAAACCCTAAAGGTGAAAACCCTAGAGAAATATAAGCGCTGCCTAAGTGAAACTTAAGCCTAGAGTATAATAGACTAATAATTAAATGATTTAATTATTAGCTATTATATAACTACTCTAACACCCCCCTTAAGTGTAACTTAGGGAGAAGCAAAACTGCTGAAAACTACTGCAGAAAGCAGGAAAGATGGGTCCCGACAACTAGGCCTGATCAGGTACCCAAAACAGAAAAGGGAAAAGATGTCCCAGAGAGAAGAACAAGAAAGAGCAAGAAGCATCTCCGAAGCATGAAGCTGAAAACTCTGTCAGAAGAGATTTCTGGAACCCCACTGAAGTGCATGACCAGGTAGAGAAGACAAAGTCTGAAGAGCTGATCAATCAAACCAGGAAGCAATAGAACCAACAGGTGAACCCCCCATAATGCTGAATTGGGAGAGGTGACAGAACACTGAAATGCAATGCCAGAAACAACTGCAGAAGAAGAACCAGGAACACCAACAGTGCAACAAAAGTACACACATAGGATAAAGGGTGGTGTCATCAACACACAGCATGGGCTAATGTCGTGGAAGGTATGCTCACTTGACAAAGGTGGATGCGCCTAAAGCGGCAAAAACATCATAACCCCCCATGGCACTTTATAACAGAGTGCGAGTACTAAAACCATACAAGGTGCTTGAAATCCCAGAAAAGTAGAAGTAGGCACTTTATCTCAGTGTATTTATAAAATAAAGAATGCATCAAAAGAGCATACAAGCTCAGAAGTCAGAAAGAAGAGTGAACTATGAAATCAGAAGAAGAGATCCCAGGACCTGTAAACCCAAGCAATCCACCAGAATACATAAACTGCCAAACTCGGAGGAGAGAAAACCTAGAGTAGAATCTAGAAAAAATAACCTTGCAACTGAATAGTGCACTGAACCAGCTTTCTGACGATATCTCGTTTGCCAAAAAAGGAGTCTGGATGAGCCAGATATGACTCCCGGAAGGCAAAAAAAGACATCAGACTTCAACAGCAAAAAATTCTATTAAAACGGAAGAACCCAAAACCCTAACCTCCATCATCAAAAAGTGCTCAAAAAGAGCTTTTCGACGGTATATGGAATTCAGAAAAATACCCCCGTATGCTCAAGATATCGCAAAAAAGGCCCAGGTACCTCCAAAAACCCAAAAAAGCTCAAAAATGAGCCCCAGGGGCTAAAACTTTGGCGCGCATATAAGTAAGCCCGCGGGGGCTGCCAAAAATCCCGCCACCGGAGCGGCGCGTGAGCGGAGGTGGGCCGGGTGGCTGGGAGCTGGCGGGGCGGTGACTGCGGAGAGCGTAGGGTGCCGAGAGGCGGGCCGCAGGGGCGGCGGGGGCCGCGGAGGGCGGCAGGCGACGGCGCTGCTAAGGGCCGCAGAGCGGCGGAGCAACTGGGGGCCGGGCCGGCCACCGACCGGTGGCGGTGGAGCGCCGGTGGCCCGGCGGTGGCGCGATGTAAAAAACACTACTTGCACGATTTAAAATGCAAAAAACACATAAAAATGTGTTTTTTAATTTTTTTTTTTTGATTTTTCTCGTCCGTACGGCCCTAGTAGGGCAAATTTTTTTTTCCAGATGCCCCGGTGTCCAAAATGGACGAGTCTTATATGGATTCTAGGGTTTTTGGGCCTTCTGGACGCAACTGTGAGGTCGGTTTTGGTCCAAAGTGCCCCAAAAAATAAAGACCCCCCAGAACCAGAGACAAATGCGGAAAGAACTTCTGAAGCCTTCAAACCCTCACTTGCTTCAACAGAGAATGAACAGCCAGCTGCAGGAGAGCTCTGATACCATGTTATATTTGATGAAGACAAATCCTCCCAAGATCACCTGCATGTAAGACTGTCACAAACAGAAGCAAAGACAGAAGAGAAGAATAACATCTATGGCGGCCAAAAGGCCAGAGACTGGAAAACCGTGTTGCAAGAATAAAACTTCTATTAACAATGATGAAAATATTACAATCTCCTTAATGAAATACAAAGCGGTGATCCCTTATGAAGGATACCGAAACCCTAAAGGTGAAAACCCTAGAGAAATATAAGTGCTGCCTAAGTGAAACTTAAGCCTAGAGTATAATAGACTAATAATTAAATGATTTAATTATTAGCTATTATATAACTACTCTAACATTAAATACACTTAACATATACTAATAAAATCAAATATGTTGGCTAGGATATCAAATCTCTCTCAAACTATCAAAATACTAACACTCAATCATCACTGTGTTCTTCCGCTTGGTCATCGAGCACCAGTCTTCCAATGAAGAAGGAGAATCATCAAAGAGTGGAGAAATGAGGAATGCAAAGCTGAAGAACATCAAGCCTACATGTTATCACTGTCAAAAACTAGGTCACACAATAAACATATGCCAAAGCAAGAATAGTAAGTCAAATCCTAAACCTAAATTCAATGGATATTATTTTAATTGTAAGAAGCATGGACATCAGACACATGAATGCAAGTCAAAGACTAGCAATACACCTAATTCACCTAGATTCCAAGGACATTGCTACAATTTTCATAAATTTGGTCATAGAACCTAAGATTGTAGATCCAATGCAAAATCCAAATTGACATCCAAGAAACAAGGCAATACATCGAGGAAAGGTAACACATTCAATTGGGATTATAATACAAGGCACAATTGTCATTATTGAAATGAATATGGTCATGTTGCATAGAATTGTATAAGTACACACTTTAGAGGTAAATCCAAAAGTTGGATGAATGGAAATATGGTCTTCTATAGTTGTCACAAGATCGGTCATACATGGAGAGATTGCAAGACCAGAGCCCTGACACCTACTGTTGAGCAGATAAGGAGTCAGATGAATCTAACATGGAGAAAGAAAGAAGATACAAGCAGTAGTGGATCCAGTGAAGCCAAGATCACCCAATTCAATGGATTAGGTGATCACACTACTTCCAATTAAGCATAAAGGTATGTAAGGAACTATTTTCTCAAAAGCTATATTTTACACCAGTTCCTAACATATGATGTATTAAAGTCCATATCTGCATAAGTTAAGATGCATTAGGACAGATTTTAGACAAGAACTGAGAAAATGAACTGTAATGAATATTTGATGCTGTGCATCAGTATCAACATATGTCGAGCTTCCATATCGACTGAGCATCAGTTGACCGAGTGTCAGTAGTGACCGAGTGGTGTGTGATAACCGAGCAATTTAATCAAGGACCGAGGATGGCTATTATCCACCTACCACTGCACAAAGCATTTATTGAAGACCTAATCCAACCGTTTGAGGGTATATAATCAGTTTAGGTGTTCATTCTTCATTCCACACAATGATTAGATTTTAAAGAGAACTTCTTAAGGTGATTTAAGAGCGATTTGAGTAGAGTTTGAAAATATTCCACTTGTGCATCTTCAATAAGTATTGAGAAGGTTGAAGACCCATTATTTCTAAGTTACACAAAACCTACTTCGTAAACCCTAACTTGCAGAAACGGAAGCCAGTTCATCTATTGGCGTGAAAAGACAAGACAAGACACTGATGAATGTTCAGCTGGTCAGGAGCGATGCATGTGCACTGCTAAGTTTCTGAGACATTCCTAAAATTGTGATGAAGGGAGATCTTACGAGAGCCCTATCATCGATTCCACCTAAGGTACTCATGATCCATGATGTGCGAACATGATATATGTGAAAATGTGGAGAATTTGGAGACTTTGAATTGAGGGAAGCACATGATAAACTATGTGAAAATGAAGTTTTAAAGGCTGATCATCAACATATTGCCGAGAGAGGGTTATTCTGTGACCTAGACTTCCCACGTGACTTTAAGGTCGAATGGATTAGGATTGTGTTTAGAAAGACACATGATATGTGTCTATGGTTGGAAAATGGACTAGTAAAGATAAAAAAAGACATTATTGAAAAGTTCACTTTAGCCAAGTGAAACAAATGAGGAATGATAATTTCTACAATCACCGATCCATAAATTGATTTTAGAGTCAGAGTCATTGCACACAAATTCTATCAATCCAACATATTTGACAGTGTCCCATGTGTAGCAATTGATCATGAATGGAAAATAGTAAAGAAGGATCATACGTATGATCTTTCTGAGTTATAGTTGACTCAACATGTCGAGAACCTATCAGCAATAAGGAAGGAAAAGAACTCTAGGTGTATGTTCGGTTCCTTACTTGTTTGTATATTATTTTATGTACATAAAATTTTTACTATAATTGGAGATGTTGTATGGAGTCAGGACCGATCGATAACAGTTGAGATTATCGAGTTCATTCAGCAATTAGGAGAGAATTTTGATACTATGATGGGTAATTATTTTGTGGAGTTCAAGAAAAATACAAGACTAAGGAGAAGAATCCCTGTATCACTAGTGGAGAAACATTATAGTGATGTTTACTTTCTAGTTGACACTGATAACACCTATGTGAAAGATGTAGTACCAAGGGTAGCATGGCTAAGGCCATTACCTTATGAAGTAAACATAGATGAAACATTTGCAGCTATCACAACTCTACTTGTAGAGGAAATTGAAAAAAAGGCCAAGAGATTTGGAAACTATGATGAATCTAAATCTAAGATAACTTCAAATTTGAAGGCTGCAACAATGGAGAGGAAGAGAAAGAAAATTGTGAAGAATCTTGAGAAGATTTTAGGAAAAGAAGAAGATGCACTAATACAGATCACAATAGGTCAAGGAGAGGACCAATCTAGTGATTCTGAGGAAAGTGGTGATGATGTGGAAGTGGAAAAAAAGGGCAAGAAAGTGATGTTTTTTGAGCCAACCAAGAAGAGGAGTTGAAAATAGAAATATACTCCTCCTGCCACATCTCGACTGAGAACCAGAGCATCAACAGTTACTATATCTGTCGATCCACAAAAGAAGAAGTTGGTAAAGGGTGCTGAAGGGGTAAGCTTAGACAAAAGAAAACAAGTTCAAACAGAACCTGAGCTGAGTCACCCTAAAAGGAAGAAGAGAAGAAAGTATGTTATGGGTAAAGATGAAGAACTGACAAAAACCGAGGACATAATCAAGCTCAAAGTTGTAACACATAAACACACTTCTAATGATGATGAAATTTGTCACAACATGTAGAATTCAGCATGTTTGTCAGGTTTTAAGTTTATTAAGTTTGAGAAATTAAGCAAATATGATAAGGCTAAGATAGAAGAAGCTATGATGGACATGCTAGTATCATATAAGATGACACCTTTGGATATTGGGAACCTAGTTCCTGATGAACTAGAAAACAAAATTGATGAGAGATGGCAACATGCCACGATGACATAAAGGCAAATCAAAGAAGGAGCATTAGCTCAAATTATGCCTAAGTTAACAAAGAAGTAGAAAGCTAAATTTAAGGATCAACATAGGAATAGATTCATTCCTAAATTGAGAGCATATTCCATACTTAAGAATGATGTAGAAGGTGTTGTGCATCAAACACAAAGGATATGGAAGATCATATTTGGATTAATAGTTGACAAGAATAAAGACGAAGGAACATCTATAAAATTTGAGATTGACAACAAAGAAGACATCAATGAGCCAAATAATACTAAGGATAAAATACATGATGATATTGAAGATGAAATGATAAACATTGCTGAGAATGAGATGAAGGAAGATGTTGAAAATGAGGAGATAGATAAAGTTGAGGAAGAAAAAATTGAGGACTTAACAGTTGATTAGGAAACACAAGGTTTGAATTCCAAGGAATAGGGAAATGGGGCACTCATAATTCTAGACTCACCTACTGAGGCCAACCTTGAAGACAATGCAGAAAATTCTGCATTAGATATCTCTAAATCACTTGAAGAAGTCACAAAGGTGACCAAGATTCTTGAGATCAAGGAGAAACAAGAACCTAAGGAGGAAGAGGAAATTCAAGCATTGGTACAATTACCTAATGTTAATCCTTTGGTATTTACTAAAGTTAAGAGTGTTGATACATCTGTTGAACATATACTTAATACTCAGAAGGAGATAGTATTAATCAGTGGTGATACTAGTATTCTGAAAGCTGAAAAAAAACTGAGTAGCAACTCACCAGAGCCAATGAATAAGAAATCACATAAGAAGAAGAAGGATAAGAGCTCTGAAGTCACACTTGATGAAGTTATAGTCATTCCAAAATGTGATACTGATAACTTATCTTATGAATAAATGTTAATCTTGCAGGACTTAGTGAACAATAAGAGGAAGCAAGAAGAATTGAAATAAGAGCATCAACAGAAGTAGGTATTACATGAAATAAAAGAAATATTTGTTGATGCATTAGAATTTAAAGACCTGAATGATCAAACACCTATCTTGGAACAACTTGTTCATATTGTTTAGAAGGTGAACACCGATGACATAGATGCAAATGAGAACCTCTTGTAATGATTCGAGAGAAAATTTGAGACCTAGGTACTTGAGAAAGTTGCAGCAAAGCTTATTGAGAAGAAGGTTGCACTTTATGATCTGGTAAGAAACTTAGAAGAAGTGATAGATAATGTTCTCTCTTTATAAAAACAACTATGTGATACTGAATTCTTTACAAAGGAGAATCAATGGCTTATTCAGAAGCTACAAATAGCTTTAAAGTCAACAAGATAGTCACTGAGCATGGATACAAGTTCAAGTTCTTTTCATTTTAGCAGGTTGACACATGCCCAAGGGAGAATAGTCAAGCTTATGGCTAATGATGGAAGAATAAGGGTGAAATTGATTTCAATTCAGACAATGTTGATAACTCATTTGGAGGTTCTGTAGAAAGAGGTGAAAGTGGAAAATGAACTAGCACAGATAGATCCACCTCTAAACATTGCAGAGAGTCTAATTGACCTATCTACCGAGCTAGAAATTAAGTTTCAAGTTTTGGAATCTGCAAGGACAAGTTCGGATAACACATTAGCAATGATACTACAGATCCCTAAACCATTTTTGGTAAGTATGGTTTGATCTAATGACCCCAGTAGAGCAAAGTGACAAGTGTGACAAAAACAAGGGGGAAATGTAATAAGATTCAACAGGGGACACTGTAAGTATGTATGTACATATGTTGTATAGGAAATGAAGTCTTTATAAAGAAAGACCGAGTCAAAATCCTAGGGGGAGTTCTTAGTTCTACGTTCTAAGTTCTTTTGAGTACTTTTTTTTTGTAAAGGACTAAAGAGTCATGAAAAAGTGTTTTTGCCACTAATGACAAAGGGGGAGATTGTTGATCTCCAAGTTTTGTTGTCCAATAGTGTCCCGCACTTAGTCATAATCAAGGTAGGTTGGTCAGTTATCAATATGAAAGAGCCATCTCACTAAGGCCGAGACCGAGTAGTAGTTACTGTCAAGCAAGTCAGAGGTTGCCGAGTACTCAATGGATGTCGGGCATAATTATTTCCAAGTTGCATAGAAGAGTTAGTGCCGAGCGAGACAATATTGACCGAGCACTAGTGTTTGGCTACGCCGAGTAAAATAGTTTTTGTATATGTGTTTGGAATGACACAAATACCAAGGTAAACTATTTTGGCTGACTTCTATGGAGCATTTAATGATCATGCATAGAGATTTAATGCATTAATTATGGGTTATTTTTATGATCATGGATCCCTATGCAAGCCATGCAACCAATCAAAATTAGGTATGCCTAAGCGCAAAAAGATGATGGATCTAGATCGTTGATCTTGATCTGGATGATCTATATATGGGATGATTCAAACCCTAATCTTTGTGTGTTAGAAATTATATGTTTGGATGCAGATGTGAAGAGCAGAGATCAGGAGTATATACATGTTTAGAATATCTGAAGCATTGACCAGATAGAGTGATAGAGCAGAGCAGTGAAGAGCAAAAAAAAGATAAATCAGATTGAGAGATCAGTTAAGAGTTGGAAAGAGGAGACCCGTTATCAACATTTTTAGTGAAGAAAAAAGGATCATGTACTGATACATTCTGTTGTAAACTACAATTGAAACAATTATTATATTTCCATTGATGTCAAACCTTGACTAGTAAGACAATTTCTATCTTGTAAAGTACCATATCAATTGATTGTTGAAGAAGATTTGAAAAGGAGAGATAAAAATAAGACTTGGTGAAATGGTTGAGTTATGTGAAACTACAATGGGTACTTGATGAGATCACACCTTGACAAGGTAATATTTTTTTTTATCTAAAGTCTAAGTGAAGTTTGTATGACTACAAGATTAGTCTTGACCGAGTTACAAAGCAGAAGATTAAGAAACATAAGTTTAGAACAGTTTGTGTTGAGTAATGCTGAGTGATGTGAGTGTTGACCGAGTGCTAGTATATGCCAAGAAAATTTTAGTGTTGACCGAGCATCAGTATGTGTTGAGTGTTAGAGAATCACTAAGTTACACAAAGATGACCGAGTGACAGTGCACATTATTAACTGAGTGTCAGTATTACGATATTTTGAGAAAGATTTGAGATCCCAACTGACGTAATTGATTTTCTTAGGATATGTGAAGCGTATTTAAGATAAGGATAATTTTTGTGGAGAATTAAATGAGCATTTAATATATGTTTAACTATTTTATGTATGGATTCAAGAATGAGTTTTAGGATGTACTCTACAAGGTAGATGGAAATGAAATGTTGGAAGGATTCATTGGATATGACCTAAACCTAAGATCTACGGTGATGATTAAGCGGAAATAGATCGAGCTACCTGATCAGAGAGGTATAAGATTAACCTAATTGTAGGTTATGATAAGAGTATGGTATGTGGTTAATTCAGTTGATTGGCAAAATCTAGCAGAAGGAAGATAAGGTTGAAGAGGGAAGTACATGACTGCACAGCGGTGATTTCTTGAAGGATTTCCAAGTAGATCATAGTGATAGAGATGAAAATGAAGGCTAGTCAGTGAATTAGCATTTGAGCTATAATTGGATATGTATTTTCAAAGTGAGTTGTATGTTTCAGATCACAATTTGCTGTTACTTTCTAAGCATTGTATCAGTTGCAAAATCCTTTTAAACAAGGTTGACTTAACAGTCATATTGTTAAATCCTTTAATCAAGGTGGAATTCTAATGGAATGGTCTAAGCCCTCTAAAAAGGCTCACTTTTAACAAGGTGATTAAATCCTTTAACCGGGTCACATTTAATAGTGTGTATTGTAACCTTTCACTGGGTTGGATTTTCACAGAGCTCACTTCAGAAGAGTGAAAAATTGGTAGCATGTTACTAGTGGTTTTTCCCATATTGGGTTTCCAAATTAAATCCTAGTGTCATACTTGTGTGAATTTTATTTGATGTGTTGGATTGTTAATAATTTTATATTATGCAAGTTGATTACATTAGGATAGTATACTACAAGTTTATATTGTTGATCATATGCTATAGAGACTGATTGGATTACTGAGTGGATCTGAGTTGGGAGAAGTATTAGAAAGTTCAATTGGTACATCTTGACCTTGGATAACTGATTCGCCCCCCCTCTCAGTTATTCTAAATAATTCTAAAAATTGGTATCAGAGTAATTGTGGTGCTTTTACTAGAGAAAAGTTTGAAGGTACTTGAAACTAAAGATAAATATGTATAAAAAGGAGGTACCGAGGTTGAACAAGGAGAATTTCACTACATGAAAAAGTTTGATGAAGTTACACCTAGCTGGTATTAGAGATGCTATAAAATACTATGTTGAACATGATTACATAATAGTGCCTACACCTATGACAGTTCAGAAGATGAAAGAAAAACATGAACACAACGAAGTAATGTTGGAGATTGCATTAGCCCTAAGCTATCCTAAATTTGAAGATATAAAAGATTGCAAAACTGCAAAAGAAATGTGGGATACACTGGAAACTATCTATGGAGGTGATAGAAATGTACTGAGAGCCAAATCTAAAAGCTTGAGAGGTAATTTTTATGAAATGAGAATGCAAGATGGTGAAACTATTATTCAATATTGTCGTCGAGTTAAAGAGGTTGTAAATTCTATTAGAGGAGCCAATGAAACAGACAAGAGGTAATTTGTTCTATCTAGATTTATCTGATGAGACATGTTTGTTTGCACAATATGATGATATATAGTTATGGCAGAAGAGGTTATGTCATGTGAACTTTGAAAATTTAATAAACATTAGTAAGATGAAAAGAGTAAGAGGGTTACCAATATTGAAGAAACCTGATAATATTATGTGTAAGCAATGTCAGTTGGGAAAAATGACAAAGTCTAGTTTCAAGAGAAAAACCTATACTTCTAGAGATATTTTGGACTTGGTTCATACTGACCTTTGTGGACCTATTGGTGTACAAAGCTATGGAGGTGATAAATATTTCATACTATTTGTTGATGATTACTCTAGAATGATGACTGTAATGTTTCTCAAAGAAAAATATGATGCTTTTTAGTTGTTTAAGTGGTATTTGGAAAACGTTGAAAAAGAGACAGGTAAGAACTTGAGATGTCTAAGATCTGGCAGAGGAGGAGAGTTTATATCAAATAAGTTAAACTTATTCTGCAATGATATAGGAATTAAAAGATATATGTCTGCTCCAAGGACTCCCACACATAATGACATAGCTAAGAGAAGGAATAGATCAATAATGGATTGTGTTAGAACACTGATGATAGAAAAGAATGTTGCACAAAAGTACTGGAGAGAAGCTGTAAGTACAAAAATCTATACCTTGAACCGAGTACAAGTCAAGAAAGGTACTGATATTACATCTTATGATTTATGGTATGGTTATGCACCAAATGTAAAATATTTTAAAGTTTTTGGGAGCAAATTTTATATACTAAAGGACGATAGAAATGGAATACTTGATGCTAAAAGTGATGAAGGCGTATTCCTGGGTTATTCCACTAAGAGCAAAGCATATAAGTGTTTGAATTCTAACACTAACAAAGTTGTGGAAAGTGCAAATGTTAGAATTGATGAATATGTAGAAAAGAATGAAGTGGAATGCAAGAAAGAACCTGAAGATTACAGATCTTTCATTTATATGAACAAAGGAGGGCTTAGCAGTGTGCCTAAACCAGAAAAATAAGTTGTCGAACAAAAGAATGATGTTGCCAAGCAACAACAAGAAAATGTCGAGATACAGAAAGAGGTTTTTGAGCATTAGGAGGAGACTTCCGAGGAAAAAGTAGAGACAAAAAATGAACCTAAAAATAACTTTGATGATGAATCTGAGGATGAACAACAAGAGCAAAGAAGACTAGAGCCTACACTAGCAAAATATGTAAGAAGACATCATAAACCAGATCAAATTATTGGAGATAAAGATTCAGAGGTCATGACAAGAAGAAAATTGAAAAATTAGACATGCTTATTATGTGAATTTGATCTGAAATTAGTGAAAGATGTTTTAGCAAATGAAGATTGGATACAAGCCACGAATGAAGAAATTAAACAAATTGAGAAGAACAAAACCTAGACACTAGTACCTAGACTAAAAGACAATAATATTATTGAAACAAAGTGGGTATTTAGAAATAAGTTGAATGAACATGGAGAAGTTATAAGAAACAAGGCCAGACTGGTATGCAAAGGTTATGCACAAGAAGAAGGCGTTGAATATGGTGAGAAGTTTGCCACAGTTGCAAGATTGGAAGGAGTTAGAACTCTACTAGCTTATGCAAATTACAAAGGATTTAAAGTATATCAAATGGATGTCAAATCAACATTTCTAAATGGAATACTGGAAGAAGAGGTATACATTGAACAAGTTAAAGGATTTTTTGATTCAAGAAAGAAGAACATGGTTTGCAAGTTATATAAAGCATTGTATGGATTGAAGAAAGCCCCCAGAGCATGATATGAGAGATTGCATAATTACTTAGTAAAGATTGGATTTACAAGGACAAATGACAACAATAATTTGTACTTAAAGTCTGAGAAAGGTAAAGAGATATTGTTAGCTGAAATATTTGTTGATGATATCATATTTGGAGGACAAGATGTTATATGCCAATTATTTGCAAAAGAGATGCAAACTGAATTTGAGATGTCTATGTTTGGAGAGATGAAATTCTTTGTTGGTTTGCAAGTATATTAGATGAAGAAAGATATCTACATTACACAATCTAAGTATATCAAGGAGATACTAAAGACTTTTGGCATGGAGGAATCTAGACCTATAAGTAATCCTATGGCTAATAGACAGAAACTATCAAAGACTGATGAGATAACTGAAGTGAATCAAACCCTGTACAGATCTGATGACATGTAACTGATTGAATGTTTGATAATGTTAAGTTGAAGATGATTCAAGACATTAAATCAGTTAATGGTTTGTATTGTCACTGATGTCAAATTGATATCATCTGTATGGTCATATACATAAATGCCAAATACTTCAGATAATCAATGGAACAGAAGTTATGCTTTCAGGAATGCATAAAATTCAAGTATTCACCAAGTGACGGACTACACTGGTGGAGTGCACACCATCGATAAAGACAGAGATAAAGTCACAGTGATACTCGACGAGCAGAAGACAGTGTTTCCCATCGAAGCAGAATCACAAGATGCCCGACAAGCTAAAAATAGTGTTTCCCGACGAGCAAGATCCAATGATGCCGAATGGACAGAGATCCCAAAGCTAATTGAATTTGTATCGATGGAACTGGCAGTTGTCACCGGTGATGAACTACAGAATTGACCGACAAAATAGTGAGATCAGAAAATAACAAAATATCTAGCTGGCAGAGCTTAAGGATAGACTTAACTAGTTGTTTTATTTGTTTTATTCAACCACAGTTAAGAAATTGATTTATACAGTTGGAAAGAAGATAACTATGAGATAAATCAGGAGTTAAAACTGTAAATCAATTTGGATGGATTGTTTTTCACGTCAAGAATCAATAATCAAGAACCAAGAACCAAGAATTAAGGAATATCATGTCTATATAAGAGACAAGCATAATTCATTTTTGCAAGCAATCAGATACACGGGGGAGTGAATTGAAAGAAGATGCTGAAGAGAAACTGATGAAGGTTAAACTTCATGTAGTCCTGATCAATCAAGTTAAGGGAAGAGCTAAAGAATTTTGCAGACACCGACACACAGTGAAGCACAACATCATAGAGTAGAAAGAGTTAAGTACAAAGGAATTGAATTTATACATTGATCAGAAAGGTATTGTACATAAATAGATCTGAATATTTGCAATTCAAAGTTGCATTAGAAACAGGTCATTGTGTTTCAGTTTAACCATTGAAGCGTTAAGTCTCTTAACAAAGCAGGACTTAACAATCTTTTATATTTGAGGTATATCCTAAAAAATTACCAAAAAGGTTGACTCATGATAGTAGCATCGGTCTTACCTAAATCCTATTGATAGTCTAAGAAGGAGGCTGATTCAAGGATGGTAGTAAGATTAGCATAAAGCCTATTGACAGTCTAGAGGCTAATTCAAGGATGGTAGCGTAGATGCCAGATACTTAGTGACAATCTATGTATAAAAAT
>MU224229.1:4942517-4971605 GCA_018584345.1 Thuja plicata | reverse complement strand
AAGGTATGCATATGAAGATCATAGAACCAGTAGTTATCTATTGTGATAACACCAGTGCAATAAATATTTCCAAGAATCTAGTCATGCATGCAAAGACTAAACACATTTCCATCAAGTATCATTATTTGAGAGAACAGGTTCAAGAAAAAGAGGTCATACTTGAATATGTGCAATCAAAAGAATAATTGGCTGATATCTTCACCAAGCCACTGCCCAAGGATACATTTGAGTACTTGAGAAAAAGACTAGGGGTCAAACCCATGTCTATTAGTCAGTAAAAGGACTAAAAGCTACATCAGTCGTATATTATCAGAATATCATTCATGATTGATGTAAGCAGAAGCTGAACTTCAAAGCTCCATCTATATACAGAAAGGTATATATCAGAACCGAGCACCAGAGCAAACTATTATATTGATGATGGATAAGGGAAATTCAAGGAATATATTATGGATAGAAGAAATTTTTTGACAGAATGTCAGATATTTGTGAAAATATTTGTTTGGCATTAATGTCAAAGGGAGAGAATGTATTCATATTATCATCAAAAACTATTCATTATTAGATTACTCCAAACAGGGAGAGATCATATCCATAGGGAGAGTATTTGTATAAAAGCTGCAAATAAAAGACAGAGACATCAAAGAAAAAGAGAGAAAAATTGACACCAACAGAGGACACAACACATCAGAAGAAGAAACAGAAAGCTACAAGAATCAAATCTAAGCTAACACAGAGCTTACCGACGGTCAGACATTTTTATCAGTTATCAAAACAAACTATTTGGTAATTTGATGAATCTCAAATTGTATTAGAAATAGTATAGTGTGATAATATAGTATGTTGCCATCAATGCCAAAGGGAGAGATTGATGACATGTAACTGATTGAATGTTTGATAATGTTAATTTGAAGATGATGTAAGACATTAAATCAGTTAATGGTTTGTATTGTCATTGATGTCAACTTGATATCATCTGTATGGTCATATACATAAATGCCAAAGACTTCAGAGAATCAATGGAACATAAGTTATGCTTTCAACAATGCATAAAAGTCAAGTATTCACCAAGTGACAAACTACACTGGTGGAGTGCACACCATTGGTAAAGACAGAGATAATGTCACAGTGATACCCAATGAGCAAAAGATAGTGTTGCCCGTTGAAGTAGAATCACAGGATGCCCGACAAGCTAAAAATAGTGTTTCCCGACGAGAAAGATCCAATGATGCCCGACGAATGGAGATCCTGAAGCTAACTGAATTTGTACCAAAAGAACTGGCAGTTGTCACTGGCGATGAACTACAGAATTGACTAACAGAACAGAGAGATCAGAAAATGACAAAATATCTAGCTGACAGAGCTTAAGGATAGACTTAACTAGTTGTTTTATTTGTTTTATTTAATCGCAGTTAAGCAATTGATTTATACAGTTGGCAAGAAGATAACTACAAGATAAATCAGGAGTTAAAACTGTAAATCAATTTGGCTGGATTGTTTTTCATGCCAAGAATCAAGAATCAAGAACCAAGAATTAAGGAATATCATGTCTATATAAGAGACAAGCATAATTCATTTCCGCAAGAAATCAGATACACAAGAGAGTGAATTGAAAGAAGATGCCGAAGAGAAACTGATGAAGGTTAAACTTCATGCAGTCCTGATCAATCAAGCTAAGGGAAGAGCTAAAGAATTCTAAAGACATTGACACATAGTGAAGCACAACATCATAGAGTAGAAAGAGTTAAGTACAAAGGAATTGAATTGATACATTGATCAGAAAGGTATTGTACGTAAATATATTTGAATATCTACAATTCAAAGTTGCATTAGAAATAGGTCATTATGTTGCAGTTTAACCATTGAAGCATTAAGTCTCTTAACAGAGTAGGACTTAATAGTCTTTTATATTTGAGGTATATCCTAATAGATTACCAAAAAGGTTGACTCATGATAGTAGCATCGGTCTTACCTAAAGCCTATTGTCAGTCTAAGAAGGAGGCTAATTCAAGGATGGTAGTAAGATTAGCATAAAGCCTATTGACAGTCTGGAGGATGATTCAAGGATGGTAGCGTAGATGCCAGATACTTAGTGACAATCTATGTATAAAAATCCTCTAACAAGGTCACACTTAACAGTGTGTTTGTAACCTTTAATAGGGTTGGCTCCTAACATGGCTCACTTCAGAAGAGTGAAAATTTGGGGTATCGGTCCCAGTGGTTTTTCCCTTAATAGGGTTTCCACGTTAAAATCCTTGTGTTATTTGTGTATGGTTTATTACTTTATTGTTTTACATTTCACATATGTATTTATGGATTGACTGGTATACTCTGCATATTTACTAAGTATCGGTAAATAAGTTTTACTACTTATCAACTATTAAGGAGAAGGAGGACAGACAAGGTAAACTGACAAACAATTATTTATTTCAAGTATTTCAAAGGCATACATCTTGTAGGGACTTAATAATATGAGGTGTATTAATTGGTGGATGGAAGTTTAAAGGATAAATAATTAAGGCCACTGATTCACCCCCCCTCTCAGTTATTACTAACAAGATCAATGATTGGAAAAATACAATATGTTGTCCACACTAGACCAGATATTGCATTAGTAGTTGGGATTGTTGTAATATTTTATGCAAATCCTAAAGATAGTCACTTAATGTCGGTGAAAAGGATTCTGAGATATTTGAAGGGAACATCAGACTATGGATTATATTACAAGAATAATGAGAAGTTTGATCTGAAAGTTTACATAGATGCGGATTGGGAAGGTAATGTTGATGGAAAAAAGAGCACAAGTGGTGGTGCATTATTTTTAGGAAAGATATTAGTATCTTGTACAAGAAAGAAACAAAACCGTATTTCTCAATCCACAACAGAGGCTGAATATGTTGCAGCAACAGTAAATTGTTCAAACACAGTGTGGATCAAGCAATTGTTGAAAGGTATGAAGGAAGAAATCACAGACCCAACTATTATTTTTTGTGATTACACTAGTTCTATTAACATTTCAAAGAACCCTGTGATGCATACAAAGAATAAGCATATGGCTATCAAGTATAATTACTTGAGAGAGTCGGTACAAGACAAAGAAGTAAGACTTGAATATGTTAATACAAAGAAACAGTTGGAAGATATATTTACTAAAGCTTTACCTAAGGATTCTCATGAGTATCTAAGAGGAAAATTAGGGGTGATTCCCTTATCTGAGGCTAACTGAGATCACATGGAGTGGTTGTATAAATTGTATTACATAGAATAACTGACAGATTGATGCAAAAAGGTGATCACACTTTAGGAGTCTCCTAAAGTTGTGAAGTGTTAAGAAAAATATGTTGATCAGTCATAAGCAAGATGAAAGAGGAAGAATATAATTCATAAAATTGACACAGAGATATCTACATGATGAAGATGTATGTCTTTGGCATTATTGTCAAAGAGGGAGATATACATAAGAGAAATCAGTAAGAAAGATATACTATTTGAGGAAGAAATAAACAATGAGGGAGATAAGCTATAGAGAGAAATCTATCCAAGAGGGAGACTATATTTGTATTGGAGAGGATTAGAATGAAGCTAAGGACATTAATAAAAATCTATTTACAGAACATACTTTTTGGATTGTTTGAGAACCTTGCATATGTTGCTTGTTTGCATGTGTTTTCCATCAATACCAAAGAGGGAGATTGTTGGAAACTACAATTGAAACAATTTTTATATTTCCATTGATGTCAAACCTTAATTGGTAAGACAATTTCTATCTTGTAAAGTGCCATATCAATTGATTGATGAAGAAGATTTGAAAAGGAGAGATAAAAAGAACCTAGTGAAATGGTTGAGTTATGTGAAACTACAATGGGTACTCGATGAGATTGCACCTTGACAAGGTAATATATTATTTATCTTAAGTATAAGTGAAGTTTGGGTGACCACAAGATTAGTCTTGACCGAGTTATAGAGCAGAAGATTAAGAAACATAAGTTCTAAATAGTTTGTGCCAAGTAATGCCAAGTGATGTGACTGTCGACCGAGCGCTAGTATATGCCAAGAAAATTTTAGTGTTGACCGAGCATCAGTATGTGTTGAGTGTCAGAGAATTACCAAGTTATAGAGAGATGACCGAGCGACAGTGCATAGTATTAACCAAGTGTCATTATTATGATAATTTGAGAAAGATTTGAGATCCCAGCCGACATAATTGATTTTCTTGGGATATGTGAATCATATTTAAGATAAGGATGATTGTTGTGGATAATTAAATGAGCATTTAATATATGTTTAACCATTTTATGTATGGATTCAAGAAGGAGTTTTAGGATGTATTCTACAAGGTAGATAAAAATGAAATGTTGTAAGGATTCGTTAGATCTCACCTAAACCTAAGATCTAAGATGATGATTAAGTGACAATAGATCGAGCTACCTGATCAGAGAGGTATAAGATTAACCTAATTGTAGATTATGATAAGAGGTGGTATGTGATTAATTCAGTTGATTGGAAAAATCTAGCAGAAGGAAGAGAAGGTTGAAGAGAGCAGTACAAGACTGCATAGTGGTGATTACTTGAAGGATTTCCAAGAAAACCAGAGTGATAGAGATGTCAATGAAGGTCATTCAGTGAATTAGAATTTGAGCTATAATTGGATATGTATTTGTAAAGTGAGTTGTATGTTTTAGATCATAATTTTTTGTTACTTTCTAACCATTGTACCAGTTGAAAAATCCTTTTAAACAAGGTTGACCTAACAGTCATATTGTTAGATCCTTTAATCAAGGTGACATTCTAATGGAATGGTCTAAGCCCTCTAACAAGCTCAATTTTAACAAGGTGATTAAATCCTTTAACCGGGTCACATTTAACAATGTGTACTGTAACCTTTAACCAGGTTGAATTTTGACAAAGCTCACTTAAGAAGAGTGAAAAATTGGTAGCATGCAACTGGTGGTTTTTCCCATATTGGGTTTCCACATTAAATCCTGGTGTCATACTTGTGTAAATTTTATTTGATGTATTGTACTGTTAAGAGTTTTACATTCTACAAGTTGATTACATTAGGACAGTATACTGCAAGTTTATATTGTTGATCATATGCTATAGAGACCGAGTTGATTACTGAGTGGATTTGGGTTGGTTGAAGTGTTTGCAAGTTTAATTGGCATTGTTGTATACATTTCTAATTTTCTGAGTCTTGATATAAAGTTTTTGGTTCCCAATCTCAATTTTTCCTAAAGTGTCAAGATCTGTTCCAATGTACCCTTAAAATTTTCCTGCATATGTCTATGATTCGAGGAATGCAAAGAAAATTTATGTAAAATCCCTAAACCCTAGGTCATTTATGCCCTTGTCACGCATAAACCCTAGTTCCTCATAACTATGTTCTATTTTAAAGTTACTTTTGTCATAGTAACTTAAGTAAGTTATGTGTCATGTGCTTTTAAGTCTTTGCCTTTATCTCCTAATCTCGCATGTAAGACCAAATATTCCAAATCATTTGGAGACTCAGTGCAAGCTTTATTCGCATAGTCTCAAGAAGAAAATAATATGCCTTAGGTCATTCAGAGACTTAGTGATAGCCGTGGATTAAGATTTGATCCTGTGGATGGCTCCAGATCTCATGATTAAACTCAAGTTACAAGAATTACTCAGCGACTTGGAGATTTGCTCAGTTGCGTAATCTCTTAATACACCCAAGGTTAAGACAAAGTTCATTTTGATTTGTTGTGTAATCTCCATAATAAATCAACGTTAAGTAAGAGATTCAAAGATTAAGAGATAACCGTTGATCTTGTTATATCTTTGACTTGATTGTGTGGCCTGTGCTTGATCTCCAAATAAAATCTTGAGTTACTAAATCATCTGGCGACTTAGAGTTCATTAAGTCACGTAATCTCACAAACTTACCAAGGTAAAAGCATGGTTATTTCTTTTGCTTAGTCACGAGATCTCTAAACGCAAGAAGGGTTAAGAAAAATCTCATGAGATTAAGTGAGGACCGTAGATCAGGATCAAGATAAGTTTTTGGCGCCTAGTCTCGCAATAAATTAATGATGTCATGAGATGTTTGGAGATCTAGAAATAACTGTAGATGCTTGGTTGATCCTGTGGATAGTGTTTAATCATATAATGAAAGAGAAGTTAAGTGATAATTTTCAAGATTCAACGTAGACCATCAGATTTAAGAGAAATCAAGGGTTTCCGCGTGATCTCAGAAGGATTTGATGAAGTATAGAAATATTGTGAGACTTAACGCTAGTCGTTGATTGAGATAAGAGTTGAGGGTAGGTGCTTGATCTCTAAATGGAACCTGAGTTAGAGGAATCATTTAGCGACTTGAAGATTTATTCAATTGCTAAATTTCCAAATAAAGCATGGTTAGCCTTGGTTAGGTCAAAGCCAGTTTAAATTTTCCGCAGGAGAATCAGGACCGTTGATGAGGATCAGATCTTGTGGTTGGCATTAAATTTCTAAATGAAGTCAATAAGTCATAAAGAATTCAACGATCAAGAGATAGTATGCTCAGATTGAGACACATGTATAAGTGGTTAAAGAGATCTATGGCGCACGTGAAATATTAGAGTAAATCCAAGGTTGAGATAAGCTCTCAACAACTCAGAGATAGCCTTTAGTCGCGTGATCTCGTAAGAGACTAGAGTTAAAGATAAAGATTGGGATATTCAGTGCAAGACGTCAAATTAAAAGGAAATCAAGAGCAATTGTGTAATGTCAGGATAGATTATAAAAAAACAAAATGATTAAGAGAATCAATGCAAGCCATGGACATGATTTAATTGTATGGATGGCATGAATTATTTGAATAAACTCAGGGTAGAATGAAATGTTCAATGACTCAGAGACTTAGTCAGTCGCGCAATCTCCAGACAGACTTATGGTTAAATCAAGGTTTTCTTTTGACTTAGTCACAAAGTCTCAGAATGAAATTAGAGTTAAGATAATTGTATGGTGACTTGGAGATGACCGTTGATAAAGAAGAAGATCATGTGGTGTCCATATAATCTTGTGATATAACTTGGGTTAAGCTAACCTCTCAGCGACTGGGAGATAACACACTAGCGCAATATCATAATAGAATGTGGTAAAGGCATGGTAAAATTGTAGGGGTTTGTTCTTGCATCGTAATGAAAAAAAGCTGGCCAATTAAAGAAGAAAGATTCTGACAGGATCTGCTAAGCTGTGAAAAGGTAGGAAAAACAAGCCAATCACATTGAGTTTAAATCCTTTTCACATACAATAAGGTTTTAAAACTGGAAAAAGCACTCATGACTTTTCCAATTGGCCTATTCAAATTTGAATACCTATCAACTTCAGGCGCCATGACTAGGAAAAAATTAATGTCAAGGCATGCAAAGTTAAGACATAAGTGATTGAGTAACAATTCCTTGTCTCTCGACTTGACTGGTGCATTGAATTATCAGTGATAAATAGACATAGCCTTTGTGCATTTTCATTTACCAAAGTTTTTAGAGTGCAGAGCTGAGAGATTGTATAAGTTTAAGATCTTTCAGAAGTGAAGGGTTGCTTGAATTTCCGAGTGAATTGCAAGGAAGATCCTGTATCTGAGAGAAGAATTGTTCATAGGAGTATCTAGAGCCAGGAAAAATGAATCAAACAGAACCAAGTGGGCCCTCAACTAGTGGAATAAGTGAAGATGCAGAGGAATAGAAAGTGAAGAGAAACTATTCTAAGGAGTTCATAGGTCTTCTACCTGGGAGAAACCAAGGCAAAAAGGTAAATGATGAATTCCTCCTTGATGATATGGAAAATTGTAGAGATCTTCGTACTCCAAGAGTTTCTTCTTATCATCTTTTCAATTACTTCTATAGCAATAAGGATAGGCCAATTCCTATATCAAATCCCTAGACATCAGGGTTAGCAATGTTGTTAGTCCCAGACATCTTTGTAGATACAAAATTGTTAATTGAGTTATCTAGAAGGTATGATACTCTTTCCAAGACTATCAAGAAGAGTGATGTGACAACCCTAGTTACTTTGGGTAGGGCATATTTCATGAATGCCTTTGATATTTATCATCCTTGTGATACGTAGATTGACTTGACAAAGTTACATAATAGATATGTTAGAGAAACCACCATTGTCAACAAATTAATCCAGGCCCATGTGCCTAAATCAAATGGAAATTACATAGTTGCTATACCAAATTCTAGTGCACCCTTATTTAAGCTTCTATATGAAGTATATTGCTTATGGATTGTGTAGGATTTTGGGGGTAGTGAAAGGTTGTCTGCAGATATTTTTATGATTATCTTGGACCTCCCGAATTCACATGCCAACATTGAATTTGACTATATTAAGTATGTCATTGACCAGATGCACCAAGGGTTTATAGATATCCAAAAGAAATCCAACCACAAGTTCTTGCATTAATCTCTTTTGATACATTTAATTTTGTATTTCAATATCAACAACATGGACATCCAGAATTTGAGACCAAGGATGCAGTTCTGCGATAAACCAAACCCTGTTCAACTTTGGCTTAGGGTTTGGAATTACACTTCCAATGAAAATGAGTTTTGTTATTTCCAGAACTAGATTGCATGTCCGATTTTAGGTCTGCTAGGTGTAAATATAACAAGATTGCCCATCAAGGTGCTGCAACTTCTTAGGCCTTGTCAAATTTATGGATAAATGGACATGAGATCATAACCGAGGAGATTTTTAATATGAGAAGACCTTTACTTTAATGAGGGTTTATGGATGCTCCCAGCCACTACACATACTTCCACAATATGTGTCACCAAGAATAGGTCTGATGGAATTTATCTGGCAGTTAATGTGGAATGATAAAGAGCACTTGGCTCCCCATCAAAAGGGTACATTCACACCCAGGTAGTTTAAGGTTTGAAAATTCACCATTGGGAAGAGAGCCACAGATTCAATGAATAAATGGTTGGGACAATATAGAATGAGTGTGGCCTTGTACAGGTACATAGATCTAGAAGGTTTCATCAAAAGTGCAAAGAAACTATTGAATCCAAGCATAACCACCATCAAGGAGCATGAGGAGCGTGTGGAGGAGGACCTCATAAGAAACATCTTGGAAGATGAAGAAGTAGCAAGGAGGGAAGATCAATACCAAGAGTTAATGAGCCTGGAGCAACAAATGAAGAAAAAAGGGATCCCCTTTGGAGGTTTCTTTCTGAGAGTGCCCTACTTGCATAGACTTAATAAGATGATGGAGTCTTTCAACACATTGTACAATCAACTTGAAGGGTTGATTAAAGACAAAGAAAGAGTCCCTAAGAAGCACTCTTCTTCAGAATATGAAGAAGATAGTGAGGGAGGTTATTCAGTTCATATCCCTCCTCCCATGGATCAGCTACCCTCAATAGAGCAGACTATAGAGGTAGACCTTACATAGGTTCCTTAGGTTGAGGTAACTGATGAGCCCCCAAGAAAGAAGCAAAGAATAGAATCAGGGGATCATTCTCAAGCCAAGATACCAGAAAAGAAGAAACATAAAATAAGTGCCTTGATCACTCGTAATAGGCCATATGACCACCAACTTAGGAAGGCAATCAAGGAAGGAAATAAAGTAAAAAAGGATGTAGAAGAAGAAGTTGATTTTCCCCTTCTACTCTATCGAGATGAAAGAGAGATTCACCAAGAGTTCATAAATGATGATGCTTTCATCAAAATAGAGGAGTTCAAGAACTTCTTAATCTGGAGGAAGCAGTAAGAAGTAGGATCACAATTGTAGTTGACAGAGGGTGACTGAGTGCCAAGTGAAGCTTTGCAATCCCTACAAGCATGTGATCCTAAAACAGAGACAATGACACCTAAGGAGGCTAGGCAACTAGTCAAGTCTAGTGGGATGCTGCTTGTGCCTGGTTGGGATCTAGCTTTGGCCTTCATAATTGATCAAATCAGGAGGCAACCAGATGCAAATCTATCTTTTGAGACATAAGTGGGGGATATTATCAGGGGATGTGGATATGATCCATGATCCCAAACTTTAGCAATGTGGTCCCTAGAACCTAAGACCCAAAATCCATCATTAATCAGTGTGAAAGAGAAGATGGATATACTTGTCAATACAGAGAACATGTGAAATCTGTTTATATGCTAAATGAATTTAACAACATAAAAAAGTTCCCAAATTAGAGCATGACAAACTTTAACAATAGGTTTCAAAAGGACATAAAAAAATTGTTCCAAGTGCTGAGGTTGGATGAGGAAGTATGCCTTACCACTTAATTTAATGTTGCTGATGGTAAGATGTCTTACCTACTTAGGGACAAAATCTCATGTACCCTAAGAGATGCCTATAAATTAGCTATTGAAATTAAAACTAATAGGTGAGCATCAGGAAAGATGGGGAAGAGGGATCACAGTAAAATTTGGAAATAAAAGGGACAAGCAAGAAAACCTATCAAGGAAGATGACATAGTTGATAAATTGGTCAGTGCAGTGAAAGATCTCACTGCTAAAATTGATAAAAATGATAGAGGTTACCATGATAAAAAGTATCAAAAACAAAGGTTTGATAAGCAACCTAATTTGAGGGATTTCCTATACAAAACCAATTGGAACAATGGTACGCCAATCCTCGAGAACCAGGAGAACCAAAATTCCAAGGAAACCCCTGATCCTTTGAAGAGGAATAACACCAATTATGTGGAGAATACTCCATGGTGTGCTTCTTGCAACATGCCTCATTCTCCCTATCAGTGTGTGGTAGCTCAAGCCCTAGCTAACCAAATGGGTGAGGAAGATGAGAAATCAGGTCTTGAACAAGAGGGTCCTTCTATGAACATTTTTACTATTAGAAAGCCCTATCCCTGGTCTCCTGAAAAGGGTGAACCTATCAAAGATGTGAGAATCAAAAGGAACAAATACCTAGAATACCAACCCCAAATTTTCTCTGATTATAATGATAAGTATGGTATTATATATCAAAGAACTATCAATGTAGTGGGTGATGAAAAGAAGCACCCCCATTTCAAACTACCAAGTGATGAAGAGAAATGATCCCTAACCATAGCAACAATAAACCAGGCTAGGGGTGCATACAATTTAAGAAATAGAATAGTTGAGCCTGATCAATGTAAACTTGCCTCTATTTTTGTTAAAGAGGACGCCCCACAAAATGCTACAGAATCTCATCACAAGGATAGCAAAGGAAATAAATCTGCAAAGCAAGAAAAATCTTCTTCTGATCAGAAGGAGAAAGAAGAAACAAAAGAAGAACCAATGGCTATTGACAAGGCCAAGAAAACTAGAAAGGTAGGTGATGTCTCTTTTGACTTGCCTATTTTTGACATGAAGCATGCTCTTACCCAAATGAAAGTGTTAGTCCCACTGATGGAGATGCTAAAGATTAAAGAGCATAAGGAAGTTGCACTTGCACTTCTAAGAGGGATAGATGATATCCCTATGTCAAACCAAGAAGAAGTGTCCTTGACATTGAAGAATGATAAAAGGAGGTTCCATCAGTCAAGGAAAAGGATTAGAAAAAAAAAGAAATCTCTAATATCTGCATTGACAATGTCAATACTCGAGAACCATTGTCAGTTGATCCCTTTTATGTGACTCTGATGATAAATCATTTTTTAGTCAAGAATTGCATGATAGACTCTAGTGTCACAGCCAATGTAATGTTACATCATGTCATGAAAGAATTAGGCCTTCAAGTCACTACTCTTGCTAGAAGTTGTTATGCAATGGAAAACAGAGAGGTTCCTGTGATAGGAACCCTGAAAATGTTGAGGTCAAGATTTTTCTATTCCTTGAGGCTACCTACATAATGGATATAATTATTGTAGATACAAAACCCCATTATGGTATGCTTCTATCTAGACAATGGGCAACAACAGTGGGTAGAAGACTACAACTAGATTTATCATATGCAACAATCCTTGTAAATGGTATCGAGGTCAAGTTGTATAGAGAGCCTCATTCATCTGTAATGGTGGAGATGGTTATGCCTGACCAATTAAATTGTTGTGTGGATAGAGATATAGAAAACTTTGTTGTTGAGGAGATTAAACCACAAATGAGAAACACAGATCCAATTGTTGATGAACTGTTATTACAGCAAGATGGACTATGGTAGATGTACTTTGATGGAGGATTATCTAAAGAAGGATCAAAAGCTGGTGTTTTATTTATCTCCCTATCAGGTATTAAATTCAAATATTCCTTCTTACTGGATTTTTACTATACAAACAACACAACTGAATATGAAGCATTAATCTTGGGAATGGATATTGCCATCAAGCATGGTATTAAATGTTTAAGAATTCATGGAGATTCTCAACTGATAATAGCTCAAGTGAGGTCACAATATCTTTCCAAGATTGAAATTGTATAAATATGTTGTTTTGGATAGGATTGAGTTTTTTTATGCTTTCAATATATTGTGGGTGGAAAGATCCATCATGGCATACTTTTTAGCAAATGTTGCTATGAAGAATGATGATATCATTCTTCCTGGAGTATCTATGGTTGAAGTCAAGAATAGGCCTACAATGCTTGACAATATTCATATCTGGCAAGTTTTTGAGGATGATGAAGATAACCTCAAATTTATCCAATGTATGGATCATTATGAAGGCCAACAAATTGATTGTAATTCTTTGATTGCAATTGTAAATGGAAAAGAGTCCATTTTTTAGAATGAGATTGTCCAATTAGCATCTAACCATATTCCAAAGGGGTTAGTGGAACTGGAAGGCATGTTTAGCATTAATGATAATTACATGTCACAAAAACCCAATGCCAAGATGGAAGACTTGGAAGAAGTCAATTTGGGATCGAAGACATCCCCTCAGCTAGTCTATATTGGAAAAAAGATGGATAGGGATGTGAGGGTCAATCTGATAAAATTTATGAAAAGGTACAAGCATGCCTTTGCCTGGTATTATGAAGATCTGAAATCCTATAGAGAGGACCTTTTCCAACATGGTATCCCTTTGAAAGAGGATGTCAAACCATTCAGACAAAAGCAGAGGCCCATCAATCCATTGTTGGCCACCAAGATGCAAACAGAGTTGATGAAGCTGAGAGATGCAGGTATTATTCAACCAATAAGACACTCATCATGGGTGTCAAACTTGGTCCCTGTAAGAAAGAAGAATTGGGATATCAGATTATGTGTTGATTTTAGAAACCTAAATGTTGCCTCATTGAAAGACAACTATGGATTACCCAATATGGAGGCTATGCTGTAGAAAGTGACTAGATGTGATTTACTCTCTATGATGGATGGGTTCTCTAGTTATAACCAGGTACTGGTGAAGGAGTCTTAACAATTCAAGACTACATTTACTACTCCTTGGGGAACTTATGTGTATGCTCGCATGCTATTTGGTTTGAAGAATGCTGGTGCAACTTTTCAAAGGGCAATGGACGTGGCTTTCAAAGACCTTATAAATATTATCATGGTAGTATATCAGGATGATTTGAATGATTTTTAAAGGAAATCTGAAGATCACTACAACCACTTGGAAAATTTATCCATTAAAGATGTGGAATATGGAATTTCCTTAAATCCAAAGAAGTGCCAGTTTGCTATTATAGAGGGAAAATTTTTACGGCACATAGTATCGAAAGAAGGGGTAAGAATAGACCCTGAAAGAGTTGAGGCTATCCAGAAGGTACATGCTCCTAAGAACCTAAAAGGTGTGCAATCATTTCTAGGACAGATTAACTTTGTTAGGAGGTTCATTGCAAATTTTGCTGAGTTGGTTAAGCCAGTAGTCAAGCTATTGAAGAAGGATGTGAAATTTGAATGGGATCAAGAGGCACAATTAGCATTTGAAAAAATAAAACAAGCCATCCAAGAAGCCCATGTCATAGTATCTCCTGATTACACTAAACCTTTCTCTCTATTTATATTTGTATCCTTTTATACTATTACAGCAGTTTTGTTGCAGAAAGATGAGGAAGGGTTTGAGCATCCCATAGCATTTTTCAGAAAATCATTGCAAGAAACTGAGTTGAATTATCAGCTGATGGAGAAATAATCTTATGCCATGGAAAAAGCAATAAAGGCATTTATACCTTATCTAGTATGTACAAAAGTTAATGCATATGTTCCCCATGCTGCAGTGAATGACATTTTGTTCCAAAGTGAAGTAACAGGGAAGAGATGTAAGTGGATCAATAAAATTCAGGGATTTGACCTACAAATCCACATTACTAAATTGGTAAGAGGATTAGGACTAGCTAAGTTGATGAAAAAATAAAATATGTATTTATTCGAAGTGAATAATGCTAATACTTGTGGAGAAGCAATTACAAGTATTGAGATGTAACCCTAGTATGCTAACATTATGTTTTTTCTTAAAAATGCTAGTTTCCCAGAAGATTTAAATGACAATCAAAGGAGAAGCTTGAGGTTATAGGCTCAAAGATATGTCTTTTTATAGGGTGATTTAAATTGGAAAAATAGGGATAGGATATTGTTGTTGTGCCTAGAAAAAGGGCAATCTGAAGATATTTTGAAAGAAATGCATGTTGGGATGTGTGGAGGACACTATTAAGCTAAATAAACATCTCATAAGATCTTAAGGGTTGGTTATTATTGGCCTTTTTTATTTAAAGATGCCCATTTCTTTGTCAAAAAGTGTGAACCCTGTCAGAGATTCTCCAACAAAATGAAGTTTTAAGGTGTCTTATTGTTAAGTCCGAGTGGCAGAAGCCCCTTTTGTCATGTGGGGAATGGACTTTATTGGAGAATTTGTTGAGAAATCAAGCGGGGACATAGTTGGATTTTTCTAGTGACTGATTATTTTACCAAGTGGGTTGAGGAAATTTTGACCAAGAAGGCTACAAGCACAGTGGTCATTGATTTTTTGATGAACAATGTGATCACTAGGTTTGGTGTTCCAATCAAATTGGTAATATATAATGCCATGTGCTTTAGATCTGAAGAATTTGTTAATTTCTATTCTAATATGGGAATCATCATTTCATATTGATCCCCCTACCATCCACAGGGCAATGGGCAAGTAGAATCAACTAACAAGAGTATTCTACAAATTCTTAAAAAGACCCTGGAAAATAACAAGAGAGCCTGGCATGCAAAGTTGAAACTTGCATTATGGGTAGATAGGATCACTATGAAGAAGGCAACATAGAAATCTCCCTTTGAATTAGTATATGCTGCTCAATCTAGAATGCCTATGAATAATTTACTTCTAGTTTATAAGTTTATCCAAGATGAGGAGCTAGAAGTCCCTAAACCAATGCAAGAAAGAATGGTGCAGCTAGTGGAGTTGGATGAAGTAAGAAGAGACACTCAAAAAGAGAATGTCAAATTACAAAAAAAAATGAAGTACCTTTTTTAAAAAGAGAAAGTGATAGGAAGTTCCAGCCGATGATCTGGTTCTTCAATGGAATACAAGAGCTGAGGACAAGGGAAAACATAAAAGAAATTGAGTCCCTATGGTTAGGACCCTTTATCATTCATCAGAATTTTGGAAATGATTCATATATGTTAAAGAATATGGATGGAGAGGTACTTGAATTTCTAGTGCATGGAAAATTCTTAAAGCCTTTATTCAATTAGTTCGGCCTTCCATGCACAATAGCTTTGTATTTTATGTACAAGTGTGTTTCCTTCTAGTTATGTTTCTTTTGCAGTAGGTTAGTGTAGTTGTGGTCTACCTTCCAAAGATATGTTGTTCTTCCTATGAACTTACATTCAAGCATCCCTAGAGAGAGCCACTATTGGATATATTTCTAATTTTCTAATTCTTGATATAAATATTTTGGTTCCCAATCTCAATTTTCCCTAAAGTGTCAAGATCTGTTCCAACTCACCCTTAAAATTTTCCTGCATATGTCTATGATTTGAGAAATGCAAATAAAAGTGGTGCAAAAACCCTAAACCCTAGGTCATTTGTGCCCTTGTCGCACAAAAACCCTAGTTCCTCATAACTGTGTTCTATTTGAAAGTTACTTTTGTCAAAGTAACTTAAGTGATTTATGTGTCATGTACTTTTAAGTCTTTGCCTTTATCTCCTGATCTCGCAAGCAAGACCGAATATTCCAAATCATTTGGAGACTCAGTGCAAGCTTTAGTCATATAGTCTCAAGAAGAAAAGAATATGCCTTAAGTCATTCAAAGACTTAGTGACAACCATGGATTAAGATTTGATCGTGTGGATAGTGCCAGATCTCGTGATTAAACTCAAGTTACAAGAATTACTCAGCGACTTAAAGATTTTATCAGTTGCATAATCTCTTAATACACCCGAGGTTAAGACAAAGTTCATTTTGCTTTGTCACATAATATCCATAAGAGATCAAAGCTAAGTAAGATATTCAGAGATTAAGAGATAACCCTTGATCTTGTTATATCTTTGACTTGATCGTGTGGCCTGCGCTTGATCTCCAAATAAACTCTTGAGTTAGTAAATCATCTGGTGAATTAGAGTTCATTCAGTCATGTAATATCACAAACTTACCAAGGTAAAAGCATGGTTATTTATTTTTCTTAGTCGCGAGATCTCTGAACACAAGAAGGGTTAAGTAAAATCTCATGAGATTAAGTGAGGACCGTAGATCAGGATCAAGATAAGTTTTTGGTGCCTAGTCTCGCAATAAATTGATGATGTCATGAGATGTCTGGAGATCTAGTGATAACTATAGAATCTTTTTAACCTTGGGGGATACTGTTTAATCATGAAATGAAAGAGCAGTTAAGTGATAAGTTTCGAGATTCAACGAAGACTGTCAAATTTAAGAGAAATCAAGGGTTTCCATGTGATGTTGGAAAGATTTGATGAAGTAAAGAAATATTGTGAGACTTAATGCTAGCCGTTGATTGAGATAAGATCTGAGGGTAGGTGCGTGATCTCTAAACAGAACCTGAGTTAGAGGAAACATTCAATGACTTGGAGATTTATTCAGTCGCTGAATCTCCAAATAAATCATGGTTAGCCTTGGTTTAGGTCAAATCCAATTTAAATTTTCCACAGGAGAATTAGGACCGTTGATGAGGATTAGATCTTATGGTTGGTGTTAAATCGCTAAATTAAGTCAATAATTCATAAAGAATTCAGCGATCAAGAGATTGTATGCTCAGATTGAGACACGTGTATACATGGTTAAGGAGATCTATGGCGTGCGTGAAATCTTAGAGTAAACCCAAGGTTGAGCTAAACTCTTAGCAACTCAGAGATAGCCTTTAGTCATGTGATCTCATAACAGACTGGAGTTAAAGCTAAAGATTGGGAGATTCAGCGCAAGCTGTCAGATCAAAAAGAAATCAAGGGCAACCATGTAATCTCGGGACAAATTATGAAAGATCAAAATGATTAAGAGAATCAATGCAAGCCGTAGATCAAGATTTAATCATATGGTTGGCGTGAAGTATCTGATTAAACTTAGGGTAGAATGAAATGTTCAGTGACTCAGAGACTTAGTTAGTCGCGCAAACTCCAGACAGACTCGGGGTTAAATCAAGGTCTTTCTTTTTCCTGAGTCACGAAGTCTCAGAATGAAATTAGAGTTAAGCTAGTTGTATGACAACTTGGAGATTACCATTGATAAAGAAGAAGATCATGTGGTGGGTATAGAATCTCATGATATAACTTGGGTTAAGCTAAACTCTCAGTGACTGGGAGATAAAACAGTCGCACAATCTCAGAATAGACTGTGGTAAAGGCATGGTAAAACTATAGGGGTTTGTTCTTGTGTCATAATGTAAAAAAGCTAGCCAATTAAAGAAGAAAGATTCTGATAGGATCTGCTAAGCTGTGAAAAGGTAGGAAAAAAAGCCAATCACATTGAATTTAAAGCCTTTTTGCATACAATAATGTTTTAAAACTGGAAAAAGCACTCATGAATTTCTCAATTGGCCTATTCAAATTTGATTACCTGTCAACTTAAGGTGCCATGGCTAGGAAAAATTGATCTCAAGGCACACAGAGTTAAGATAGAAGTGATTGAGTAACAATTCCTTGGCTCTTGACTTGACTGGTGCATTGAATTCTCAGTGATAAGAAACCTTTCTGTATTTTAGTTTACCAAAGTTTTCAGAGTGTAGAGCTGAGAGATTGTATAAGTTTTAGAGCTTTCAGAAGTGAAGGGTTGCTTGAATTTTTGAGTGAATTGCAAGGAAGATCCTATATCTGAGAGAAGAATTGTTCAAAGGAGTATCCAAAGCCAGCGAAAATGAGTCAAGCAAGACCAAGTGGGCCCTCAACTAGTGGAAGAAGCGAAGATGCAAAGGAACATAAAGTGAAGAGAAACTATTCTAAGGAGTTCGTAGCTCTTCTACCTTTGAAAAACCAAGGCAAAAAGGTAAATGATGAATTCCTTTATGATGATATGGAGAATTGTAGATATCCTTGTACTCCAGGAGTTTCTGGTTATCATCTTTTCAATTACTTCTATAGAAATAAGGATAGGCCAATTCCTATATCAAACCCGTGGACACCAGGGTTAGCAAAGTTGATAGTCCCAGACATCTTCATAGATACAGACTTGTTAATTGAGTTATCTAGAAGGTATGATACTCTTTCCAAGACTATCAAGAAGAGTGATGGGACAACCCTAGTTACTTTGGATAGGGCATATTTCATGAAGTCCTTTGATATTTATCATCCTTGTGCTACATAGATTGACTTGAAAAAGTTACATAATAGATATGTTAGAGAAAACATCATTGTCAGAAAATTAATCCAGGCCCATGTGCCTAAATAAAATAGAAATTACATAGTTTATATACCAAATTCTACTGCACCCTATTTTTACAAGGATTTGAGATTCTATATGAAGTATATTTCTTATGGATTGTGTAGGGTTTTGGGGGTAGATGGGGGTAGTGAAAGGTTTTCTGCAGATATTTTGATGATTATCGTGGACCTCCCAAATTCACATTCCAACACTGACTTTGACTACATTCAATATGTCATTGACCAGATGCACCAAGGGTTTATAGATATCCAAAAGTAATCCAGCCCCAAGTTCTTGCATTACTCTCTTTTGATGCATTTAATTTTGTATTTCAATATCAACAACATGGACATCCATAATTTGAGACCAAGGATGCAGTTCCACAGTCAACCAAGCCTTGTTCAACTCTGGCTTAGGGTTTGGAATTACACTTCCAATGAAAATAAGTTTTGCGGTTTCCAGAACTGGATTGCATGTTTGATTTTAGGTCTGCTAGGTGTAAATATGACAAGATTTCCCATAGAGGTGCTGCAACTTCTCAGTCCTTGTCAATTTGTGGTTAAATGGATAGGAGATCATAAATGGGGAGATTTTTACTATGAGAAGACCTTTACTTTAATGAGGGTTTATGGATGCTCCCAGCCACCGCACATACTTCCAAAATATGTGCCACCAAGAATATCTATGATAGAATTTATTTGGTAGTTAATGTGGACTGATAAAGATGACTTGGATCCCCATCAAAAGGGTACATTCACACCCAGGAATTTTAAGGTTTACAACTTCACCATTGGAAAGAGAGCCATGGAATCAATGAATAAATGATTGGGATAGTATAGAATGAGTGTGGCTTTGTACAGGTACATAGATCCATAAGGTTTCATCAAAAGTGAAAAGAAAATGTTGACTCCAACCATAACCACCATCAAGGAGCATGATGAGTGTGTGGAGGAGGACCTCATAAGAAACATCTTCAAAGATGAAGTAGTAAGGAGGGCAGATCAATACCAAGAGTTAATGAGCTTGGAGCAACAAATGAAGAAAAAAGGGATCCCCTTTGGAGGTTTCTTTCTAGGAGTGCCTTACTTGCATAGACTCAATAAGATGATGGATTATTTCAACACATTGTACAATCATCTTGAAGGGTTGATTGAAGACAAAGAAAGGGGCCCTGAGAAGCACTCTTCTTTAGAATATGAAGAAGATAGTGAGGGAGGTTATTCAGTTCATATCCCTCCTCCCATGGATCAGCCACCCTCTATAGAGAAGACTATAGAGGTAGACCTTACATAGGTTCCTGAGGCTGAGGTAACTGATGAGCCCCCAAGAAAGAAGCAGAGAATAGAATCAGGGGAGCCTTCTCAAGCCAAGATAGAGGAAAAGAAGAAACATAAAATAAGTTCCCTGATCACTAGTAATAGGCCATATGACCACCAACTTAGGAAGGCAATCATGGAAGGAAATAAAGTAAAAAAGGATGTAGAAGAAGAAGTTGAGTTGCCCTTTCTACTCTGTCAAGATGAAAGAGAGCTTCACCAAGAGGAGTTCCTAAATGACAATGCTTTCATCAAAATAGAGGAGTTCAAGAAATTCTTAATCTGGAGGAAGCAGTAAGAAGTAGGATCACAATTGCAGTTGACAGAGGGTGACTTAGTGCCAAGTGAAGCTTTGCAATCCCTACAGGCATATGATCCTGAAACAGAGACAATGACACCTGATGAGGCTAGGTAACTAGTCAAGTCTAGTGGGATGCTGCTTGTGCCTGGTTGGGATCTAGCTTTGGCCTTCATAATTGATCAAATCAAGAGGCAACCAGATGCAAATCTATCTTTTGAGACACAAGTGGGGGAGATGATCAGGGGTGTGGATATGATCCACAGTCCCAAACTTTAGCAATGTGGTCCCTAGCACCTAAGACCCAAAATCCATCATTAATCAAAGTGCTAGAGAAGATGGATGGGGATAAGATCATTTGGTCTATCCATAATACTAGTGACTTAGAGATATCCCAGGCTCTTACCCATTTTTCACATCTCAATAAGGCTAAAACAGAGAAAATGTCCAAGAGATACTAGAAAAATTTTGGTGAGTCAAGTGTTATGGTGAAAGACAGAGAAAAGTGCCTGATTAAGATCAAGCCACTAGAAGGGAAAGTAGAGGAATTGAATAAGAATATATAAGAGGCCTCCAAGGCTATCCTTTCTCCAACCAAAGAGGTCGTGTATGCTCAAATTGAGACCACAGTAGATGTTACAATTGGAACAAAGCAAGTTGATAAAGATCAGAACAAAGTGGCTCTGGAAGCACTATGGAAAATATTGCAACACAGGATAGATGTCTTGAAAAGTAAAGTTGACTAGGTACACAATACTTATAGAATGCTACCTGGCCTAGAGACAGAGGTCAACAATCATATTGAATCTCTGAATCCTTATTTTGGCACTTGGTCAGGAAGGGCATCACTGTTTGAAAGGTTGCGAGCATTGCAATCACTTAGGACAGATCTCCCTGAAATTGTATGTCAAGTGGCGGAATAAATTGAAAAAATTGTAGCTACTTTGTCTTTCTTTAAAGGCAAATAAAATCAGATACAGGCAAGGATAAGCATGTTTGGCCCAGATGATAATAAATTTATTCCTCCAATAAAGGTAGAAGATGATAAGATTAAAGCAGTGGGAGAATGGAGGAATGAGTTTGATACTCTATTTCCTATTAAAGATGCATTTATAACATATGACAGTGTCCTAGATATGGATAGATTTAATAAGACCTTAGATGAAGCTTTTAAAGAAGAAACAAACTTCATAAATTTTGTAATAGATGTCAAGGTCATAACAGATGCTAGAAGGGACAGGAAGAAGACACAGCTACAAAGTATTCAGAGTTTTAATTTGCCTTCAGAGGTAGAGGTTGCAGAATGGGATGTCATCACAAATCCCAAGAAGAAAATCCTAAAACCATTGACTTAGATGTATTGAATGAGGAGTGAAGTAACACCTGGCACCTGATCAATGAGCACAAGGAGGATAATCATAAACAAGACTAGTTTAAGTTAGCCTATATTGGTGGTCACTAGGTCTCACAATAACTTTAAGAGGTTACCCAAAATATCCATGGATAAAGGTGCTAGCTGTTAAAGATTTGGAATCATATAATATCTTCTACGCAAATGTTTTTTCACCGACTGAAAGTGTAAATGTATTTTTGTCTTTTAGCACTTTTAGGTCTAGCCTATCCATCCGAAGCTTGTTTCATCCTTTCTCTTTAAGGATTCCAAGATGGATAGGGCTCTATATATAGTAATATGTAACATATTTTTAAGGATGGTGAATCTACAACTATGAGGCATATTTCTTACTTTTGTCTGGTTTTTCAAGATTTTGGTCTTTTTGAATGTATTGAAACATAAGTTTATTAATAAAATACATTGAGGTTCCCCGTTTCACATCTATGGTGTCTTCTTGTATTTATATTTATGCTATTGTATGTTTAATTTGTAAGGCATCTTAAATATACCATTTATAAGGTAACCGTGTGATTATTTGAAATTTTATTTCAAGGAAGGAGTAAGTCTTATAAATAGTTCCAGAGGGTTAGATAAAAGTGTGAGAATTTGATACATGGATGTGGGAATGAAAAGATAATTTTCAAGGCACTTTGTCTGGGCTTCACATATGTTTCCATTAATTAGTTTCTGAGAATATATATTTCATTTGACTCTTTGCTCGAGATTAGGCACTGGTCCAGGTTTTGTAAGAAGTTATCATTGTCAATCATAAATATAAACAATCATTTACTTTTCTGTTATCAAGAACATTCATGCTTAATCAATTGTATGGAAGATACAATTTAATTTTTTGATTCCTTAGAGAGAGAATAATTAGGTTAACCTTCTTGAGTCAAGAACTCTAAAAAGAAGAAGGATGAGGATCCTTGTTTCACTGTTATTTTCTTTTGTCAAGTTCATAGTTTGGCTTATTAAGCTCTGTGCTAAAATGATCATAGTCACTTTCAAGATGTGCTACCAGTTGTTGCAATAAAAGGTAATAGGAAAATTAGTGTAACTCTTAATCCACTGTTATAGTTACTAAGAAGTAGTAATCTATAGAAGGTACACCCGCCTGAGCCTGTGGAGCTCAAAGAATAAGGAGGATTAATCCTCATTAATTAGACTTTTACTTTCATGAGTCAAGAAATGGGAATCCAAGATTCAAGCATTAATGTTGTACTGATATTCTGCAAGAAAAAGCTCTAACAGGTACATCTAGACCTTGGATAACTAATTCAACTCCCCTCTCAGTTATTCTAAATCATTCTAACACATTATAACAAGTGAATCAGGGTAAATCTCTTAACAGAGTTGTCCTAACAAGCCTTTGTAAATCTCTAAATCGAGTGCTTACTTTTTTGTAAGTTTAAATCCTTTAACAAGGTAGATTGTATAAGTCTGTAAGCTCTTAACAGGGTTGACCACTCACAAGGTAGATCATCAGAAGTGATCAAAATTTTTTATCCCTAATAATCACACTTTGTTACTGTAGTAGTGAATATTTGTGGGTGTCATCCCCACCCTAGTTTTACCTTCAAGGGTTCCTGGGTTACCAAAATATTTGTGTTATGTGTTCATAATTAGATGTTAAATCTTTACAATATTTCAGTTTATGTTTATGAATACATGGTTGAATCATTTTGTTTAGAATTGGTAGAATTTTTATAGATCTGTTTCACCCCCCTCTCAGTTACTGCTTTCCCATATTAGAAGATCTCTAATACCATGTGTAGAGAATGTGTTATGGGGAAACAAACTAGAATCAATTTTCAGAGAAAATCTTACTCAGCTAAAGAGAAGTTGGATCTGGTACATACAGATCTTTGAGGTCCTACAAGAACAAGATATTACTATGGAGAAAGGTATTTTATACTCTTTATTGATGATTATTATAGAATTATGTGGTTTTCATTTATTAGAGAAAAGTCTAAAGATTTTGATAAGTTTAATATTTTCAAAGAAAAAGTGTAGAACGAATCAGGTTTGAAGATAAAATGTTTGAGGTCAGATAGAGATGGAGAGTTTACATCAGATATGTTTAATACCTATTGCAAAGAGAATGGAATATACATAATAACATAAGCTCCTAGGACACCACAATAGAATGGGATTGGAGAGCGAAGAAACATAATATGTTTCTTGAAGGGAATGTGTCACATGTTCACTGGAGAGAAGTTGTCGGTACTGGAGTCTACACTTAAAAGAAAATTTAGATCAGACAAGGTACCAGTAATACACATTATGAACTTTGGTTTAATCATGCTCCTACTGTGAAATACTTTAGAATATTTGGTAGCAAGTGTTATATCAAAAGGGATGATGAGATATAAAAATTTGATGCTAGAAGTGATGAAGTAATTTTCCTTGGTTATTCTACTAAGAGAAAGGCTTACAAATGTTTTAACCTAAGATTGAGGAAGTTAGTTGAAAGTTCTAATGTGAGAATTGATGAAAGGTTTCAGATTTAGGAAAGAATGTATGATTGTAATAAGATTACAGAGAACAAGGAGGTTACTAAAGTCAAGAGGAAACTCTTGAAGTTGACAATGAAATTGAGGTATGCCTGAATGACAATACTAAAACTCCAAAGACACTAAGGTATGTTAAGAAAAACCATCCTAAGAATAAAATTATTGGTGAAGAAAATAAAGGAATGATTACAATATCTAAAATTAGGAATGGGATTTGTTTTATTTCACAAGTTGAACCAAAAACTACTAACGAGGCATGTAGAGATGAATCCTGGACTAAGGAAATGCAGGAAGAATTGAATTAGATAAAGAAAAACAACACTTGAGAATTGGTTCCTAGACCTAAGGACAAGAATGTTATAGGGACTAAATGGGTTTTCAAAAACAAAATGAATGAAGAAGGTATGGTTGTAAGGAATACGGCTAGACCAGTTTGTAAAGGTTACTCACAAAAAGAAGGCATTGACTTTGAAGAAACATTTGCTCCTACTGTGAGATTAGAAGAAGTAAGGATGTTCCTTGCTTATGCTACATAAAATAACTTTAAGCTATATCAGATGGATGTGAAATCTACATTTCTGAATGGAGATATAGAGGAAGAATTCTAATTGAGAAGCCTGATGGCTTTCCTTTGACAGATGATGAAGACATGGTTTGCAAGTTGAAAAAGAAATTTTATGGACTGAAACAAGCACCTAGAGCATGGTATGCTCGGTTGGATAGATATATCCTACATCTTGGTTTTAGGAAAGGTAGTATAGATAGTAATTTGTATTTGAGAACTAGTAAAGATGGAATCTTTATAGTTGAAGTCTTTGTTGATGACGTTATTTTTGGAGGTAATGATGAAATGAGCAAGAAGTTTTCTGAGGAAATGAAAAATGAATTTTAAATGTCTATGATTGGTGAAATGAATTTATTTATTGGTTCACAAATTACTCAGGACAAACATGGTATTTTCATCTCTCAAATCAAGTATCTTAGGGAATTATTGAGGAAGTTTGGAATGGAAGATTGTAAAATTGTTGGAACACCTATGATTACTAGTTGTAAGCTTACTACTACTGATAAATATCAAAGTGTATTCCAGAAAAAGTACAAATCCTTGATTGGAGGTTTACAATATCTAACTCACATGAGGCCAGACATTATTAGTGTAGTTGGAATTATTGTGAGGTTTCAAGTAGGTCCTAAAGAGACTCATCTTTTTGCAGTTAAAAGGATATGCAGATATCTAAAGGGAACATTGCAATATAGTTTATGGTATGAGAAATTTGATAATTTTACTTTTCATGCCTATACTGATGTTGATTGGGCAGGAAGTGTTGATAAAAAAAAGAGCACAAGTGGAGGTGATTTTTTTAATTGGAAAGGGGTTGGTTTCATGGCTAAGTAAAAAGCAGAATCGTATAGCCCATTCTACTATTGAATCAGATTATGTAGTTGCTGCTATAAATTGTACACAGTTCGTATGGATGAAGCAAATGCTGAAGGATATTGGGATAAATTTTAGAGAACCAGTGGTTATATATTGTGATAATACAAGAACAGTGAGCATGTCAAAGAATCCTATTATGCATTAAAAAACCAAGCACATTTCAATCAAATATCACTTTTTGAGAGACAAGGTTGCATAAAAGGAAGTCAGATTGGAGTACAAAGGCGCAAATAGTAGATATATTCACAAAACCTTTTCCAAAAGATACCTTTAAGTATCTCAAAGGTATGATTGGGGTGGGAACCCCTCCTTGAAAGAAATAAATGATGAAAAAATGCATCATTCCATTAGCTATCAGAGCTATATCAATCACTAGACTTAATGCTTGGATGCAATCCTCAGGGGGACTGATCACATAACATATCAGAACACATTTGGGTGATCAAGATCCTGGTTGAAGGCATAAAGATTTGGAAAAGCTACACCTTGCAGAGGTGGGATGGTTAGAAAAGGATATGAGATATGGAACCCTTTTCCATTGATGTTAAAGGAGGAGTAATAGAATTAGAAAATCCCTACTATTTTAGAGGGATCTATGAAGAGGATATTGAGAAGATTGTATTGAGAAGGATACTATTTGGGTTGATGGATTTTATCATATGTTGACATCAATGCCTAAGGGGGAGACTTTTAGAATTGGTTTAGTGAGAGGTTATGAAATTCATATTTTTTCATTGACGTCAACATATTTTAGTTGAAGTCTCAGACAGACTGGTTATCACTGGTACATGGACGATTGACAAAAGTGTATGTGCACTGTATGTATGTTTCAAATCATGTGAGAATGGGCATGTATACAAGGATGAGAAGTGATCTTATATCTAAGGTCACTTTGATTGATCTTATTGTTGGCATTAGTTATAGTTGTTTTTGTGAAGACTGGGTACAAGACAATGATAAAGAATTATGACAGAGTTGGTCTCTGGGTTTTGGAGATAACTTGGATGCGAGCACGAGTTGTGATTTGTGAGCTTAAGGCATGGTAAAAGACATTTTGAAGAATGTTACTTGTGATTTTTGGGTCACTATGTTCTTGGTGATGTCAACTGAAGCCTGTGATCTTGAAAAGATCTATTTATGGCTGACTACAGTTGTGTAACATGTTTAGAGGATGGCGAGTGTCGATTTCAAATCTTGGAGTATAATTGATGAATTGTAATTGATTTTTACTTGCGTAAAGGTATCATGTGTATCTTAGCAAGGGTGTATTTAATTATTTGTATAGTGGGGAAGTTTTAACATGCCGACCTAATTGTTTATTGTAAACTTGTATAAAGAAAAGTTATTTCTTGGTGAGAAGGTATGGAAGTATAATATTGAAATTACGAGCTTGTATTTGTGAAGTCTTCTGGATGTAGAGAAAAGGTAGTAATTGTGATGAAATTCATTGCAAATTTTTAAGAAAAGAAAGTTGCTATCATTTAGTTCACTAGTTATTGTTACTCATATATTTGTATTTCATACAATGAGTCGAGAAGGTGGATATAACCTTCACATTTGGGCAGTGAGCCTCTTGTTTCTCTTGACTCCTAAAAGGGTATGTTCTTTAACAAGGACTGTGTACATTGTATAATAATAAACTCCTAACATGGCTAAATCTCCTAACAAGGATACTATACTTTCGGTGTATTATTAATGGGCGCTAATTCCCACCGTGGTTTTTCCCTTAATAGGGTTTCCTCGACAATAAATTCTTGTGTTATGGTGTTACATTTGGTATGTTCAAATTTGCATTAAGTATATTATCTACAAGTATAAAGTTTAATTTTATTTGGCTCACAACTGATTCACCCCCCCTCTCAGTTGTGTCGGTGGACTATTATTGCTAACAATAAAAATTGAAGGAAAATATCAAGGAAGATAACATTTGTATCTCTATGCTGAGGGAGCATATTTAAAAATTCAAGGAAAGACACAAAGAAGTAAGCCATGAGCTAAAGGAGTCAAAGGAGAATGTTTCAAATGTGAAGTTACAGTTGGAGGATTGCAAAAAGGTTGAGAAAATTGTCAAATATATCATTATATATATATATGTATGCACATGTTCAAATTTGTGTTGATAGGATTGTAGGTACCATACATCGTCTTCCCTAAATTGGCAAGAGTGAGTGTGCCCTATCACAACATCTCAATGGTAAGAGGGGGGAGATAATGAACAGGTCCAAAACCCTAATTAAACCACTTATTGTCCTGAAATAGTGGACATGATTCTATATTTTTACCCTTTTAATTCGTCAAGGTGACGTGAATTCGAGAACCTTCCCTTGTGCTTGAGTTTTGGTTATTTGACTTAGTCAGGTTTTCAGGTTTGTATGCCTGGTTTGAGGTGATATTTGTGTTCGAATAGAATATGGTTTTAATATATTTATTAAATGGTAGATTTATTGAATCATGTTAATCATAAGAATAATAAAGAAGAGAGTATTTAATTAATGCAAATTAAATAAATACCTTTGTTATTAAAAAATATTTAATTAAAATGCCTAACTTTTATAATTGGGGGTTTAATAAATTATTAAATCCCAATTTGGAATTAAAGTGAGTTAATTGAAGATAATGATGAATTATTAATAAAATCAAATCTTTTGACTCAAAAGTCAAATTGAGTTACTTTTGATTAGGAAATTTTGGTTCATTATATGTAGAACAGGTTTTGGGAGAATTAGAGCTTTGGGTTTTGAGAAGGAAGAATTTTTGAAAGCTGAGGAGTATCTTGGAAAGCTTGATTCTTCGTTATTGGATCAGTGGTTTGAGATTTGTGGTGATTCTGAGATAGGATCTTAGATCTATATTTGTTTGTCTTTATTTTAATATAAATATGTTTATTTGTGAAATTTAGATTCTTGCTTAAATCTAAATTTTATTTGTAGAAGATCTAGAATTTGTTCTGTGTGTTCTTGGATAGAAAATGAGTAGATCTATGGATTCATTTTTGTAGAAAATGGATTATAGAATCCAAATCTGTGATTCATAGAAAATAATTTATTCTTAGAAAAATAAATTGTTGTGTTCTTGAAAGTTCTTCAAAACCGATTTTTTGGATGAATAGTGCCTTTTCTATTAAAAATATTAAAGTTACATATCCACAAAAAAGGGGCCGAGGGATATAGAAATCACCCCGCAGAGTTCACATGGCAAAGCCGGAAACGAAAACTATTCATTCAAAACTGATTTTAAATGAACAATAAGACTTAGAAAATCAAACCCATTTCCATTTAAGGCAAAGGAAGAACAATGTTCTTTTGAAAATATATTTTTATCAAAAAAATAGTTAGTTATAGTTGTTCTTAGTTTTAATATAAAAAATAAAAAATTGTTGTTGTTTTGTACAGAACTGGGTTCTGTCTTAAAATGTAATGTTATATATATATATATATATATATATATATATATATATA
>MU224229.1:4922674-4935242 GCA_018584345.1 Thuja plicata | reverse complement strand
GCTGCAGATGACTTGCATCTTGAACAACTAGATGTCAAAACAAATTTTCTCCATGGAGATTTGGAGGAGGAAATTTACATGCAGCAACCAGAGGGATATGAGGTCAAGGGTAAGGATAATTTGGTGTGTAGGTTAAGGAAGGGTCTATATGGCCTAAAGCAGGCACCCCGTCAATGGTATTTAAAATTTGATAGTTTCATGGCTGAACAAGGTTACCATAGATGTCATTTTGATCACTGTGTATATTTTAAGAGATTGGATAATGGGAGTTACATTATCCTGTTACTATATGTTGATGACATTCTTGTTGTTGGGTCCAATTTGCAACACATAAATGAACTTAAACAGAAATTAGCAAGGTCATTTTCTATGAAGGATTTGGGTGCTGCTAAGAAAATCCTTGGTATGAGGATTACACGGGACAGGAAAAATAGAACTTTGAATTTGTCCCAAAGTGAGTATATAAAGAAGGTTTTGAAAAGATTCAATATGCAGGATGCAAAAGCAGTCAGTACACCTTTGGCTAGTCATTTCAAATTGACTAAGGAAATGTGCCCAAAGGCACAGCAAAAGGTAGATAAAATGTCTAACATCTTGTATTCATCAGCTATTGGCAGTCTGATGTATGCAATGGTATGCACATGACCAGATATTGCTTATGCAGTGGGAGTTTTCAGCAGGTATATGAGAAATATGGGTATGGAACATTGGAATGTTGTCAAATAGATGCTTCGATATTTGAGAGGAACTACTACAAAGGTATTATGTTTCACAGGATCCAGTTCTTCTCTGAGTGGATTTGTTGACTTTGATCTAGCAGGAGATATTGATACAAGGAGGAGTACTACAGGGTATGTTTTCACTGTAGGGGGTACTGCAGTCAGTTGGATTTCTAGATTGTAGAAAGTTAATGCACTTTCAACTACTGAAGTTGAGTATGTAGCTGCTACGGAAGCTAGCAAGGAGATGATTTGGTTACAATGTTTTCTAGAGGAATTGGGTCAGAAGAAGGAAGATCGCCCATTGTACAATGATAGCTAGAGTGCCATTCATCTTGAAAATAATTCTTATTTTCATTCAAGGACAAAGCACATACAACTTAGGTACCATTTTATAAGGTCTCTTTTGGAGGATGGCCAATTACAGATTGAAAAGATTCACACAAGTGAAAATCCTGCAGACATGTTCATGAAGGCAGTCCCCAAGGAGAAGTTGGTTTCTTGGTTAGATTGTATTGGGCTTCTTGACTGATGATCATGGGTTTAATATACAGCAAGTTCTTTTATCTAGTGGGAGTTGCACATACTACATTGTCATCTGGTTCTAGTCTCCAAGTGAAAGATTGTTTGGTGTGGAGCCTGATCAGTCTCCAAGTGGAAGATTGTTGATATTGTGGTGACTGATCATGTAGTAGGTGTTGATATTGTGTAGAGATTTTGTTTTTCAGGAAAAAGAAGACTGACATTGTAAAACCCTAAAATGGTCAATTTTAGAGGTTGCCCTAAAACACATGTTATAAGCGTTTGAGATGTATAATGCATTGTAAGGTTGTGTATGTTTTTGCTGGATAATAATAAAGTTTGGATGGCTGTGTAGGTGGAAGTAGCCCAAGTTTTGGGTGAACCACATTAAATATGTGTGTTATCTATGTTTAGTTTCTTTATTCTATTGTTTCTGCATATAACTGTTTATTCTTATATTTTTCTGGTTCTGTCAAACCCTAACAAATGTTACCCACTTGGTGATGAATGTTTTCTTGTGTTGATCCTCTTCTTTCATGAGCACCTTGTTATAACTCGAGACTCCATCGAGGAGAGAAAACATCTCTGATCCAGCAACTAACTGCATAATTACATCCATAGATGGAAAGGGGTAATGGTCCTTTAAGGATTCTCTATTAAAATCATGTAAGTCTATGAGAAGTCAGATATCTCCATTCTTCTTTCAGATAGGAACCAGATTGAAAACCCATGTGTTGTGCTCTATGGGGTAAATGGTACAAGAATCAACAATCTTTGTTAATTCCTGAGCCATTAGAAACTCGATCTTGGGGTTCACTGGTCTTTTCTTTTTCCATACCGGCTTGGATCCTTTTGTCAACTTGGTAGTGTGTTGGATAACTAATGGGTCATAACCTTTGAGGTCATGATATGACCACGCGATCATGCCCTTCTATTTTTTACATAGTTCTATAAGCCATTCTTGGTCATGTTGAGGAACATTGTTCCCAACCTTGAGAAATTTTCCTTCTCTGACCTCCAAGTTACTATAGTCACACTCATTATCCATGAACTTCATCCTTTTTGTGCTAGCATCATCCTAGTCAAAGATATTCTCTAGAGTGATCAACCCTCTAAGAATCTTGTTCCCTTTCAACTGATGAACTTGATCTTCATAAGCGTCCATAATATTTGCCTGAAATTGGTCAACAAACTCTCTAGAATGTTGTATAAAAGAAGAAATATGTTGATCAATTTTTAAAAATTTCTAGTTTTGATCATTAAAAGGCATGAAGAACCTTACAATTACGCAGACAACATGCTTATTCTCCAGCAAGTCAGAAATGGGACTGAAACAGGAGCCAACAGTGGCTAAGTTATCCGTAATAGTGTTCATCTTTTTGGGGATGACTTGGATATTGAAATCATCAAAGATTTCTATTGGATCCCACACTTGGTGGCGATAGGAGTGCATGCATAGATGTTTGACATAAACCATATTTCATACTTGGTGAATGACCAATTCAGAGTCTCCAAGTTATTTTAGTTTCTTGCTTTCCATCCACTCTACAAGGCTCATCCCATGGATGAGTCCTTCATATCCCAATTAATTGTTTGAATAGGGGAATTGGAAGTGGAAAGATCTTAGATTTCTTTCACCAGTTAGAGAAATTAGACAAACACTCCTACTATATCTTTTCTTGCATGTTCCATCCTCAAAGTGTAGATTTCAGAGATAAGATATTTTATTCTCATTATCATAGGCCTCACCCGCATCATATTTGGTCACCCATGAAATATCATGATCCTCTTCATATACCACATAGGTGCCAAGACCAGTGGAGTGGTAATTTAAAAAATGACTAGCATCAGTATAGTCATTCAAAAATGCCTCCCTTGTTTGTTCATACTTGGGGATCTCCTCATTTTCAAGAATCTCTTCAAAATTTATTTCTTCTTGAAACTCATAGTTAGTCCATGCTTTGAACACCACATGCTCAGTGTGTAATGGTTCATAGACAATTTTGAACTTGACTCCATGATTGTTTGTAAGGATAAGATATGACCAATCCTATGAAAGACACCCACCTATCCTAGAAGTGAAATCATGAGAGAGACAGTGTCTGAAAGCAATGGGAATGTTGACCACAACCACTTCGTGCAATACTGTGATAGTTGGACATGCGTACAGGGTGAGCGAAAGATTTTTATAATCCTATATCATCAAAACATGGAAGCACTTCCATTTTGGACTAGTTTATCCCTCTAATTAACTGGTTTGGGGTCATGTCAAGAGCCTTGAATGGGTCTCTAACTTGGATCTATCTTTTCCTCCTATTCTGCCCCATTTTCCACTTCTCTCCAGCCTGTTTATGGCATCTTGATCTATAGATTTGAAGTTCTTGACCTCAGGGTCAAGGTTGACCTCAACCCTAACCTAGTTCAAGGTTGAAGTCAACCATAACCTAGGTCAGAGTCGACCGCAACCCTGACCCAGGGTCCAAATTTCAAGTTTCTGGGGTTTTCAGATGTTGGGCTTCAGAAATATTTAATTCCCACTTCTGGGTCGACTGTTTCGGTATTCAAGGAAATGAATATTGAAATTATATTTAATATAGGTCTAGTTCTAGGTTTATAGGTCTAATTGGCATTTAATTCTCCTATGTAGGCCTTTCTAGAAGATTGTTCCCTAGACTTGTATATAAGGAAGTCTTTCTCCTCTTATTTTCTCTAAAAGACAAAAAAGAGAAAGCTAAGTGAATCTAAGTAGAAGCACCTAAGCATAAGAATAAATATCATATCCATTGAAGCAATCATCTACACTCAATAAATAAAGCACCTTCAAGCATTCAATTCATCAAGGAGATCCATTGGTAGCCATTGAAGGATTCAAGCTCTATGGAGCTCTCTTGTTGAAGATTTCTCCATCCACATCCATGCAAGCCTCTTCCTAGATTCATTCAATATTGGTGTTGAAGATCTAAAGATAATTTACTTGAGACATCCTACATTCTACATTCATTTGGAGCATATATACTTGTGGATCCAAGGATTTGAATCCTCCACAAGGGTTTCTATATAAGCAAGGTGAATTTGTTTATTTACTTTGTTTATTTATGAAATTTCAGTTATATTTTAAGGTTAATTCCAAAATTGAGGTTTGACCAAGGGAAACCCCTCCCCCCAACAAAAAAAACCATTTTTCTTGTAGGTACAGGTACAGGACAATAAATTTTAGATCAGATTTGGATACCCTTTTCGGCCAACTTTCAGGATCCGCGAACAGATTTTCCATCGGAGTAGTGCAAGTTGAGGTCAACATTTTGGGGTAAAATTGCAACACCACATTTGGGTCAAGGTCAACCTACCTCAAAAAAATAAAATATTTCTGGGTTTTCTCCGTCCCCGCGTTTCTGTTCCAGATCCGGTGTAGAATTTCTGGAAACTCAGCACAGACATCAGAAAATAGGATTTTCCAGATGTGCTATATTTTGAGGTTAGTACTTGTATTTAATTCATTTCAATTAAGGTTAATCAATTCCAATCTATCATACACTCTTCATTTATTATTTAGGAATGTAAGGCTTTCTTCTTCCTTCTTATTTCTGATCGATTGATGCATTTGTGCATTAACCATTTTCTTATGGTTGATCAAGGTGGAGCTTTCCTTTGTGAAATTCGGGGCTAGGAAGAGGATCTTATCTTCCCAAAAAACCTTCAAACACATCTACAATATTTCTTCCACAAACCGTCATTCCCTTTTCATATATCACATTTTGGTGAACCCATGATAGACAACTCTTTCTTTTTGGTGTTAGATTTAAATTTCATGTTAGATCTTGCATGCATATTAGATTAGCCTTCTTTTATGTTCTTGCAATTTACATTTTCTTAGTTTATTTAATTTATAGTGCATTGGTGTATGAGCTTTACTACCTCTAGTCCTACCTATAATATCTCGGTTAGAAGAAGTTGCAGACTTATGGGTTCCTTTGATCTAGAGTCTTCCTCTCCTTTCCTTAGGATCCTGGATGATAATTTGATCACTCATGATTCCAATCCTTCTATGGAGCATAACTCTTCTCACTCATCTCATGATGAGGATGACACTTTAAGAGTTCCTCCTGAACAAGTCCCAAAACTGTCAATTGAACTTGATAAAATGGGAAATTTACTTAATCAAGAAAACCATAATCAAGATTCTATTCAAGCTATAGAGGCTCTTAAGAAAGTCTTTCATGATAGTGATCAAGGTGTTAATCCCTTGCGTGGTATTGCCCATCTTGTGCATTTAAATGTTAAACCTTTATCTGAAGAAGCTCAATATCTAGGATTCACTTCTCATGTCACTAGTGTGGAACCTTCTTTCGTTCCTTTACCTAGCCTTCCTACTTACACTCCTCCTTTTATGACTACATCTCTTCCATTTACCAATCCTCTAGCTTCAAATATTCCACTTTCATATCTTCCTGTGAGTGTTCCATCAGTGTCTCTACCTACCTCATATCCTTCTTACCATGGTGTTCCTTTTACCTATTCCAATCCTCTCCCAACTGTGGTTCCAAGTGTTCCGCCAGTTGTTTCTTCTATTCCTACCGCTTCCTACACTTTTCCTAGTGTTCCTAATGTTTCTATGCCTCCTATTTCTTCTAATGACTCCACAATCATTAGTCTAGCTCAAAATGTGTCCTCTTTACAACAACAACTTGCATCTTTAACTCAATCCAAGTTTAGTATTCCTACATGTGACATGGCTAGTCCTTTATCCCTAGACATTATTCGTTCTCCTTTCCCTCAGCAAGACAATATGCCTCATCTTGAGAATTACAATGGTAAGGGAGATCCTATCACACATGTTAAAACATTTCAAATCCCTTGTAGTGACTATGCTCATGACCATAGGATTTTATCCAAGTTGTTTTCTAGAACCTTTCGTGATAAGGCCTTTCAATGGTATTGTTCCTTGCCTCCTTATTCTATTGATTCTTTTCCAAAACTTGCCAATACCTTTATTCAATAGTTCCAAAATAACATTGGTCCACAAGTGTCCATAATTGATTTGATGCATTGTAAAAAAATACTAAAGAAAAATTGACTAAATTTATTGGTAGATTTAAGCATTTGTATGCTCATATTTCTTATCTTGTTCCTGATATTGATATTTAGCATATGTTTATTTCAATTTTGCAAAAGGATATTAGAGATAAGATTCTTCTTACTGAATTTACCTCTTTTCAACAACTTTGTGCAACACTTCATCATTATCAATTACAAGTGAGTCAATTTGAGAGAACCACTCCAATGGATCATGTTCTAGTTGATAAGAGTGATGTTGCTCGTAATCCCAACAAATTTTAGAAGCCTAACAACTATGTCAAAATCAATAAACAAGAAAATGCAGTTGTTGATCAAGTTGATGTTAAATCCCACAATGCCACTTCTGCATCCACTGCTTTTCATTTAAATCATACATTTACTCCCCTTTTTGAATATTTACATTCTATTATGAGTAAATTGTTGACTTCTAATATGATAACTTTTCCTCCTATTCCATCTCTTCTTCCTACTACGATGGCATCAAAATCCTTTGATCCCAAAGACTTTTTTAAATACCATTGTCAGAATGGCCATGATACTGAGAAGTTTTATTCTCTGCTCAAGACTTAATTGATTCTAATGCTTTATCTATTGATAATTTTGATGTTAGTGGGAACAAATATGTCTCTCCTCCTAATCAAAACCTTCAAATCTATATGAATCCTTTTCCTACACATGATACTAATACCATTTCTCATCCATCTTCTATGGATATTGTTTATGATTCAAAGATGGATGATCTCAATCACATTGTTAACCATGTGGAGCATGTTGTTTCGTCTCAACCCGTCTCTCCACCCAAGCCTCAATCTCAACCTCCTATTCAAGTTCCTTTATCTCAACCTCAACTTCAATATCCACCTCAATCTAAACCTTCAAAACAACCTATGGATAAAATACCTAGGGAAATCTCGATCACCTTTGATGATTCTGAGACTATTAACGCTCCTGTTGGTCCCCTCTACATTTATGATAGGATTTCTAAGATACCTACGTGTGCTTGTATTTTTGATCCTACTTCCTTATTCAATGTCATCAGTGAAGAAAATATTTTTATGAAGAACTTACGACGTGATTATTATGATACATCTGATGTGTGGATTCAAACTTGTAATGGTTTTATCTATCCATCATTTGGTTCTATTAACTTACTTGTGGAACTTTGTGGTAAAGTTGTGGATACTACCTTCGTTGTTGTCCCTACTTCTAATCAATTTCAAGTTAAGCTTGATTTGCCTTGGTTGACTACCATGTGTGTCGTTGCTTCTCCTATCTATAAGTGTATTAAGTTCATTCATGATGAAGAATTGAAAATGATTAATCATAGTTTACATAAACCTTCTAGGCCTAGGGATTGTGCTACCCTTGACTTCTTTTGGCCTTCATTACCTAATTCATGTTCTTCTCGACTTGATAACCTTTTTCTCTCATATCAAGCCTATAAACATCGCAAGATTCTTGAGTTAAGTATACCTCATATGGATCTTAATCGTGGTCTTTTGCCTATGCCTTCCATACCTCCTTTATCCATTGCTTCTAGTTCTGTTAATCAAGCTCCTAGTATCACTTTTCAGCCTACTGAGAATCCAACTAATCCTCCCATAGAACCTGTGAAGAAACCGGTTTTTGTTCCTCCTAGTTCTCAACATATTTCAAACAAGACAAAACGTAAAAAATATGTCAATGAACATTGTAAAAAGCATCGAGCTCACACTAGGGCCTGTGCTTCTATTCTTCAAATTTCTTTACCTTCTTTTGACCAGCCTATGCCTAAAGTGTTGGAGGAAGTTAATGTTAATAATAACATTAAGATGAATGATTATGATGATTCTATTCGCATCTTATATTCTATTTTGATTAATCTTGATGAAGAAGATACTCTTGATGATCCCATTGATGCTAATGATGAATATGAGACTATTAATCTTGATACTAATTTACCTCATACGCTTTCCACACAACTGATAATTACATCAAGTATCAAACATCATGATTCTCAAGAGGATCCTTGTTTGGAACTGGCTATTATTCATATTGTGTTGAATATAGTCCCTCTTGCGAGTTTCCCCCCTTCCCTAAATGATATAAACCAAGATGGGGAGAGTAGGTGATGCACTTGATTGGCTTGTCCTCCATGGTAGCCCTTTTTGTGTTTTCCTATTGTATTGTGCTTATCCCATAATGTGTTTTCTAAATTTTTGTTAGATTCTTTTATATTACCCTTGTTACTTTGTTGGTGCAAGGTGATAAAGGAATTGAACCTATTATACGATTCCTCTATATGTATCTCTATTCTTCTATATATTGCTTTCATGTTATGTTGTACCTGTGCTATTGTTCGTAAATGTTTTCCTTGCGTAGTCCGCTTGGATTTGCGACATGGTAGCACTAATTCTTTTTGGTCTCCATGTTGTGGTCCAAAAAGACTCTTCTTTGTAACTCTTGCATTTTATTTCCTCCATTGTGATTGTAGTTCTACTTTCCTTGGGGAATGATGTCAATTCATTTGCAATAATATCATATATATACATATTATCTTATGATCATACTGACCCCACAGTAGGTAGATCCCTTATGTGTTCTTTGTATGTTTATGTGGTATTTCCCTTGATTTTTCTTCACTTGGGGGCATCTCGTAGTGGAAATGTAATCAGTGGAGTTGTTTATGTTTCCGTTAAATCCATTGCTCATGTTAAAGTGTTAGTAATGAATTTAACATGGGGGCATCCACTCTACTCACTTTTTGCACACATGCACTTTCAAAATATTTTCAAAAAATAAAAATTTTCTCCCTTTATGGATTAGAGACTAATCCTTAAAGCATGGATTTTTACCTTATAGGATCTCTTGATCCCTCTAGTTTCAATATACAATATTTTGATCTTTTAGGGTCAGAAGGTGTCCTTAAGATTGGATCTCTCTATGTTTTGACTTTTCTCTTTAGGAGTAGAATATTCCTAAGAGTAAATCCTTGATGGGTTTACTAGTGAGCAGCCACATTCACTAGGTAGTTCAACTCTATCTTTCCAGTTTCACTTTTTCCTTGTGTGATTCACAATGGGACATAGGTTCTCATTAGGTGAGGTAATCACACCCTCTCTCTTTCTCTTTGACTGGTGATGTCTCTCTTATTGTAATCTTTGGGTTTAAAAAGACTTGAGTCCCTGGGGGCTTTAGATTCCTTTGTCCCTTTTTATTTCAATAATATTATCTTTTCTTTATGATCTCATTTACCAAGAGTTTGCATCGAGTCCATACTCTTGCTAAAGTGGGGGCTAAATGTATCGTCAGAAAATGGAAGCACTTCCATTTTGGACTATTTTATCCCTCCAAGTAGGTGGTTTGGGGTCATTTCAAGCACCTTGAATGGGTCTCTGACTTGGATCTGGCTTTTCCTCCTATTCTGCCCCATTTCCACTTCTCTCCGACCTGTTTCTGGCATCCTGATCTACAGATTTGAAGTTCTTGACCTCAGTGTCAAGGTTGACCTTCTGGGTCAAGGTAAAAATTGACCCTGACCTAGGTCAAGATCGACCTTGACTCTGACCTAGGTCATATTTGACCTTGACCTTGACCCAGGGTCCAAATTTCAAGTTTCTGGGGTTTCCGGATGTCGGGCTTCAGAAAGATTTGATTCTTGCTTCTGGGTCGGTTGTTTCGGTCTTTGAGGTAATGAATCTTGAAATTATATTTAATATAGGTCCACTTCTAGGGGTATAGGTATAATTGGAATTTAATTCTCCTATGTATGCCTCTCTAGAAGATTGTGCCCTAGACTTGTATATAAGGAAGCCTTCCTCCTCTCATTTTCTCTAAAATACAAAAAAGAGCAAGCTAAGTGAATCTAAGTAGAAGCACCTAAGCATAATAATAAATATCATATCCATTGAATCAATCATCTACACTCAAGAATTCAAGCACTTTCAATCATTCAATTCATCAAGGAGATCCATTGGTAGCCATTGAAGGATTCAAGCTCTATGCGGCTCTCTTGTTGAAGATTTATCCATCCACATCCATGAAAGACTCTTCCTATTCCAAGATCCATTCAAGATTGGTGTTGAATATCTAAAGAAAGTTGATTTGAGACATCCTACATTCTAAATTTTACATTCTACATTCATTTGGAGCATACATACTTGTGGATCTAAGGATTCAAATCCTCCACAAGGGTTTCTATACAAGCAAGGTGAATTTGTTTATTTACTTTATTTATTTATGCAATTTCAATTATATTTTAAGGTTAATTCCAAAACTGGGGTTTGACCAAGGAAAACCCCTCCCCCCAACAAACAAAACCATTTTTATTTTAGGTACAGGTACATGACAACAAATTTTAGATAAGATTTGGATACCCTTTTCGGCCAACTTTCAGGATCCACGAACATATTTTCCATCAGAGTAGTGCAAGTCGAGGTCGACATTTTGGGGTACAATTGCACCCTTGCATTTGGGTCAAGGTCAACCTGACTCGGAAAAGGAAAATATTTCTGGGTTTTCTTCATCTTTGTGTTTCTATTCCAGATCCGGTTGCAGAATTTCCTAAAACTCAACACAGACATCAGAAAATAGGCATTTCCAGATGTGCTATATTTTGAGGTTAGTACTTGTATTTAATTCATTTCAATTAAGGTTTTAATCAATTCCAATCTATCATATACACTTCATCTATTATTGGGGAATGTAAGGATTTCTTCTTTCTTCTTATTTCCAATCAATTGATGCATTTGTGCATTAACCATTTTCTTATGGTTGATCAAAGTGGATCTTTCCTTTGTGAAATTTGGGGCTAGGAAGAGGATCTTATCTTCCCTTGAAACCTTTAAAACATCAACATTGTTTCTTCCACAAACCATCATTCCCTTTTCATATATTAGAAGTCTCTATAGTCTACACTCGATTTCCATCAAGTTGCATGGCACTATTTAGGGGTTCATATTGAAGATTTAATGCCTCAAAAATTTTCTTGGGCATGATTGTAGTACTGGTGCCACTTTCAACCATGGAATTATGTAATAACTTACTATTGATAATGAAATTCAGGTAGAAGGGGTTAAGTGTGGGTCGCTCTTCTTTTGTGTTCATGCTAGGAACTCCTTGATTCACAAGAGCAGTGGGAGTACTCACCTGATTACTAGGCTCCTTAGGCTTTCTCAATGACCCCCTATCATTTTCTATTATTCTAGTGTTCTCTAGGGTAGATTTCATTTTTCTACACTAAAAAGTGCCTCTTTCATTAAGGACTTATGTCCTAGAATATTTAGGATATCCTACACAGATATGCTCGCAGGAGCCTTCTTTAATTTATCGACCACATTCAAAGTGGACGGTATGGTTCTCCTTGGCTAATATTTATAAGTCATTGTCTCCTTCGCCTTCAAGTAGGGAGGAAAAACAGCGGGCTCAAGCACAACTTTACTCGTGCTAGGCTTTGCTTGATGGGTCACTTTCTCTCCTATGTTTTGCCTTTTGGCTGTACTTGGGGCATTTTGGAGGTAGACGCGAAAGCATCACTAGGGTAAAACAAGTTCATGAGAACTATCTCCTCATCCTCCATCCAGGAGAACAATGTATGATCAGGGGAAATCTTGGTTTATCTCTCCATAGACATATTTTGCATTGAGAAGCTAATGCAACAGTCGCCAAGCTGAGAAATGTATACACACTAGGTCAACAAAAATACCTTGGGTTCTTTGCTCTACCACCAGTTGTTGCAAGTTTCATTGTGGGAAATTACATGGTGTGTGTTCTACATTAAAGGGGAAGCACCATACATTCTGAGTATCATATGCCAAGTTGTTCTGGCCAAGGACCAGATCTCTGTTATGACTCAGCCAAACAACTTGTAGAGTTGAAGGAATAGTAATCTACTGGTTATTTTCTTAGGGTTTGCCAAACTTTGAGCCTCCATAGTTCTAGTTGTTTTGATAATTAGTTTTCCCATACTAATAGTTTTGGTAAGGAGGCTTAGAAGAGAAATATTTCCGCCTCTTCAGGTTGATGATCTCATTTGAGAATTATTGAAATTATATTGGAATGATGTACTCAGAGGGGATGGGTGAATCAATACCTCTAAAACTTTTCTTGGTTAGCCCATTAACCCTTAATCATCAGTTTGTAAATGATCTTATCTAACTGTTCATCTTTCTTTATGTATATGCAATCATATCATAAGTTCTTTAATATGTAACCATAAAAGAAACATTCATGAAAATAGATAACACATGACACAAGATATGATATCGCAGAAA
>MU224229.1:4901022-4914209 GCA_018584345.1 Thuja plicata | reverse complement strand
TTTAATTAACTTTACATATCCCAATAAAATTAACTAAGTCGGCCAGAGATCTCAAATCTCATCATTAATCCAAATACTGTAAGTCGGCCAACATCACTGTTTTCACTCGGCAATTTCACTGGTGCTCGACATTGAACAAAATTTATCGTCACAAACAAATTCACTCGGCATAAACAAATTTGCTTAGCACAAGAAACTTCGCTCGACACAAGCCAAAATTGCTCGACACAAAACAACCAAGAAAAACTGTCTTTGAAAGATAAAAAACTAATTACTTTGTCAGAGTGCCAACTGATCAAGTACCCTTTTATTTTCCTTAACTCAACCACTCACTTGGTCTTCTTGTTAAATCTTCTTCATCAATCAATATATATGGTACTCAAATAGATAACAATAGTCTCACCAGTTAAGGTTTGACATCAATGACAAAATAACAATTGCTTGCATTGTCACTTTCCAAAAGTAATATCCTAGTTTGGGACTTCTATTACTTCATCCAATGTAATAGCCAAGATGTCTTTCTTTAATGTTTTCTTCTTCTTCTTCTTCTTCTTTGGCTAGGTGGCAGATTGATGTACTACCATTTGTAAAGCTTGAGATTGGGTAGATTTGGTAGGTGAGGGTCGAGAAGATGAAGTGTCCTTTTGTATCTGTTCTGAGTCCACCGGCTGGTTTGGTGAAGACGTCTCCTCATTTTCCTTAGGTGTATAAACAGATATATCTTCTTTGATTTTTGTGCCTTCATCCTGATTGAATCCTTCACTTTTATCTTTTTCTTCAACCTTTCTCAATGTATTCTTAGCTTTGTTATCTGCCTCTTTGTTTTGGTCTTTCGACACTTCTTGTTGGTTGTTGGTTGCATCCTTCATTTCTGTATCTGTATCCTTGTGAGTGTTGGATGCATCTTTGTTTTCATCGGTACCCATATCATTGGGTATATCATCATCTTTCTTAGATGATTTATCTTGACTTGATTTAATATCAATAGCATCTATTAATATATTCATGTTTGTCGGTGTATTGACTGTTGCAATGTCAATAGTTGTATCTTGTCCATCGGTATTGCCCTTTGCAATATTTATGTCTTCATCTTTTTGTACTTTGACTACAGGGTCTTGTCCTGTAGTGGTACTGACAATGTTGTCTAACCATGATTCATGATTTATATCATCATCTAAGTTACCTTTTATCGTTAACTCTTCTTTGGTAATTTCTTCATCCTCTAAACTGATGTGAATTGGACTTGCTGGTACTTGTTTTTCCTCACTGTCTTTAGGCTATTCTTCATCTATAATATCAACCTATTTCTAGCCGATTATTTTAACTTCTTCACTGTCTAACTTAGTTGTTGAGTTATCTCTCTGATTGACAGTTTCCTTCTCATATCTATTTTCCTCAGCAGGATTGAGTATCTTGCTCCATTTATCATGAGCTTCTTGTTCTAGCTCTATAAACTTCTCTTCTAGAAATTTGTAAGCTCTCATTTTGGGTAAGAAATTTTTCTCATATTTCTCCATTAATTCATTTATTTCTTCCCTTTTTGATTCAGGAGGCATAAGAGAAACAAGTACTCTTTCTCTTATCCTCTTCTCCTCATGTAGTGCAAATGTGAACCTAGAAAATAGTCTAATCAATAGTTCTTGAGGTACATCACATGTAGTGAACTGAAGTGGGACATAATAGCATCTGCACATTTTAGCTATAATTGCATCTTCAATTTTATTCTATTCTACTGAATCCCATCTCAACCATTTCCTAATCTTAGGATGTCCAATAGATGATGCTTCAAAGATGTACTTACATATTTCATCAATGTTTTCAGTAGTTGATGTTGCCTTCGTTGTTTCCTTTGCTTGTTTGATTGCAGTGTCAGGCTCATCCATAGCTGAGTCCTCTAAATCCTCATTTTTCTGAACAAATTTTCTCCTTTTGATAGGTTGCCTAACTGGTTGTTTTGCCTTTGATGTTTCAGGTTTCCTTTTATACACCTTTCCTTTTACCATGGGAGAAGGAGTTGCATCCTTTGTTGTCTAAATCCTTGTTCTTGAATTCTTAGGTGGAGGAGGAGGTGGTGAATCAGACTATTCTTCCTTTGATTCATTCTCTTCTACTATATCACCGATGGGTAACTGGTCCTCGATGATTTACTCCTTACCCTCTTGTTCCTCTTCACCTTCCTTTTCTTCTTCACCTTCAGAAGATATATTTAATTTCTTTTTCAAATTCTTCACCATTATTCCTGACTATTTTATAGCTTTCTTGATAACAAGATCTATTTTAATCTTCTGTTTGGCCTCTTCATAGGTGTCAAATATTGGTTGCTTGTTTCCAACTGGTTCATTTAATATGCCTCAATGCACTCCTTGGCTAGTCCTGCCTTGATTTCATATTCTAACCGTGTAAGCCATGACTTCCTAGGTACTACTGCTTGGATGTACGTGAAGTCAATATCTACAATGAAACATATGTTCTCTTTGTGTTCCTCTATCAGATTTTTAGGAATCCTTGTTCTGGCTTGCAACATTTCCTTAATGGTTTTGAAATACTCATGCATAAAATTATCAAAATCTGTTCCTAGTGATTCTATGAATTCACCTATCTAAATGGTTATGGGTTTTCTTGTGTCCCATACAACTTTTCCTATTGAAGGAAAGTATTCTTCAAAGTAAAAGAATATGCACATTATGAGGGAGCCAAACTTACAAGTGTTTGTCCTTGAAGATCTTATTGTGCACATGTTCTCCTCCAGTTGATGTAACAGGATCTTTGCAAGATCCATCTTCTTTCCCTGTTTGATAATCTTGTATGTTGTACTCATAGCAGTACTTGATATGTTGTTCATTCTACTTACTTGGAAGATTTTGTATCCAACAACACATGCTCCAAACTTTAGATCTACATCGGTAATGGTGTTGACCTTTAGTGCTCTTTTATCTGATTTAGCACCAGTCAGTTTTTCCACTTCTGCCAAGGATGGGTGCTTTTGAGCTTGTGGTTTATTAGTTGTAGGATAACCAGTAACCACATGAATAACATCCTTAGTTATTGGTTTTGGCTTATTAAGCCATAAAGTCTTTCTGTGAACTTTGCTAAGAATAATCTTTATCCATTCAGTTTTAAAGACCTTGGGGAAATGAAGTTCATTCATGAGTCCCTTTACTTCCATATGTTTATGCTCTTCTTTGAGCTTTCCAGCGTCATCACATAGTGCCCTGTAGGCATTATCTAGGTCTAGATCTCCTATTTTTGAGATCTTGCAGTGAATATAGGACCTTACATCCTCTACCAGTAAAACCCTAGGTGGGATTCTGGAGAATGCTCTGGAATCATTAAGTTGTGATGCTATTTATGGGTGTAGCTTGAACTTGGGTTCAACACATGAGCCACTACTGACAAGCTTGAATGGTTTCACCTTGTTTTCCTTAATCTTCTCAACTCTAGAAGTCGATGCCATCGTGTTTGTAGAAATTTAGGGCTTTTCACAAATAAAATAGTGTGATTGGTGAATGTGATTACTTACAGATTCTTTGTGATTGTCTGTGAATGTGAATGCTTTGTGTCAAATTGATTCTTGCTGGGTTGCTCTCCAAGTTGCTCTGAAATTGATCTTCTCTTCTCAAAAATTGCGGGTGCGAAAATGAGTTTACCTGTCGGGCTTTTATAACCTTTTTGTTCCCTAAGTTGTCATTAATTCTTACCAACTCATCGGTATATAAAGACTGAGTTTGTCGGTAGAGACATTCATAACATCTCCGGTGTTTGTGTGAAGCATCAGGGTTTCTAGCGGCTTTGGTGAATTCACTGATGATGGTCGGTAAAGTGGCGAAGAAAGCTTTTGTTGCCTTAAGGTTTATCGATGTCTGTCAGTTTACACTTAGCTTGTGTAATGACTGATACATTCCAGTAAGTGGTGCTAAATTTTTTTTGTGTGTTTACCGATGCAAATTGTGCCCAATAACCAATGGTTTTTTTTCAATAGTTTAACAAATAACAATGTATTGCATCTTTATTCATGCTAATATTACAATATGAACTATGTGTAATAGAGCCAATGTATAATATAAATTTTCATAATGCAGTTCCATACATACTTGTGTATTTTAATTAGATGTAGTGATGTCACCGGATCCATTGGATGGGGTGTCATAATTTGAATTGCTTGTTCCTACACCTTCAGTGTTTGTGGATTTTACCCACATCTTGTTTCTCATTCTCTTGATGTCATCAATGGTATTTCCATTGGGATGAATACTTGTATCTGTTAGTCGGTCTTTGCAATCTTTTATGACATGTCCAACCTTATGACAATGTAAACATGTCATACCTAGATTGGTCCAACCTCTTGACCTTCTGGTCCATTTTCTCATACAGTTGGAAGCAATATGACCATACCTTCCACATTCTGTGTATTTTACCCATGTTTTATAGTCCCAAACATATGAGTTACCTACTCTTGTTGGTTTGTGGCTATTATCAATTTCTTTTGGTGTCCAGGCCTTGTTGTTCTTTTTCCAGCACTCCTCATGTGTATGCCCATTCATCTTGTAGGTAGGACAGTACTTGTCCATATAGGTTTTCCATTTTGGATTTGTCACTTTGGATCTGCATTCATATGCCTTGTGTCCTTTCTTTTGACATTTATAATAATTACTAATGAAAGTAGATTGTACTTGAGAAATACCTTTCATTTTGCTTCTGCAAATTTTTGAGGTGTGGCTTGGTTTTCCACAGTGATTGCATGATAGCTTATTGGATCTTGGGGTTTTGAAAGCATTCCTTTGATCTAGTTGATTAGAATATTCACCATTCTCGTTGTACCCTAATCCTGTGTAGTTGTTGACTCTTCTCTGTCCATCAAGAAAATCAGCCATCCTTTTGTTGCTTTCTTCAGCCTTTTTGATCAATTCATTGTGTTGATTCTGGACTTTGATTTCATGCTTCAATTTTTTGTTCTCTTCTCTTAGCTCACCAATGATTTGTATTATTTCAATGAGTAATGTGCTTAGTCTATTTTCTTCATGACTCACAAGAATAATCTGGTTGGTAACTTCATGGTGATGCTCAGTAAGTCTTTGAATCTCTGTTTCTTTCTCTTGCAGCTTCTCTGTTATTTTCCTCCTATCATCAATGGCTAGTGTTCTTTCATTTTCAGCTTTTCTTGCATCATTCATAACATCAATCATTTTCACCATTTGATTTTCTTGACCGATTTGTAGCATCTTGATTTGATCTCTCAGATGTAGATTAACCTCTTGTAGACTTGTGATTTCTTCTACTGATGCATCTGAAGCTTTGCTCATTGATGATTCTGTTGTATCAAAGTAATGTTGTATTTCTAATTCTTTGTAGTCTTTCTCATTCAGCCTAGCTGCCATAATTTTTCTTTCATCAAGAAGTTTTCTTAATTTTATTCTAGCCTCTTTATACTACTCATAGTTTATCTGCATCTGTAGCTGCTCATTCTCAATACTCATGTCCAGACTGTACTTTTCCATTGCTCTGATGTTTTCTCTTAAGTCTTTAATCTTTTCAAGAAAGAGACTTAGCTCTGATACCAATTGTTGGAATTATATTGGAACGATGTACTGAGAGGGGAGGGGTGAATCAGTACCTCAAAAACTTTTCTTGGTTAGCCCATTAACCCTTAATCATCAGTTTGTAAATTATTGTATCTAACTGTTCATCTTTCTTTATGTATATGCAATCATATCATAATTTCTTTAATATGTAACCATAAAAGAAACATTCATGAAAATAGATAACAAATGACACAAGATATGATATCGCAAAAAACTCCTATTAGGAAGTAAAAACTGCGGTGGGGATTGTTACCCACAAGACTTCACTATCTACAGATAAGAAGGGTTTGGTTAAGGCTTAAAATTGGTCACTTATGATGACCTACCCTGTTAGGAGTATTACAATGGAGACTTGTTAAGATCTACTTTGTTAGAAGCTTTAGCAACACTGTTAAGTGTGCACTCTATTAAGAGATTTGTAAAAAACGGTTAATTCCACCTTCTACAAAAGGATTTTAGATGTGATGCACTTGTTAGAATGCAACTGCACAAGTCTTTGATCTGATGATATATGCAATCTCCAATTGTTGATAACAGATCCAATAAAGCTTCCTATGTATGAGTAATCATCTTTCCATGATTGAATAATACCTTTGTCTTCTCGTCGATAGCTTCTGTATGTTCTTGATAACTAATGTGATCTATTTCTGAACTTTGCATGAATTCTGCCTTCTGCTCCTTGGATGCTCTTCGTGGCTATCAACAAAAATGAATTCATAATTCACAATTGATTGAACATCTATTTATACTAGATTTTAGCTTAATTCTTGATTCACGCTTTCGCAAGTTAACTCTAGATCCAAGGTTTACAACTTGACCTTGATCTTTAGTTAGATGTGTTTTAGATCCATTAGGATGATTTAAAACATTTACATAAATCTTGCTTGACCCTCAAGTTATGATTTAAAACAAATTAAAACTCTATAAATAGAATTTACAATGCTTTATCTGACGTGTAAAACTCAGATCCACTTTTTGTGGGTTCTCTATCTGACTGTCGGTTCTGACCGTTAGTTTTCTTTGTCATCGGTAATCCTTTCTTGAACTGTTCATCAGGTATGCTTTTTCTATACTCCATCATTGATGATCTCTGTGTTATGTTATTGACCCGTCGGTGATGTCCTGTTCACTTTGTCAATGCAACACTTGCCAGTATTCGTCAGTCAATTCCATACTTAGCATTTTCTCATGATACTTTGATCTATTGGGTATGCTCGTTGTCTGCTAGTAATGCTTGTAGTTCACCAGTAATACTTGTACTGATGATCTCTGTCAAATTTTTTCACTAAGTGTACTAATGGCAAAATTAATGTCATCAAGAATGTCTGTAGTTGGTTCTTCATGTCACTAACCTCATATGAAAGTACAGTGAGAGAATCTACATTATTAGGTTGAGCTATTGAGGTACTAGATTGTGTGTTTAGGTAGCAATAATGTGATCAGGGAATGGGTGCAATGCTTGGATTGGTCTCAACTGGAAGAGGAGAAGTTTGCAAGTCTGGGAAGACGGGTATGATAGGTCTCAATGAAAGTTGGCCTGCATCTATAAGGCTATTCTCTTACCTCACGATAATTACATAGGCATTGGGTAATGTATGTCCTCTCATAGATTGAATCATTATAGATATGCTAGGGTTAAAATCTTTAAGATAGAAGATGTAATCCATATCACCAGGGGGTCATGCAGAAGCAGAGATTCTATGCCAACTTTTGTTGAATCTGATGTTAAAATTTGTAATGGCTTCTTGAGGAGCCCTCTTGATGGTGATCAACCACTAGAGAAATGAGGATTTGTCTCCCTTGTTTGAAAACCTCTCATAAAAAGGATTTCCCAACTCATCCCAATTATTAATAGAGTTGGCCAGAAGAGAGCGGTACCAATCTTTCCCTTTGAAATATGTTGTCAAAATCCTCAAAGTTACATCCTGATCTATTAGATTGTGTAATGTACAAACCTCTGCTACATCTTACAGATGCTCTCCGAGAGTGTTGAGACTTCTCTAGAAAACTTGGGTAAATTTTTAAGTGTTGAAGTGTGAATTTGTCCCCAGACAACATGAGAGGTAGGGGGAACTAGAGTAATTCCAATAGTCAAGGCTACGAAATTTCTAGGATTTTCCATCTGTGGTTGTTTTTGAGCTTGACCCTACGGTTGATTTTCTTAAACCTGCATGTATTGACCTGTATAGCTCCCAAAAACCATTGGGTGGATAAGAAAATGTGTTCCATACGTAGTTTGAGACCTAGTGACTGATCTTTGGCTCATACAACTGCTCAAACTTAAGACTAAGTTTGTTCAGGTCCCACTGGGTGTGCCAAAAAAGAATTGTTGACACCTAAAATTACTCTTAGGTGTAACGACCTATGGGAAGCTTCAATGAATGGGGGACCTAGTGCTTTTCACTAAGAAACCTCTGAGATTTTAGAAGTTGCCTCTTCATTTCATGTTGAGGGAAAAGGGAAGAAGTATGTTGAACTACTAAGGTGATGTGCCAAACTTTAGAATACTTAAACAAACCCAGTGCACAGGCTATTCTATAAGATGGAATATCAAGGAAAAACCTTGGATTCAATATGAATTTAGAACAATCACAAATATAAGATCAACTTTTTAGACATAAAGCAAATCATATAATGACTTGTCACAAAATAGAGAAGCTGATAGCATAATCCACTCAATAGAAATAACATATGCATATACTGAAGTCAATAACAATACAAAAAACATTTATGAGACAAAAGAATCACAAAAGAGACCAAAGGGTTGATTAACACGATTGATATATTGATAATTCAAAAGCACACTACAGTTTTAAGGCTTGAAAAATAGTTTTTCCAATTTTGTCAAAAAAAGTCCTTTATAATTTACAAACTCTAGCCATATATACTAGCTAAGATAATAGCCATGATTACATTTAACAACAAATAGTTTGGAAACTGTGGTGCGTGGAAAGATCCACAGAATGCAAAATTGAAACCTCTATTGCTGGCTTGGAAATGCGACAGTTGGTGCCTAGTCTGTTAGCAAAAACCATATCATTCTTGTTTGTTCTGCAACAACCCTTGCACACCAAAAATGCAGCCGCTTCTTCAAACATCATGCCAAACAAAAAGGAAAACGAGCTCGCAGAAACTAGATTCATGGAAATGCTTAGTTTCAATAAAGAGATGGTGGAAAATTGGTGATGAAACTCTTTTGAACCAAAGAATTTAGCTCCCAAACCACACGCGAGACCAAAATGTGAATCGCCTTTAAAAAATGCCAGGCCCACCATGGAAAATTACCTTGGGTATAAAAGAAGTGACACGTGGCATGTTGGTGTTGAAGTTGACTCCTCCCAAAAAGAAAGCTCCTCAAAATCCCGTGAGACCTCCACATGTATGACTCAGAATAAGCCTAGGTTCAACATAGAAAAGGTATGTTGTGAGTGCTAGAAGGATGTGTGGCACTCAAACGGGGCCTTTCATGAACAAGAAAAATAAAGTCGCTTCAAAACAACGACGTGTTGACAGGTGGCGATACGTGCGCTGCTTCTTCAAAAATAAAATCCGCTAAGGGGAAAAAAAAAAACTAAGGAAAAATCATTAGCAAACTTAGGTGAAAAATTGTTCACAGGGTCGAATCTAAAGTCAAAAAGAAACTTTATTCTCTTTTAAACTAATGGTGCACATTACACTGAACATTATCCAACTTTCAAAATACGGCGATAATTAAAAGACTGCATCCATTATATCATCAAAGTTTCATACCTGTGAAATAGAAATTGGAAGATCAAGATTTACAGAGCTAAACCAAGTTGAAGGCACGCTGATAGGATTAATTAAGAATTACATTCTTCAGATGACTTCCAAAATCCAATCTTATGATCTAGAAATCCACCATCTATGTTCCATTGTCATCTATCATTACCATCTATGATAGTTAAACCTTGTATTTTAACTTGGATGAGATAGGAGCATGCTTGAAATGCAAAATAAATAAATTAGAGGCATGCATGAAAAATTCAAGCTAACTTTTAATTGTGCATAGTGAAATCAACTTCATGTTGTATTTGTTTCCAACTTTCCATCTTCACTAAAATAATTATCAATATATTCTATTCTGAACCTATTTCTAGAGAAATTCTGGGCTCATTAAAGAGAAGCTATATCTTCTACATATTTTTGTTTCAACACGAGTTCCCTTTAATCATGTGAATGTTAATCTTGATCTTGTCATGAACATCTTTAAAAAATTAACCAATCTTAGTTCTATGGTTGTCGAAGTTTGTCCTTTTATAGTTCAAGCTCCTATTTTTCAAGCTTTATTGATTACATAAATAATATAGTGGTTTGAAGTTGCAATCAACATGTGTTTGTAATATGTTATCTTGGCCCTATTCTTAATATGGTATTTGTCAGAATAGTAAAAACATGTAAGTGTAACGATGATATAAATTTATACATTAAAACCCAATTTAATTTGGTGATTAAAGGTTAATGGCATTAGTTAAAAGAAATCCTATTAGAAGGGCATATAAAAATTGTCTCCAAGATAGGTAGAATTGCTTTACTATGTCAGAAAACAAACATTTTTCCCGATAGTAAAAAAATGTAAGCACAAAATGAGAGTTTTAATGAAGAGTTTGGGCTTTCATAGGAACCCATATGAGACAAGAACAAGGTCTTAGAGAATGGTTAGAAAGATTTTATAAATAAATGTCACACCAAAGATAGATCACATTTCTATTGTGGTTATACACACCCTATCATATGTATGTTTAACCATTTATCATTTGGTAGTGGAGGATACAAACAAAGCATTCATTCATATCGTCTGAAACTCGTCTGGGTTTAGGGCTTTCTCAACCTACAACCATAATAAAAGAGGTTCATGTACACCACAAAATTCTAGTTGGTTTGGTATTTCATCATTTAAATGGTTCACAGCTTTTGGATCCTTTCCTCTAAAAGGGATAAGAAGAGAGTTGCTACATATGGGATTAGATTTTGGCTAGAACTTATTTGTGGTGATGGTAAATTAATTTATTTGTCTAATGTCACTGTCTGAAAACAATATGATAGTGTCTTAAGAAGGAATTTGTGAGTCAATGGGCTCATGGTCTATTGGTGAAGTTAATTGGTTCTCAATGAGCCCACCATGGATCAAGTTTTGCTGAGTGCATGGCTCTAACACCATAAGAGATGAGGCAAAGGGAGGAGTGTAATGGCATAGTGAATTAAACAAAATATTGGTGTATCTGTAGTGGTAGCAAGGGAATGTGTGTTATGTAAAAGGAATTAAGAGATATTCTTCTTGAGACGCTTCTTTCACTAAAATCACAAATACATTACAAAATAGGGGGTTTGTAAATGATATTTTTTTAGTGTCTTTAATATAGATTTTTTAAAGACAGGTATGATAGTGAATTATTGCTTCATAATGAAGTTTTGTAATAACTTAAATGTGATATGAAGAATGAATTGGTTTTAAATGATAAATGAGCATATTTAGTCTTATTTTTAAAAGTTGGAATGGAATTTGAAGCATAATTCTAACTAAACATATTACAATTTGTAACCAACATCAAGATTATTCAATACAATTTGAGTTGTTTAAGGAGAGCAAAAACTTTTCAATTTTATAAATATGCCAAAACAACAATTTATGTTACATGGGTTGGAATAGTCATAGGAAAATAGGAACATAAGGATTAGAAGGAATTGAAGCAAGAGCAATTTGGCTTCTAAGAAGAAATTAATGAAAATAAGAAAAGTAGAGAATAATTTTAAAGAATAGGATAAATATGCCATTTTGCAATGATTAGAGTGTTTTGTTGTTTTAGTGATGGCATTTACAACCTCTTTTGATAGGAATAACACAAATATATTGAAAATCTTGTGCATAATGTTGCAAGAGCATTTGGGTTCATAGGCAATCTCATATTGCCCAAATACATTTGAGGTTAGCTTTCAGTTTCGATTTAAATTTGGTTCAATTTTCAGTTGTGTTTTTGTTGATTTTTGCCAATATGATTTTGGAGGAAATTTAAGATCAACTAAACCAAATGAATGTTCCCTCTTGTAGAAGACTGAAATGGGTATCTCAAGTTTTAATTTGGGAAAAAATTAGAGAAAATTCAGCTAAGTTATGGAAAATTAGAGGTTTAGCCATCATCAATAACTAATTGGAGGTTCTTATTGTTCTTGGAGTCAATATAAGATAATTCTTTACTTTTTCAAACAAACAACCACAATAATATCAATTGCACTATATCATTCACATAAGATATAACAATTATGCAACACAACAAGAACACGTGAAAAAAAAATTCTTACATAGAAATAAGGTTGAGAATTTTAGGCCATGTTCGATTTGATTGTTTTTCTAATGTATAAGGTTGGCTATTTATTGTCAAGCCTTCTATATATTTTTTGTAGGGGGAGAATCTTTTAGTTAAGATTGAGGATCTTGTTTTATATGTGGGCTTCACTCTAATGACTATGTAATGAGACTTGGTAGTGAACGAGGCTTGGTCAAGCACTAGTAGAATTTGGGCAAATAAATGATGAGGTGATTAAAACGTTTAGTCACGTGATTAAAATTGATCATGTTCTATCTTTTTTTGTAATTCACAAATATAAATGACTAAATAAATGACCAATTTGGTCATCGGGTAAAATCATAACTAACATGACTAAATAATTAAATAAATAAACAATTTGTTCATCAGGTAAAATGACTAAATAAATGACCAATTTGGTCATCGGGTAAAATGGCCAAATAAATGACCAAATAAATGACTATATAATTAGTCACTCTTATAATAAAAATGACTAAATGAATGATTAATACTCTTTTACACATTAACATTTGATAATATCATATACTTATATTCTTAGAAGTTGTATTTTACCAATAATGTGTGTTCCCCAATAGACTTATTGTGCGAACATTATTCCGGCCACTATTTGTCAATATCTCTAAATGGTAACCATTCTTGTTAGATTAAGGTTGCATTTTAAATTCATCTAAGTGACTAAAAAAATGACTAATTTGGTCATCGGGTAAAATCACAACTAAATAATTAGTCATACAAATAAAAATATGGTGCAGAGCACCCTAGGGTTTAGCTCAAAACCCTAGCCCCAGCAATTTTGCACAAGTTTTGCTACAAGTCTTTCAACGAGCAAGTCATATTTTGCCTAGTCGCTCAGTCGCGGAGCAGCAGAGAGCAGCAAAAAGAATGCATCGCACACTTGCGAGCTAGTTATGTGTTAAGTCTGTTAGTGCGTGAGTGCGCGACGAGGAACTAGTCGCTCAGTCGCAGACAGCTAGCAAGAAAAGACAGTGCGCGACAGTGCGACGAGGAGCTCATCGCCCAATCGTGAGTCAATTCGCAGTCAGAGCAAACACGGTGCGACAACGCGATGGGTGATCAATCGCTCAGTCACGAAAGAAACAGTTCAGTCCTGGTGTGCGAGTGAGCGACACCCGATGCATCGCCAAGTCGCCAGGAAAAGGTCAGCTCAGGGAAACGTGTGGCGAGTGTGCGACGGATGATCATCGCTCGGTCGCGGAAGAAAAGGCAGCTCGTCTCCAGACAGTGCGATAGCGCGACTCGAGCT
>MU224229.1:4867553-4882508 GCA_018584345.1 Thuja plicata | reverse complement strand
ATGATCTCCTTACACACAATTCAAGATGCCGACACATCAACATTATTTGCAAGAAATACATTTTACAAAACAAATAATAAGAATAGGAATTATCCAAGGTTGAGACACCTTATTCCTAACAAGAATTTGGAAAGTAGTTGTTTAGATGTAACTTCAATCCATTGCCAATTAGCTTTTTGGTTGATCATCACAACGTCCACTGCACTGTCATCCCACAAAATTCCCATGCCCCCAGAAGCTCCAGAAGCCTCTGAAAACACCCCTTTCCATTTAAAAAATTTCTTTTAGAACAAATTAATATCTTCACCCTTAAGTTTAGTTTCTTGCAAAAGAACTATGTCTACTCTCGCCTGATCAAGACCTCTCTTGAGCAAGTGAGTTTTTTCAGGGGAATTGTAGCCCCTGACATTCCATAAGAGGATCCTCATTTATTCCAGTAAAAGGAAACAACCTTTCCCGATCTCATAAAATTTTTCTGGTCTTCTGCACAACCAACTTGTTCCAAATTTTCTTTGGTCGATTTGGCCCCTCTTCTACGTTTCATCCCCAATTTTGGTCACTTTTTTTAGACTCAGATTGGTGCAAACCTCTACTTTCAAGAACATTAAGAGACTCATCTATCCCCAAGTAATCATCCCCACCATCATCACTACAAAATATTAAATTGGAGGAGTATTCTAATAAATTATTGTCACTGTCTCTAGCTTCATTAAAAGAGCTTTCTAGATTTCTAATTGGGGATATTTGACCATCCTCGAGGTCTCCCCCAGTAGCTATCTCTTCACCCATCTCTTTATATTTATCACGATCATTCTGAATTCTATTAAGAGCTTTTAAAATAGGAAGGAAGAAACTAACCTTATTCTGAGAAGACATTTTCTGACATTCTTCAGACCTTTGAATGATCGGGGAGAGGATTACCGAGCTTCTTGGGGATTGTTTCCCATGTGAGTATAAAAAAGCATCAGCAACATCTATACATTTGAGCTCTGTCCCCGCACTGGGCTCCTCCGGTAGCATAACCATCTTCATAGGTGAAGTTCTAGTATCCTGGGCAACAGACCCTTCAATAATGGGTACTTTATAAGAAGGGGCTAGGACTATGGTCTCAGAGAAGGGTCTCAAAAAATCTCCCAAAGAAACATGAGTTTCAGGAGCAGGCTTAAACCAGTTTTTTGGATTTGAAATCCCATTATTGTTGGGGTAGGCCTCATTATGCATATGAGTAGGAGAAATGATATCAACAGGTAGGTTAGGAATGCAAGGTGGTGAATCCTCTTTGCTTTCACCTACATCATTAATAATAGGAGGATTTAGGGGATAGTTTCCTAGCAAATCTGCAGGGTTTGAGCTAGGGAATGTGGGATAGAAGTGATTGCCTTCTAACAATTTTGTTGGTTTGAAAAGGATGGGCCCTGGATAGCAACCTCAACAGCCACTCAGCACTCCTTTTTCTAGGTAGGTGAAGCCAACGCATCATAACCAGGGCATTTAGAAACAATTTTAGCCTCATCTAATCGAGTTAGATTCCTAGATAGAGATCTTCTTTATAGTTCATCTTGTATGCGATCCTGCATAATTCCTTTTCCTTTGACCAGGCAAGAGTCTTGGATATTATCCACCACTATATCTTCTTCCCAGATTTTGAGCTATTGTTTCCATGCACCATTTGTTGTGTCCAAAGTAATATGGTTTGGGATCGACATGTTTTGTTGTAGATTGATCAAGATTTTGAGATGTATCTGTTGAAGCGTATCCTAGCCCCAATACTCAGTTGGGAGATTATGTAGGTTTATCCAAACTGGGTATTCTAAGATTTTCTCTTTGGTTGGGTCAAAATTAGCCACCCAATCTTTTTTAAAAAGGCCCTTCCCATTAATTAAGTAAGGCGCATTATTCAAGATCCAGTCCTTATCAATTTTTTCTTCACAGAGGGCCAAATAGAATCTATTGGCTAGGGTTTTTAGTCTGCAGCCCTTACCCCAAATATTTTGACACCAAATCTTTATAAGGTTAACAGATGGCCATAGTCCTAACCATTTTAAAAAGAAAGCTTTATCCTTAATAGTGTCCATAGATTCCTTCCAAGTTGAGTTAGAAATATGCATAGTGGAGATGACTTCAAACTAGATATTTAGCTCAAGTTGAGGAGTCGAAGCTGGTTTCTTCTGGTTTTGCTGCGAGGCCGTATGCTACTTAGGTCTGTAGAATCTATCAGCAATCTTAGAAAAATCTTTTTTTTTTCTGAAGAACTCATAGCCCCTAAATGGATGTGAGCATGAGCCATTCTTCTCCCATTTCCTTCCGTCCCTAGCTTCTTTTCCTTGAGTGCCGATGAAGGGAGCATTGGTTTTATCTGATCGGGTTTTGGGTCTCCATGCTTGAAACCTAGTCGTGTTGCGCCTGTTGAAAGGCCACTGAGATGTCGGTTGAGGTCGATATGTGAATGATCCATGCTTTTGGAAAGAACCATGGCCGTCATAGGAGCCATATCGTCCTTCAAATTTTCCTATAAGTGACCGTTGGGGCCTCCACCTTTCCCACTCTCATGCGCGCTCCATTTTTTTTAATCTATTTCTAATTTTTTAAAATACTATCTCCTATATGATATTTTCAACAATATTAATAAAAATGATTTATAAATGCATCATTTTATATTAGTATTGTTTACACACATAAGAGGGTATACAAATTATAAGTGATAACTTGCAAAAACATCCTGAAATGCTATAAAAAAAAAACTCAAGCTCAAGAAGCTTCTTGGAGAAGCCAATACCCTAAACTTGGAGTCATTTTTTTTTTAATTTCATCTTTTCTATTGTTGGAGATTCATTTTCGCTAAGGGTTTTTGAGCAGAGTGGAGAATTTCTAGGTTGTATTTACTTGCTCTTTTTACCATTTTTTTGGTTGAGGACTTCATTGCTGCCATTAAGGAAGACAAAACCGCCATAGTTGAATCTTTCCAGGAAATTTTTTAAAGAGTTTTGCTAATTATTCCTTCTGACTTCTATATTTATTAACATGTATGATTTGATTCTTCAACGTGGGGTCTTAATATTTGAGTCTTTCTGTGCCAAAAATAATGAAAATTCCTACTACGTTTTCCTTGTTTAGACCGTTAGCATAAGGGCTTCTGGAAACTACATTTTTTTTCCTTTTCAATGGCTAAAAAAACATGCATTCAAGCTCAATATCCAGAAAATCATGTCAAATTAAATTTATTTTCCCTGAGAGTGTAAAAATATAGTTGATTTATTTCCATTTCCCTCTACAGATCAGAGTCAAATTTCTCCTGAACAATATGGTATGTTCTATGACTTCTAAAAGGTTTGATGGAGGCCCTTTTGAAAAACTTGCAAAAAGTTTTCTTAAAAAAAATCTTTTGACATACGCCGATATAGGTCGTTGTTACTACTTGTGTAAAATTTTCTCCACATATATTCAGAAAATATAGCAAACCCTTGATATTGTTTTCTTCTTTTATCTAGAAACATGGGTTTTCTTTATGGTATCTTCATTTGGCACTTAATTTGTAGCTTATAATCTCCATTTATGCAAACTTGGACAATGTATTTTCCTGTGGTAACTTGTACACTATAGTTGCTTCTTTAACTCAAAATGTCCAAGTTGTAACTGCTTCTAGCATTAGCACTATCAGTTTTATTCATCTTTTATGATAAGATTGCTCCATTAGTATCATTATTAGCTCTCATTCATATGGCCTCTACTGTTATCTGTTATGCTTCATTGGTACAGTAATTTGTCATTACCTTATTACACTTGGAAAGTGTATAAGCTATATGTATTGACTTAGTTCCATTTCTTTGATATGGAGTTATGAGATTCTAAAGACAAGACCTTTCATGTTATTGATCATTGACATACAAAATATCCCTTGAGGACAGAGACTTACATTAATTGAAGCCATAAATGCTAGGAAGTAGCTCTGATTTTTCCTTTTCCTTATCTTCCATAATAACATTTTGATCCACTTTCCTTTAATCTTTCCCTTGTAAATTCTCCTTCATGGATTTGCATTGTGATCTTTATTTGCTGGCTGATTCCCTTTTGGATATGTTGATAGCTAAAATGTCATGTTTAAAGCTTTATTATTTAGATGCATCATGTTTATATTTTCTTATGCTACTGTATCATTATTTGATAGCTTTGTCTTTGATTAACAAGATGGGCTCAAATGCTTGCGGGAGTAGCATTTAGCTCCACTTGTTAACCAGAGACACATGTATCTACACAAGAAATGGTGATATCCGTATGTAAACATGATTCAAATGTGGATGACCTTTCCTTGTTTGATGCATACGAAGATCATGACTGAGTAGTGTAGGTGTATGAGTGCATGTTGGGTGCAACCATCCATTGCTTAGATCTGTTGGATCTAACCCCTTTCTTTTTCATGCATGTAGGACACAGGGACATTTGAAGGCTAGGAGATGGGATGCAAAGAACGCAGTGGAAAAGACCAACTCCGACCAGTCATAACCAGGCAATGACTGGTTACCCTTGACCTCTACTTCTATACTTATATTTTTTAGTTATGCTCTTTATTCGTATAGAAAGAGTATAGGCCACTCTCATGGTTTTTGTGTGAGATATATTCAGTAGATTACATTCCTTCTCTTATCAGTTGTATAAACAGATGTAAAATCTTTTTGTTCAATACAAAAGAAAAATTGATTTCTTTTCCATGTACTTGTAATCTTTTTTGAGAAAAAATGAATATAAATGACACAAGGGTATGATGAAAAAATGCGCCTTAATTCTTGATAGGCACAATGTCTTAACTAAATTGAAACATGCGTAAAAATTTAGTAACATTTCCCTACATAATACATATGCATTTTTTGTAAAATGCATTTGTATTTTCTCGCAAAATAGAGTCTAATAAAAAAATAATTAAACTATCAGAGGAATATTATGTGTTGAGGAATGTTTTGAGAGTCCATTTGATTCATTTCTAAGGCTTTTGCATTGATATCTTACTAGTTTTGTTACCACAATGTTGTAGTTGCACATTTTTACATTGTTTCCTTAAGGAAAATACCATGATCCTCCCCTTTTTGTATTAACTATTTCTTGGGGATGGATCTATGAATTGTATCATGTGTATTTATGCCTAAAAATGCAGGAATGAAGTTGATAATGCAAGTGATAATCTTAAATGCTAAGTTGGAGCACTTGAAGGCATGAAAATGCATTGAAATTTGGTGTCATAAGTATGGCAGCAGCATATCTACCCAAAGGAGGGTATGATTTTATGTAAAAAAATAGAATCAAATGGTAAATTAATGGTGAATCCAGAAGGAGAAGTTCTGGAAGTGAGTTTTGGGTGTAAAACAATACCATAATCCTTTGTTTTGAGACATAAATAGGGACTTTTGAAATTTATAGGGTCTGGGAATAAATATTTTTGGTATTTGCTTTATAAAGTGCCCCAATTAGGCCTAGTGACAATACTGGAGTCCGCAATTCTATGCATAGTTGGTCCAAAAGAGTCATATCCCATTTTCACATATGTTGTGTAAATTCCAAATCTATATCTAAATCCACAATTTAAGTTTCAAGTGTTTTGGAAAGTCTGGTCCAAAAGTCCAAAAGTCCAAAAATCAAGAAAAATAGGGCTACTAGGAAGGGTTGCTTGGGTTTGTGGCTTGTTTGGAGAAATCTGATCAAAGGGTGTAAAGGGAACTTAGACCCTATCTATAAAATTTGATCAAGTGGTGTTAAGGCCTTCAGTAGACTTATTTTGATTCTTGAACCATTTCAAGTCAATTAAGCCCATATGAGTAAGTGGAATCCCTTGTTGGGATTAATGGGAAGTATGTACTGAGAGGGGAGGGGTGAATCAGTACCTCTAAAACTTTTGTATCCCTTTTATCAATTAACCTTTTTAATCAATTGTATATCCATTCAATCTGATTTATACTATCTTGTTGTGAGTTATATCAATTCATAACATTAACATACATGCAAAAATTCATAGAAACATTCATGAAAGTAAATTGACACAGAACACAAGATATGATATCGCAGAAAACTCCTGTTAGGAAGTAAAAAATATGGTGGTGATGGCACCCAAAAAACTTCACTATCTGCAGATTGGAAGGGGTCAGTTAAGGCTTACAATTTGATCACTTTTGATGATCTACCCTATTAGGAGTATCGGTGGAGACCTGCTAAAGCCTACTCTGTTAAGAGCTTTAGCAACACTGTTGAGTGTGCACTCAGTTAAGAAATTTGATGTTGGACTGTTAAATCCACCTTCCTTGAAAGGATTTTTACACTTTGCTCCACTTGTTAGAATGATAGAAAATTACAAATTGACCTGGTAAATACAATCTCCTATTGCTGATACAGATCCAATTTAGTTTACATGAAAAATATTATCACCTAATTGTGATTGACTAATACCTCTGATTATTGGTTTCCTCTGTTCTTGGTTCTGCTAACCAAATCCTCCATTTTTTTGTTCTTATTCTTGAAACTCTCAATCTGATCCATAGATGTGCTCGTCTGATTCATTCATTTTCTCCTCTCTCTTCACATCATCTATTCATCCATCATAATGAATGATTGCATCATCTATTTATAGATGGTTTAACTTCATCGAGTTTTGATAAAAACAATGTTGACTCTAAGATCAGGTTTACAACTTATACCTAGATCTCCTAGTCTATGTGTTTTAAATCAGTTAGACTGATTAAAGCACTTGCATTCATGTATCTTGTCCATAAAGAAATGGATTTAAAACAATTAAATATCTTATAAATAGAATACACTAGCTTTATCTGACGTGGAAGTCAGATCCAATTTTTACGGGCTACAACTGACTTTTGATTCTATCTGTCGGTCATGCTTGATTGTCCTTTGGTTTTGTTCTGTCGGTTGCACTGTATCTGTCTTGTCGGTCTGCACTTTAACTTGCATATCGGGTTCCTCTGACGGGTTCCACTTTATCCTTCTGTCATTTCATTTTTGATTTACACACTGAGTTGTGTCGTCGGTTTCCTTTGTACTTAGTCATCTTTGGTGATCTCTTGTATCTAATCTTTGGTTTTCTCATTACTATCTTTCGGTGTATGCATACCGAAAGTCTTGTTTGTATACTAATGGAAAATTAATGTCATCATCCCTTAGGTACATTGTGAAACATTGGGGTTCTTACACAACGGTTTAGTCTTGTTTTCCAAGGGTTGGAAGTCATCAAGCCTCTGCATCACTATGAATTCTAGAAGGTTTGATGGCGGCCCTTTTGAAAAACTTGCAAAAATATTTTTTTTTAAATCTTTTGACATACACCTATATAGGTCGTTGTTGCTACTTGTGTAAAGATTTCTCCACATATATCAGAAAATATAGCAAACCCTTGATTTTTTTTTCTTTTGGCTGGAAACATGGGTTTTCTTTATGGTATCTTCATTTGGCACTTGATTTGTAGCTTATAAACTCTATTTATATAGACTTGGACAATGTATTTTCCTGTGGTAACTTGTACACTATAGTTGCTTCTGTAACTCAAAATGTCCAAGTTGTAACTGCTTCTAGCATTAGCACTATCAGTGTTATTGGTCTTTTATGATAAGATTGCTCCATTGGTATCATTGTCAGGTCTCATTCATATGGTTTCCACTGTTATCTGTTATGCTTCATTGGTACAGTGAGTTTTCGTTACCTTATTACACTTGGAAAGTGTATAAGCTATTTGTACTGACTTCCATTTCTTTGATATGAAGTTATGAGATTCTAAAGACAAGACATTTCCTGGTATTGATCAATGACATGCAAAATATCCCTTGAGGACATAGACTTACATTACTTGAAGCCATAAACGCTAGGAAGTAGCTCTGATCTTTCCTTTTCCTTCTCTTCCATAATAACATTTTCATCCACTTTCCTTGAATCTTGCCCTTGTAAATGCTCCTTCATGGATTTGCATTGTGATCTTCATTTGTTGGTTGCTTCCCTTATGGATATGTTGATAGCTAAAAGTCATGTTTAAAGCTCTGATATTTAGATGCATCATGTTTATCTTCTCTTATGCTACTGTATTAGTATTTGATAGCTTTGTCTCTAATTAACAAGTTGGGCTCAAATCCTTGAGGGAGCCGCATTTAGATCCACTTGTTAACTAGAGACACCTGTATCTACACAAGAAATGACGATATCAGTATGAAAACATGACTCAAATGTGGATTACATGTTGGGTGCAACCATCCATATGAAGATCATGAAGATCATGACTAAGTAGTGTAGGTGTATGAGTACATGTTGGGTGCAACCATCCATTGCTTAGAACCATCGGGTCTAACCCCTTTCTTTTTCATGCATGCAGGACACAGGGACATTTGAAGGCTAGGAGATCGGATGCAAAGAACTCAGTGGCAAAGACCAACTCCAACTAGTCATAACCAGGCAATGAATGGTTACCCTTGACCTCTACTTCTATACTTATGCTTTTCAGTTATGCTCTTTATGTGTATAGAAAGAGTATAGGCCACTCTCATGGTTTTTGTGTGAGATATATATTCAGTAGATTACATTCCTTCTCTTTTTAGTTGTATAAGCACATGTAAAAAAAAATTATTCAATACAAAAGAAAAATTGATTTATTTTCCATGTACTTGTAATCTTTTTTGAAAAAACTGAATATAATTGACACAAGGGTATGATGAAAAAATGCACCTTCATTCTTGATAGGCACAATGTCTCAACTAAATTGCAACATGCATGAAAATTTAGTAACATCTTTGGTGAACTTTGCTGACTGTTTGCTTGCTAGACATGAAAACCATTAGTCTTATACCATCCCTTGGGTATGGAGTCATTCATTTCTCAGAATTTTCAAAAACTGAAACCTTCTCCAAACTGAAACAGAACTGAAACTTAAACACACTGCACAGCTGAAAGCTAAAACTTGAAAAATGATACAGAAAGTTGCAAATACCACTATTGTATTTCCTTATGGTTGCAAAATGGGAGTTTATGATATAAGGCAACGGAAAAATACCATGCCTTGTATGATGAATATCTTATTTTGCAATCATAAAGTCATATAGTAAGGGTATTTGCATTTAAATGAAGGGACTTAATCTGGATCATCGGCCTCTTTTGATCATTAAATAACCCCGCCCAGGTAAGTATCAGCTTTCCTTTTATTTTTCTTCTAAAACACTAACTACAAACTAACTAACCAATTGAAACTGGAAATCAACTGTGCAAAACACACTTGGAGGACGCAAAACTGAAACAAAATCAAAACTACCCTACCCTATTCTAAGTAATCAGCCCTTAAAAACTCATATACATCCATTAAATGATTGATTAAGATAGCTCCCTTTTCTCACCAATAGAGGATAGATTGCATACATATAGGCAACTTGAAATATATGCAATATAACTAGAAAAACCAGGAACTCTTGAAGCATATGCTAAAAATGAGAAACCAGATCATGAAAAAATGCACCTTAATTCTTGATAGGCACAATGTCTCAACTAAATTGAAACATGCGTGAAAATTTAGTAACATCTTTGGTGACCTTTTCTCCTACATTTTCTCACTCTTCAACACTTGGAAGATCTCCCTTGCAAGAAACTCTAAACATTCATGACTGTCACCATGAATGGTGATAGTTAGAATTACATCTGTTGTCCCAAAACAAAACAAAAAACTCTCTTTTCCTTTGACACTGCCACCTTTCTTTTTATTCGTCCTCTCCATGACTCTTTATATTCCTTTGTGCAGTTACAACAACTACTTTCTTGACCATAAAACCTCCAAACTGACCCTTCATCTTCCTATTTGTAAAGAAGAAAATATGTGTATGTTGATTGTGTATATTGATTGATTTGTAAATGTGTGTGAGGAGGGTAAGATTATTCTTTTACTCCCAAATTTCTCAAAGGGAAGATCCAAATTGATTAACCCTAGAGAAAGGATCAATACATAAATGAATCAACCTATTAAGGATATGGATTAAAGAGAGAAACCCTAATTCCTGTTTTATAGAAGAGAGTATGTGATAGTTTTAGAAAGATTAAGAACTTTAATTGAATTGAATAGGAGAAATGTACTAACCTTGAATGTTGCAGATCTGAAGAATGCTATTTTCTAGAGCCTGTGTTGAGTTTCTAGAAAATCTGAGACCAGATCTAGAATAGAAATGTAGAGACGGACAAAACCCAAAAATCTTTTTCTATTCTGAGACAATTGTGATTTGTACCCTCAATTCAATGTCACCATTTACCATAATTTTTGATTGCTCCCTAGGTCACAATTGACCTAAAAATTCTAAGACTGAAATTTTATTTTCGGATCTTAGAAGTTTACTAAAAAGGGTATCTGAATCTCCGTCTTGATCTACTATCCCGAACCTGTACCTGCAATAAAAATGGTTTGTTTGTTGGGGGGAGGGGTTTGCCTTAGTCAAATCCTGATTTAGGAATTAACCTTGAAATCAATAATTGAAATAAAGAATGCTTGCAAGTAGTAGAAGTAAATCTAATAATGAAGCTATGATATTCAAATAGACATGCAATTGTATTTTGAATGTAAACAAGTATGTAAATATGAAAGTTTGAACTCAATTAGAAACCATAAACCTCCATGATTGTATGCTTGGAATCCACCTAGAAGGGAGAATGAAAAAGTGTTGAGGATGCATAAAGGATCTTGAAGGAAGATCACACCACCATGATGGCTAGATCTAGGGTTTTGAATGATGAATCTTGAATGTTTGAACCAAATCCCTTCAAAGGCTTGAAAGCTTGAATCCTTGATCTTCAATTGAGAATTTGAATGCTTGAGAGGAAGAATTGAACACTTTGAGAGCTTGAAAATATGTAGAACAAATGGATGCTTGATTACTTCTTTCTTGATTTCACTCAGTTGATGGATCTTGTTGTTAAGTGAGTTCATGCTTAGAGAAAATGAGAGAGAAAAGCTTCCTTTTATATAAAACTAAGGCACAATCCTCTAGAGAGGCCGACATATGAGAATTAAATTTCAATTAAACCCATGCCCCTAGAAGAGGACCTATATTAAATATAATTTAATATTTTTTGCTTCGGAACCCAAAACAGCCGACTCGGAAGCGGTAAATGAATTTTTGATGACCTCCAGCAGCCGACAAGCTTCCAGATTTGAAAGGAGGACCCAAGTCAAGGTCAAGGTCAAGGTCATCCTTGACTTAGGTCAAGGTTGAGGTTTTCCTTGACCTAGGTCAAGGTCAATGTCAACCTTGACCCAAGGGGTCAGGACCCCTAGAAAACATGCCAGTTGGGATGGGAGGTGTCCAGAGAGGCCCAATCAGGGTCCTAAACAGACACAGAAGCAGTAGAGGATGCGAAAATGGAAGTCCATGTGATGGTGGTTAAAAACATCCCCTAAGGAGGCCTAAACATTCTTAACATGGAAGTGCTTCCATTTTAAGACAATACATTAAGCCCCCACTTTAGCGGGAGTATGGAAATCAAACATACTCGCGGTAAAGTTAGAAGAAAGACTCTGGTGGATCGCAACAAGGTAGAACATCACTAAGTCAATGACACGAGCCCCAAGACCAAGGATTATAATTCAAAATACATGCATAAAGATACGGAAGTAAAGAGAAATCAATCATAGAAAATATATATGATTACATAAGTAAGACAAGAGCAACACTGCAAATAACATAGCTTCATGATCTAATCCTACTAACATGAAAGTGAAAGAGAGAAAAGAGAAAGTGATTACCTTGCCTAGTAAGATTCCCACCTTACCATGAATCACTAGGGAGGGAGATCCCAATAGGTTCACCCATAAACTGTGCTTTGTAATTGTAATGTGTCTTCTGAAGGATTTTAAAATATCCATAGATCCACTTTCTTGTATCACTATGAAAAATGTATAAAATGCGTGTCTTTTCAGAATTTAGCAACTTATGTGCGTTACCTTCCAAGGATTTAGCATATTGTAAAATTTAAAAATGTGTATCTCTTCAGGATTTAGCAACTTATGTGCGTTACCTTCTGAGGATTTAGCAAAAAATAAAAAATAAAAATGCGTCTCTTCAGGATTTAGCAACTTATGTGTGTTACCTTCCGAGGATTTAGCATGTTTGTAAAATGTAAATGTAAAATATAGTATAAGGGAGACCCTATATATGCTCCCCTCCTTATCATGACTACCCACTAGGAAAGATAAGGAAGAGAAAGAGGATACCTACTTCACAAGGTAAGGAGATATCGATTTTAACATCAATGTACACTATATCCTTAGCAAAGAGTATTGACCCTTACCTCTAAGAACATAGATAATCAAGAAATGGATATGTCGCATATGAAAAAAGGATCCTCAAAGAGGAAGATATCTTATCATCAAGACCCCCACCATAGAGGAGTGCTTAGGATAAAATATCATCTTCTAAAGAAAAAGAGGGACCAAAGATTCAATCATCTAGCCTCTTGCGATGAAGAGGAAGAGGAATCTCAGAATGAAGGAGTCAAACTCTAACCCAAAGAAAAGGCAAGAGTTTATCAAGAGCATAGTTTGCAAAATAAAGAAGGGGTGATGACCTAGGACAATCACCTCCCATATAAGAGGGTGTCCATAGTTAAAAACATACATCTTTATAAGGAAACAATGTTGTATTATAAACAAATTCCACTAAGCTAAGGAAAGTAGATCCTTAGATAGAAGAAGGAAAATACCTTTCCCCCTAGGGATGAAAGCAAGGGATATATCAAATTATATCAAGAGATTTCATAGCAAAGAGATATCTTTACAAGATAAATGTCCTAGAAAAAGATATCATGAGAAATTTATAGGGATAGAATATATAAAGAATAACCAATTAAACTCAAAAAAAAATACATGCTAAGAGCAAAAATGGATCCTAGAAGACTGGAATAAAATACCTCTTGCCCCCCAGTTAAGAACAAGAGGAGAAACATGATCTAACTTATAGAAGAATGAGGGGAATGCCTTATGTCAAAATTATGAAGAAATTGTAATACTGCACGGGAATGAGATATAATTCCCAAAGCAACTCTTTCTCGAATATATAACTTGAAATGCACACAATCAGCAAGTAAATATTTATTTCTATAATGAAAAGGGCATTTGTATTTAGAGAGAGCATTTTTCAGAATAGGTTTGAAGATTTCTTTCTTAGAATTCATCAATTGGACATACACTTTTTTAGCCACATCTTGAGGAGTATCAGGGTGATCTAAAGAAGGTGTTGGAAGAAGAACATGAAGAGGAGAACAATGGTTAAGATCAACTACCTTAATTGGAGGAGGTGGGAAACCTATACCATGCATATCTTGTTTAGGAGATTAATGAATCGGGTTTTTAATGCCTTGTTCATTGATACCCAGCCCTAAACCTTTATATCCTTGTTTATTCACCATAGTATATCCGGTAGTGTACCTATCTTGCAAAGCTTCGATAGGAGGAGATTGATTATGGTGCTCATGAGAAAATGTTGTGCATGGTGGAGTGATAGGATTAGAAGAGGTTTCCTTGTTTTTTCCTTTAAAATCATCATGGATTGGATAGGGAGGTGAAGGTAAATGAAAGAATTCTAGAACATCATTATCATGAATCCTAGCTTGAGCCCCATCATAAATGTGGGAAGAACTAGGGATTGAAGATGGAGAAACAGAAATCGGAATATTTAGAATTGGATTAGGATTGATAGGATGAGGATTAGAAAGATTAGGAACTATATTAGGCATTATAGGAGTAGGAAGATTAGGAGGTGAGGTATCATCTACCAAATTCTTCACATGATCCAAAAGAGTAATAAGTCCACTACACAAATCCTTGATGAAAGTTTTGAAAGTAGGAAGACTAGTATTAGTTAATCTCAAAATAGCATAAGCTAGTGAAACATGAAGATTAACAAACATAATGAAATGGATGATACTTTCATAAACATCATAATTAATATAGAGAGATGCTAAAAGAAGCATAATGAGAAAAATAGCCATCCCCTAAAGCATCTTAAAGATCTTCATAGTGAATGAAATGCGAGAAGTGTTTTTATATTTTTATGATTATGTAGATTTTTTTGTATTTTGAAATGCAAGAGCATAAAATAAAACTAATTTAATATGCAAGATCTAGTCTCTAAGAAAAATAGGTAAAGCATCTAACACCAAAAAGAAAGATTTGTCTATCACGGGTTCACCAAAATGTAAAGAAGAAAATATGTGTATGTTGATTGTGTATATTGATTGATTTGTAAATGTGTGTGAGGAGGGTAGGATTGTTATTTTACTCCCAAATTGCTCAAAGGGAGGATCCAAATTGATTAACCCTAAAGAAAGGATCAATACATAAATGAATCAACCTATTAAGGATATGGATTAAAGAGAGAAACCCTAATTCTCATTTTATAGAAGAGAGTATGTGATAGTTTTAGAAAGATTAAGAACTTTAATTGAATTGAATAGGAGAAATGTACTAACCTTGAATGTTGCAGATCTAAAGATTGTTGTTTTCTAGAGCCTGTGTTGAGTTTCTAGAAAATCTGAGACCAAATCTAGAATAGAAACGCAGAGACAGACAAAACCCAGAAATGTTTTTCTGTTCTGAGATAGTTCTGATTTGTACCCTCAAGTCAATGTCACCATTTGCCAGAATTTCTGATTGCACCCTAGGTCACAATCGACCTAAAAAGTCTCAGACAAAAATTCTTTTTTCGGATCTCGAAAGTTTGCTGAAAAGGGTATCCGAATCTCCATCCTGATCTACTGTCTTGAACCTATACCTGCAAAAAAAATGGTTTGTTTGTTGGGGGAGGGGCTTGCCATAGTCAAACCCCGATTTAGGAATTAACCTTGAAATCAATAATTGAAATAAAGAATGCTTGCAAGTAGTAGAAGTAAATCTAATAATGAAGCTATGATATTCAAATAGACATGCAATTGTATTTTGAATGTAAACAAGTA
>MU224229.1:4798166-4852102 GCA_018584345.1 Thuja plicata | reverse complement strand
GCGCTTCCGGCCGGCATCCACAGGGCATCCGTGCCGGAATCAGCATCTGCACGCATCCGCTCCCGCATCCAGCATATACCCAGGCGCATCGGTATCTTAGTAAAAATCAAATAATAAATACTCAACTGCAGTAGTGATTTCTAGTTATTGTAATCAAATATGACGAACAATAGCAGCTGATGTTGAAGAGATTTATCCCTTCGTCGCTCTGATTTAAAAAAACACCTAAGAATAGACCAAAGCTTTCTTTATGTTGAGATTTTTAGGGTTTTCTCTCCACGTTGATGCCATCCGCCTATTTACAGGAACATGCAGATACGTGGAGTGTTCCTGTCCCCTAAACGTTGCAGGCTGCCTCGAACACCCGATATTTTCTGTTAAATTTTTGCACAGGAAAACAAAAATACTGCTGGGAAAAATCAGCACAGGCAATAGAAAATAAGAAATAAAAAATCACAATTTCATTTAAATATAGAAACTCAAGGGAACCATAGAATAAGTGAAATTTTGTATCGTATTCACATTTTTTGAGGAACAGATTAATAGTTGAATGCAACCCGAAAAAATTACTAACCCAAGAAAGCAGAACCTGGAAACAAACCTAGCAGAACGAAGAGGGGTATCAATTTCTGCCATGCAGACCAACTCTTCCATTGCATTCATTGCCAGCTCTACAATTAGAGATTTCTCCAGCTCTGTCACAGAACCTGTTGTTTGCATCGACGACGCAATATCAGAGAAGCTATGGATATCACTAGATGAAGGCCCAGGAATTCCATAGATCCCATAGACAAGTCCACATAAAGCATTTTGGTATGGACATTGAAAATGAAGCTTCTCTAATGCAATCCTTGCCCTTGCCCTTGCCCTCATTAATCCTTAAACCCAGAAGTTTCTGCACGATGCACAAATGTGTATGAATCTCTAGCTTCCTGGACTCAAAAACATCCACAGGGAGGCATGTTTGATGACATCTGTCATCTCAAACCTAAGCCTTGTTATGCTTGCATGCAAAAGACACGCCACACACGTACCCACCCACTGCCACGTCTCCCAGCGGCCTTATTTTCTGAGCAATTTTTTCATGCGAAAAATAGAAAAGACTACCAGGGAAAAACAAGAGAGCCAATCGAAAAACAGATTTTAAAATTCAGAAATTCATTTTAATGGAGAATATTGTGAATTCATTTTAATGGAGAATATTGTGCCTACCATAACATAAATGAAATGTTTTGAAAGTTGCACAGTTTCCTAGGCATGCCTTATTGCAAATAAGCACCTGAAAACAACAGTCCCCGCCTATAGAAGGCCGGAACTAATAATATTCCTCTTCTTAGTATATTATTACACTACAAACATTTCAATTAAAATGAACCTGACAATATATAGCTTAAAAACTTAAAAACTTACATAAACCTGGCATGTAGTTTTTGAAAATGATATGCCTCTTCTAAGTATATTATTACAATAAAAACGTTTCAATTAAAATGAATACAAGACTAAATATAGCTTAAAATTTTAACTTGAATAAACCTGGCATGTAGCTTTTGCAATTTTGTTAAATTGCGAGATTTATCTCTTGAAAAAAATGTAAAAAGAGTTGGCCATTTGAAAAAAATCTCAGTAAAAACACCAGACATTAATTAAACATATTTCAAAGAACTTGTTGATTGCTTTTTCTTGGGATCTGCGTTTCACAGTTATGTTTCTTGTGGGCTGCAGCTTTTATTATTGCACTTCTCTTCTAAATTATTACATATGCTTTTTCTAAACATTTATTAAAAAAATCAAAACTCTAGTTTTCAGCCGCTTAATGTAGGCAAGATAATGATAACAAGATAGCTCTTTCCAAGTAAACAGAAAAGCTCCGCATATGGAAAATCTTATTTCAGGAGTCGAACAGAGAGAACAACATAGATATTGCAGACAAATGCAAAGTATGGTATGCAATTCGCCGATAATATGACACATACAATATTTAATAAAAAAACTCGTAAATTACCACAATTAGACAGTGTAGATCACACAAGCAGATTAAAGATTTTACTAGAAATTTTATTGAACTTGTTCCTGTTCTGCTCTCTTATGTGGACTCAAATTCAAGATTAGAAATCCTCTGGTTGTGCAACAATTCAATTTGGTAACTGACGATTGCCAAATTTGGTACAAATAATCAAACGAACAGTTTATCTTTGCTATAAAACAGTCACTCGGTCCACATTTACCTTTGCTGTAAATAAAGAAACAAGTTTGTTTCTATTCAGCTTTTGTTTGTTTTAGTTCATCACTTTCATACTCTTAGACTAAGGGCTGTTTGTTTGAGCAGTGGATGTTCTCTTTAAAAATATATTTGTAGAGAATACTTAAAAGAAGAGAAAAAAAGGGTGTATGGAGACAAGTAGAATCGAAAGTCTTTCATAAATTATAATAACAATTTACAGAATTGCAGAACAGAAAACAGGAACATGCCCATTCTCAAGCTGCTTATTGAACAACCATATCACGGCAGTAGACACAACAAAGCCTCCAACAATGTCTATAGCTGGTGGGCTGCCACGCTGGTTGAATCTCTCAAACCACCAAATCGCCATGCTCTTCATCCTTACGAAAAACAAACTTTTACATGTCGGTATTTGAAATGCATCCCAAACTTGTCTAAATAATGTACAAGAAACTGTACATATATGCTGCAGTCCCGTGTGACCTACCACTGGTCAACAACAGAAACCCACTTCTTGGCTTAACCATGATTTTTTGACATTGTCTCCATGGTCCAAATGTCACTGAACTCTGACAGCCTGCATTTGGAGCATATCCAATTTCCTTGGCCTCTTGTAATATCTCAGTAAAAGTGAACAACAGACAACACTCACTGAAGAAGCTGCCATGGCAGCGCCTGCAATCCATGGAGGAAGACGGAACCCAGTGAATGGAAACAATAATCCAGCTGCTATAGGAATTCCCATTACGTTATAACCCAAGGCCCACAAGTAGTTAAGTCTGATTCGTTTGAACGTGACCTTTGAAAGATCAATAGCAGTAATGACATCTTCTAGGTTACTCCTCATCAATACAATGTCTGCAGCTTCAATTGCTATATCTGTACCTGCCCCAATTGCCATTCCCACATCAGCAGCCACAAGTGCTGGTGAATCATTGATACCATCACCCACCATTGCCACCGTCAAACCAGACATCTGCAGATTGCGTAGACAATTACTTTATACAAAAAAACATACTTTTGCAATTGCGTAGAAAATTACTTTATACAAAAAAACACGCTTTTGCAATTGCGTAGACAATTACTTTATACAAAAAAACTATAATCTCATTGCAAAATGTTAATGACCTAGAAAGAAGTTTATCTTCCTTTTGGGTAGTTAACCAAAATACCCCAGGGGGACTAATGTTTGGCTAAAGCTTTCAACACTTAAAAAAGGGTGCATGAGACAAAAGTACCTGCAACTCTTTCACTTTGTCTGCTTTATCCTCAGGTAATGTTTCCGCCATGACAGTCTCAATTCCAACCTCTTTAGCAATGGCATTTGCTGTACCCCAATTGTCTCCAGTGACCACTATACTCTTAATGTTCATCGACTTCAAAATGGATACCACATCTCGTGCCTCTGGCTTAACTGGATCTGATATTTCAATTATTCCAACCATTTCTCCATCAAAAGAAATCAAAATTCCTGTTCGAGCCATCTCTTCAGCCTCCCTCAATTTTTCATAAGCATCTTCAGAAACAGTGATTTTAGAATCTAGCATGAGCTTTGTGTTTCCCACAAGAATAGTCTTGTTCTCTACTAAAGCTTTGACACCATGGCCACTTATGGAAACAAAATCTTGTACTTCAGGCAACCAGCTTAGATCTGAACTTGCCGGCCTAAAAAATTTAGCATACTCAACAACAGCCTTGGCCAAAGGATGCTCACTGTTTGCCTGGAAATAATACAGTATTCAACTAATCAATCAGAAAAAGCCCTTTCAAATCTTTAAAAGAACAAATCAATTTGATGCAAATTGGTGTTAATGATTTAAATTATGTCATATTTGAAACAATCAAATACAGAGGAATACTTCTTTCCCTTGCCAAATCATAACCTACCCTACAACAGTCAGTCATATCAATGAATTGAATAAAGAGATACAGAACAAAACACAATCATTTGCACAAGAAAAAGGATACTAAACAAACAAACAGTAATTAGAGGAGGTTGGTGTTTAAAGAAACAGGTTCCATCTAAGGTCCGACCTCAGCTGCAGCGACCACTGTATAGAAATCGCGTAAGAGCATGTTTCTGAGGAGGTGCGTGTTAACAACAACAGGTTTTCCAACAGTGAGTGTTCCTGTCTTATCAAAAACAATACAGTTTACCTGCAAGCAACCAAAACTCGTAGTCATCAAATAACCATTTTTAACATATTTTAAACTGCTCTCATCTTCCCCAGAATATAGGAAATTAAGTTTAATGACAAAAAACTAAATTAAAATAAATTAATTACTTTATGCGCACTCTCAAGTGCTCCTCCCCCTTTGATGAGAACACCTTGGCTGGCCCCTACTCCAGTACCCACCATGACTGCAGTAGGTGTTGCAAGACCTAAAGCACAAGGGCAAGCTATAACCATGACTGATATACCAAATTGAAGAGCGAGCTCAAACTCATCCATTTTAGATGGGATCCAAGACTTGGGGTATGAACCAAACTTTCCTGCTACAAACCATGCTAGCCAGGTGGTAAACGAAATTGTAATAACCTACATATAGACCAAGGTACAACACATAGTTACAAAGTAACCCAAAAGAATTGAAATAATATGAGTTCAGCTTTCTCACATCTATTGCTGTTTGGTAATAATGAAACAATTAAAGAATCATTTTTCACTTCCAAGCATGACAAAAATTCAAATATGGCTGTGAACCTATGTTATAAATGTCTAATCACAACACTATCAAAGATGCATATGGTTACTTACCAAAGGTACAAAGAACTTTGAAATTCTGTCTGCAAATTTCTGCACTGGTGCCTTAGCCATTTGCGCTGCTTCAACAAGCCGGACTATTTGTGATAGAGCAGTCTCAGAGCCCACATGTGTAGCTCTTATGTGTAGTACCCCATTTTCATTGAGTGTTCCACCAATAACTTCATCACCCATTCGCTTTGCAACGGGCCTAGCTTCCCCTGTTATCATACTTTCATTGACATGACTCTGACCCCAGACAACCACTCCATCAGATGGAACTTTCTCACCAGGCAAAATTTTGATTATATCATTACGTTGGATCAACTGACTGCTAATTGTACGTTCTGATACAACATTCCCATCATTGTCATGAATAAGTAAAGTAGCTGTGTCAGGTGCTAAATCCATTAGCTTGGCAATAGCTTCAGAGGTTTTCCCTTTGGCAAGAACCTCCAAATACTTCCCAAGAAGGATGAAAGAAATCAGCATTGCACTGGTTTCAAAAAAATCAGTGCCTTTGAACTCCGCATCAGTTGCAGCCCTCAATACTATGTAGACTGAGTAAAAGTAAGCTGCATTTGTTCCTAAGGCTATCAAAACATCCATGTTGGCAGAACCATGACGCATAGCTTTGTATGCGCCAGTATAAAAGCGCCGACCAATAACAAATTGCACAGGAGTTGATAATATCCACCTTAAAAGCTCTCCAAGCGTTAACATATTCACCAGTTTTAATTCCAGCCCTCTTTTAATTCCTGGAATATACATAAAAATCATGGCTAGGAGAAATACTGGTACAGTGAAAACCAAACTCCATAAGAAAGACTTATGGTACCAATTAATTTCTTCACTTCTGTCAGGGCCTCCTGACCCTCCAGGCTGAAACAAAGTTGCCTTGCAGTTTCCAGAACATGTCTCCTCAATCACCTCCATAAAAGTTCTCGGTCCTGTCATTTCTGGATTGTATGATACAACTAGTTTCTCTAGTTGCATATCCAGTTCTATATCTTCTACTCCAGGTAAAGCTTTAAGAGAACTCTGAATTAATTTAATTTCGTTGTCCAAGAGAATTCCCTCTAGTTTGAGATGAACCTTATTTCTGTCTTCCCCAGTACTGATCAGGGCAGCTTCGAAACCAGTGTCATTAATCACATCAATTAACTGCCTGTAGTTGACCAGTTTGGGGTCATATCTGATTTCTGCTTCTTCTGTTGCTAAAGCGACTGCAGCCCTTTTCACCCCCTGGACCTTTTCTAAGGCAGATTCCACAGTACTAGAACATGAAGTGCATGTCATTCCTTTTATGCGAAGCCGACATACAGCTGTTACAGACACTTCATCATCAGTTTCAATTAAGGTGGCTTCAAAGCCAGCATCTTCAATGGCCTCCCTGATTGATTCCTCCTGTATGATCATGCAAAGCAATTTTAGCATAACCCAAAAGAGAAAAATCAATTAGTTCATAGAAAAGTGCACTACCAACTGTGATGAATTGTGCCGCAAATGTTAAACTTAGAAAGCGATCTTTAGATTCAATTCCAAATAGGTATCTTTGGTGTCCTACTTTTTAAACAACTGTGATAAATTATGCTGCCAATGTTAAACTTAGAAAGCAACCTTTAGATTCAATACCAAATAGGTATCTTCGGCGTCTACAGGACAAAGTGTTGTATGCTTTCCATGTTTAATAGTTGGGTTTTTTTCTATTTTCACCCATGTTTTAAAGCACTTATGTTTATCTTTTACATGATTTCATATAATGTGTGAAGCTATTTTTTATGTATCTATTTATATATGTACATGCTTAAGGGAAATAAGAGAGATTCATTGTTGTATTGGAGAACAGTTGATTTCTTGCAATACTGAAATTTTACTGTGCTAAGCCTTTTTATCCAAAAGGATTTTCCTAGGTGAAAATATTGCATATTGTCTTTGCTTTCAATAATCTAATTTTGTTTCAATGCCCCTAACAAACAAAGATTACTTAAACAAAACCTTAAAACCTTTAATTCAGAAATTATTATATTACAAGAAACTAAACTCAACAAAGAAGAAGCCAATAAACTAGCACTTAAATTAGGAATTTGGAAATCGGAATGGCTAGAATCCAATGGTGCCTCAGGAGGTTTAGCCATCATATGGGATCCCATGAAAATAAACTTTGAGATTAAACTTTCAAGACATAACTGGATGATGGGAGCAGCTAATAGCATAAACAGCCGGCTAAAATTCACCATCTGAAATATATACGGTCCTACTGAAAATAATAAGAAAAGAGAAGTATTGATAGACATAGAAAAACACTTAGGAAAATATGACAACGAATTCATCATATTAGGAGAAGACTTTAATGCTATCTTAGACTGATCTAAAAAATTCAGTGGTTCTACATACATCTCTCAATCACACAAAGACTTCTGCTCTTGGGTAAGCAAAAACAACTTACTAGACCTAAAGACAAGGAATGGCACATTCACTTGGAATAACAGAAGAGCGGGTTTCAGTCATATAGCAGAAAGATTAGATAGGTTTTTAGTTAAGGGTGACCTTGGCAAATTTGATTTTAATTTAGCCACGGAAATCCTTACTAATGCGGGGTCGGACCATTTCCCAGTTAGACTAAAAATCTTTGATAAAGGCAAAACCTATTAGATATCCCTTCAAATTTGAAAATATGTGGTTTCAACATAAGGACTTCTTAAGCCTACTAGAAACATGGTGGAACGAAGAAACCTTCAAAGGATCTAAAATGTTATGCTTCGTATCAAAACTCAAAACCCTAAAAAACAAAATTCTTAAATGGAATAAAGAACACTTCCTTAATATATTTGAAGGAAAAATCAAAGTAGAAAAAGACATAGAAATCCTTAATGAAGAAGTTATCAAGTTTGGAATGAATGAAGAAAGGTACTACAAAGAGAAAGAGTTACTAACCAAACATGAAGACCTTTTAACCAAAGAAGAAATATATTGGAGGTGAAAATCAAGGGAAGTCTGGTTATCAGAAGGTGACAAAAACACAAAATTCTTTCATAACAACACCAAATCAAGGCGAAATATCAACAGAATCACGAAAATTAAAGACGCCCAAGGAAATATGATTGAAGAACTTTAAGCAATAAAGAAAGAATTTGTTAGATATTACGAGAACATCCTTAACAATTATGAAGCATCTAACCTAGAATCACAAAAAATAATGCTATCCTCAATCCCAAAACTAATCACAGATAATGACAATAAATGGCTAAATAGTAAATTCACGATAGATGAAATAAAAGCACTATTCCAAATGAACCCGGATAAAGCACCTGGACCTAATGGTTTTCAGGCTCTTTTCTTCCAAAAATACTGGCACTTCATAGGAATAGAACTATGGCAAGCCCTAGAAGCCACCCACAATTCAAGTACATTGCTGTCAGAAATTAATAATACCTTCTTAACTCTAATTCCCAAAAAGCACAATTACGAGATGAGGGATTTTAGACCAATAGCCCTATGCAACACCATGTACAAAATCCTATCCAAAGCATTAGCAAATTGCCTTAAAAAAATTTACCTAAAATTATTTTAGAAGAACAAACAAGGTTTGTCCCCAATAGATCGATACTTGAAGGGATAATCATAGCACAAGAGATTATACACACTGCCCAAAATAATAATGAACCATGCATGCTAATCAAACTAGACATACAAAAAGCCTGCGACAAAGTAGAATGGAGATTCTTGTGCAAATGTTTAGAAGCCTTTGGTTTCTCTAAAGCATGGATCAATATGATATTTAGTTGTATATCTACCCCTAAGATATCCATCATTGTTAATGGCACCCCTGAAGGTTTTTTCAACATATCGCGTGGTATTAGACAAGGGGATCCTAGATCACCATTCATATTTGTTATAATGGCAGAAGCTTTAGGTAGATCCATCACTAAACATCACCAAGATGGAAATATCAAGGGATCAAGGTTGCTAATAATGCATCTAACATTACCCACCAACAATTTGTTGATGACACAATCCTCCCAGGGAAAAGTTCTAAAGTAGAAGCTAAGAATTATAAAAAGATACTTACTCAACACATGGAAGCTTCAGGTCAAAAAGTTAATGCTAACAAATCAGAGATATTCTTTCTTAATACTGAACCCATATTACAACAAGATATATGCAAAATCCTAGGTTTTTAGATTGGGAACTTTCCATGCAAATATTTAGGTGTCCCCCTAGACAAAGGGTTAAGAATCAATCAACTATGGGATCAAACATTATCCAAAATCCAAAATAAAATGGAAAATTGGAAAGGTAGATGGCTATCAAGTGCTGGGAGAACGACTATGGTCAAATCAGTCTTATCAGCAATCCCAACTTACCAAATCTCTGAGAGTGAAAAGAAAATTGGATTCCAAATTGAGGAACTTCTTTTGGCAAGGGACATCGAATAATAGGAAAATGGCATTAATTAAATGGGAAAATATTTGCAAATGGAAGCAGGAGGATTAGGAATCAAAAATTATATATGGAAAAATAAGGCACTAGGTGCAAAACTAGTATGGAATATGTTTCAAGAATCCGGAAGAAAGTGGGCTTCAATCCTTCTAAACAAAAATATTAAAGATGCAGACCCCATCAATATATTCAGAACAAGAAATCATGTTAAAGATTCACGAATTTGGAATTTCATGGTAGACTATAAAGATATCATCGCCAACAAGCTAACATGGGATATTGGGAATGGGGAAGACGCCTTAATCTGGGAAGACTCCTGGGCTGGTTATGAATCCATGGATTCATTGGGCCTTGACCCTGTAATCAAAAATACCCTATCGCTTAAATAGGGCTATAAACTAAGTAATTACATCTCTAAATCATATGACTCCCCAAATGGTTGGCAATGGAGATCTCTGGATGACATCCCTATCCCGGAAGAATTAAAAACAAATTTTAAAAACAAACTAAAAGACAGAGCATTCATACTAAAAAAAGAGGATAAAATTATATGGGGGGCATCAAATGACGGGAAATATAAGGTAAGAAGTGGCTATAATCAAATCTTAGAATCCCTACAACTATCAAAGTCAGATTATCCTATAGATCTATGCTGGAATAAAAAATGTCCTCCCAAAGCTGGCATGTTTCTATGGGCGGCACTTCAAAAGCGTATACTCACAGCTGAATGGTTCTGTAAATTAGGATATGAGGGGCCATCCAGATGCCCCCTCTGCAAACAAAACGAGGAATCAGTAGACCATATTCTCCTTAACTGTGACTTTGCCAAAGAATGTTGAATGAGATCTGTAAAAAACTTAAATGGACCTTCGTCCATCCAAACAATCTAGTGGATTTCCTAAAAAGTTGGCCAACTCACTGGGGAAAACACTTATATAAAAACATATGGACAATTACACCATCCATTGTAGTGTGGGAAATGTGGAAAGAAAGAAATAGGATTTTCCAAGACAAGAATATGTCGCCAACAACACTGGTAAACAAAATAGAAGCTAGTATAGTAGAAACAATGAACAATAGATTGAGAAATACAAAGCATATAGAAGGAATATTCTCAACCTTGGATGGAATTATAAAGAAAAATTGGGAAGGACTTATTATCCCTCCACAGTATGGTTGTGGAGGAAACCATACCAAAGGAGCAAGAGCAAAGTGTAAATGGACCCTTCCCAAACATGGATGGTATAAGCTAAACTTTGATGGAGCATCCAGGGGTAACCTTGGTGATGTTGGCATAGGTTGTATTGTTCATTCATGGAAAGGCGATGAGATAGCAAAATTGGCAAAACCCCTACCCAAAGTATCTAACAACATTGCAAAAATTTCAGCAGCATTAGAAGGATTATCATTATGTCAAAAACTTGGGATTAGGGAACTAGAGATTGAGGTAGATTCACACATTATCATAAATGCTCTAAGACGTCAAACAACCCCAAATTGGAAGATAAATTCGATATTAGTAAAAGCAATAGAAATCATGAATTCTTTTGACAATATACACAAAACATATTTGCAAGGAAGGAAACAAAATTGCGGATAAACTGGCTAACAAAGGGGCAGATGGATTAAATATAAAAGAGATAAACAAGAATGATATACAATTCAAAGAGGTAGGGGAGGTTTCTCACATGTAAGATACAGTGTAGAACCTCCTATGTGGAATAGTAAGTGTTAGTAGGAAGAATGGAAAACATTGAAATGTAACAAGAAACTAGCTACTATACAATCTGATGGAATTCTAGAACGAAGTATAAATTATGAATTAATACATATACATAGGAAAATATATCTTATATGACTAAGATAAGTAGTAGCAAAATCTATAGAAATAATAATCTGTTATAAGTTCTATAACCAATTTTGAGCAGAATACCTTAAAGAAATGGTAAATCACCAAATAAAATATACCCTGAAATCAGTGATACTTCTTATCAAACAATAATAAATATAATGCACAGAATTAAACAATGTGCAAGAAAATCATGCATCTAGACATAATAATTTATAAAGGTGTATCAGGTCATCAGGCTGAAATCAACCTTGGATTAAAGAGTATGGCGTTGTTAGGCAAAAACTGATTTAAGTAAGAGAAGGGCTAAGACAATAATAGAAATGTCCTAAAAGTAGAGTATCCAGCCTACAAACTAGAATATTAGAATATCTACCTAACCCCAAAACTTTGATGATTAGTAAGGCTCAGTCAATCATATCTAATGGTAAACCAATTAAACTATGATGAATGAACTTATGTTCCTTAGAACAATGATAGTTAATCTAGAAACTGTAAACTACACACAAACACTTAATGGGTATATATAGGTATAGAACCCCGAGTTGATTAACATTTATATAGGTGCAATCCACATTACAAACTCTAGACTCTCCTTCATCCAATCAATTACAACCTACTCTTACGCATTGATCGATCCCCTTCACGTAATCACTGGGACCCGGTTACACGAAGTAAGACTATCGTTTCCTCTTCCCTCTCCTGTCCGTTAGCCTCCCTCCCTCTTTCCTGCCAAAGAAGACAAAGCTGGAAGAACAAAAGATGTGAGCCTTCTAGGTATCTCGTATTATATATATTCAAGGACACATATCGCCCCAGAAGATATCCCTCTCTGATCACCACACCATGGAAACACCCATCAAACTACGAGGTCCAAAAAACCAGGTAACCTTTGATGAGGTGATCAAAGGGGAAAGACTAAAAAATATCATGTCAAATTCCCAATTCCTGATCGTCCGAACAGTATTAAGGATCCTTGGCAGAGAGTACATTACCAATACCAACAAATACAAAGTAAATTTGGACATCCCTGCAATATTTATTGCAATAACTTTACATGTAGATTCAAATAAGTATGTGATTGAATGGTTGTGTAGAAGACTCTTCAAATGGAAGTACTTGGGAGACATTGATCTAGTCATCAATAATATAAGAGAAGATCTAACCATCCCCTTGCCTCAATATTATGATTCTCCATTTATTGGTGAGAAACAAGTTCCTTCTCGAGTATATGAACTCCTTCCAGGAAAGAAAACCTATAATCAAAAGGAACCTTGAATTCTTATTCAATTTTACTCATGTCAAGAAACCTATAGAGCACTATTGGGAAGATAGATACATTTTAGAAGATCAAGTAGGTAGGTGGGGATGGGAAGCCAATGTAAGCTTTGAATCGGAGGACTCTGACACCTCAGAAGAGATTGAGGAACTCTTTGTTTGAATATTCGTCTAAACTCAAGAAAGTGATTCCAATCTACCTCTCTCTATATGCTTATCTTTGTTTTTGGTTTTTATCATAAATATTTTCTATATTATCCAGAGATTTTATAATGTATAAACAGATGCATGCAGTCTCAGTCTGACCACTGACAGGTATCTAAATTTAATAATCCAGTGAGAAGGCTGGTGGTTGGAACAGATGTCTCAAAGTTCTCTATATTCACAGAGCGGCTCTCTGGCCTTACCTTAAAATAGATTAAGATTCTTTATTCAATTAACTACAACTGATTCATATGATGTAGCTGGCTGCAAGACCAGGAACTGTATATTCCCCTGAGAGCTGGAGATAAGATAAACATATCTATCCTATGCATAGCAAATTCATCGAACTGAAGCAATAAGTACACTATTAATTCAGAGTTGTAGGAAAATATGTTTCTTTAATAAAGATTTAATGAAATAAGTAGAATTAACACTATATATAAAAACACTATGGACTGAAAGGCACATCCGATATGCTCTCAGTCAGTCTTGTGTGTGCTGTAAATAAAGGACGAAGCCCCTTTTTGTTATTGTAGCCTTCATACGGTACAATAGGATGCAGTAACAAAGGGATCTCCTCCTTTTTTACTACAAGTCCATATTATGAGAAGCATCCTTCATAATCATAGGATCCATCTGAAGCAAAAACTCTGTGACTACAAATTTCCAAATATTGAGGCTTTAAAGATGGCTTAGGTAAGACATCACTGAAAAGGTACATATGCTTAATTACGATGCATTCTCTAGTTAGTCATCTCTGGAATCTAAAATGGAATGGAACAAATCATCTAAATAGTAATAGGTGCTTTCAGAATTAAATATACAGTGTTAGCTGAAATAAGGTTGATAAAGGGATGTATACGGAAACCTCGAATATATCTTTGGTAAGAGAATGTAGTACTAAACAACTAAACTAATTGATATGAATCATATAAAAGACTTAGGTTAAGTTTAAGAAGTACAGTTTCCCTTTCTCGAAGATCCCATTATTAAAAAAGTATTATTAAAAGGACACTTAATGAATATGCGTGTATACCACTTAGTGCATTTAAGAGAGTTCTCCACTTTGAGATTAACTCAGGATGAAATAGATTTTAAAACAGGATGTGTCGTACAACAAACACCACTATCGAGATAAGGGAAACATAATTACAAACTCATTGTAAAACACAACAAAGATGTAGTGTCATGCAGAAAATAAATAGCATTAATTAGTACATCTAATCAAAAAGAGAGATAGAATACCCTTTGCGACGGAAAAAATACAAGATTGTAGAAACAGGGATGGACACTCCAGTGAAGTTATCAGGAAGGAAGAGGCAGGCGGAAATAACAGACTACATTACGAGACAGAGAATAGAAGGCATCCTACTAGCTCCACATGACAGGATAATAGATGCGGTGATGAACATCCTCGGTGAAGAGTATATCTACAATATAGATCGGACTAGGGTAAATTCGGACATAACGTTTATGTTTTTGGCATTAGCAATGTATTTCGAAAAAGACAGAGACATTGTGGAAGCGCCATGCATGAAACTCTTCATAATAAATACACTTGCAGACCTATCGAATGTATTAGCCCACATTGATGATGCTTGATGATGCTTTAACCATTCCCAAAGCCAGCCATTATAATGTTTTGATACTCAACAATGAACCACCACCAAGGTACCCTATTATTTGGATGGAGAACTCGGAAAATTTCTTAGAGAGAGGCCCGGAGATAACTCGCACCAGAGATCACTCGTAACCTGCAATTTCTGATATGGTTGCTCAATGTGAAAACCCTAGAGAACGGAAATTGGATAGCTGAGTATGCAGTTGCCGAAGGGATAGAAGACTTCACGGACATAGTGGAAATAGCTAATGTTGGTAACTCGGAAACCCTGAAGAAGATGAAGGCAAAGGAACATGGGGAAAGCTCTAAAAGGCAAGGATAATGTAGTGTAAAGGTGCATAGTTTAAGTTTGATAGGAAGTTTGTAATTAGCACTATAACGGACGATAGTTTGAAAAACTGTCGTGGTTGTTAAATTAGCTTTTTGAGATGTTTTTTGTTTTAGTATTACAGTAAAACATATTAGGGTATTTGAAATTGTGATACAGATATTAAGGTACAACATGGGTATATTACTAAATTAAAATGATATTGGTTTGCTTTATATAACCCGTTATAGTATATATCCCTTTCTTGGTGGTCTGAATTAACCCTCACCCTGATCTCTATAAGAACTTAACCTACCAAATTGGTGGAGCAGCAGACATTAATCGAATCCAAGGTACATCTCAGTGGAAAAATTTAAAATCCATTATCGCCATAGTGCCTCAGAAATCTGATACAGACAATACTGTAGTAGGAAGTTAGGATAAATAACCAATTAATACAGGAACAAGGTCAACACTAACAGAGGAAGCTTCCTATGATTCTAACTTATCTTGTAATTTCAGATGCACAAAACTATTGTTGACACAGGGATAATTATACAATGAAACAGTCATAAAAGTATGTATTTTAAATAAGCTGACATATATGTATTTATAGGTATCTAAATGAATATATATGTTTAAATATTTGGATTAACATATATGTATAAAACTTTATACATATGTGTGGATCAAATAAATAACATGTATATTCATCTAGATAACTATAGTAATAAATATATCCGTCGGAATTTTATGGGTTGAGAAAGCTTATTGACAAATGATACTGATTGAATATGTTAAAGTCTGAATGATAAAGGTCATACTTATTTGAGTTCTTTAACTGTTTCCTTAGGGATATTTAGTTTAGACATTTGACTGCAATTCTGACACAAACAGATTTAGTATGATTACATGAAACGATATTGTTGGGATTTACTGAGTCAGCAACAACCCATAAATTTATTTACCCCTTTCATGGTTAGTTCAATATACTCGCTTCCTAAGCTTTATAATAGACTAACCCACTTAAATGATGGAGCAGTAGGCATTAATCGTTTCTAAAGTTTTCCAAAGTACAATTTAGGATAATTAGTTATTACCACAGAGCTTGGAAAGCTAAGAATTCTGCAAAAACCATACTTACAGGTACCTCGGAAGTATGGAGAAGGAGAAATACTTAATAGGACTAATGTTATATATAGAAATGATATCTGTGATTCTAACACATCTTGATTTTTCATATGATTAAAATTTACTGCTGATTTAGGTATGGACACAAATACATATAATTTCAAATAAGATGATAAATATTGATATCTAAATGGATATATATGACTATACATCTGGATTGACATATATGTAGGAAACACCTTACATATACGTTTGTTCAAATGTATAATATATACACTTATCTAGATATCCATAACAATGGTTTTTTGCAAATAATTGTAATTCCTAAGATTTATGGATGAAGAAAGTATGTGGACAGATGATCACTCATAAAATCTGGTTTTGTTATACAATTCTATTTTCTTCCTGTAAGGCCAATATAGCTGTGAATCTAATTCTGGCCAGTAGCTGAGTAAATTTCTGTTTGATAAAGATGGTAATCAATCAGGGTCTCTTAATGTTAAGATTTGAGATTTGAAATTCGCTCTCGTACTTTTATGAATAAAGACTGGTCCAAACATGGCTTATGTAAACTAGTTAGTTTGCTGAATTATGAATAAAGACATAAAAACTATTATGGCACATTGGTAAAATTTAGGACTAATCAGAACCACGCTGGGTGATATTAAAGTAGTTTAAAATGGTATCTAGATAAGTATGAGGTGAAATTTATGTAATGCAGCAAGACACTCAGTCACGTTAATAAAGGGTATTCACAGAAATCTTATACAATCTGGGCACTAGAGATTTATAAAGACTCATAATGCAACATGCAGGAACTTGACTTATAATTTAAAAGGGTTAAGTATGAGAGAAAGAATATTCTTATTTAACACTTACAATATGTTAAATATTCTAACATCCTTATCTCATATCTTTATGGGGTGTAGAAAATATTCTTCCGTAATGTGGTGGGGGATAAAAGGTATGATAACAGAATTGATTAGCAGATATAGGAAGCAGTACGTTTTAATGAGGATAGTATATTGGTAAATGTTTTATGATTTATAATTAACCATGCTTAAAACATTAGGTATAATTGATTTATGTGCTCTTTTAGATCTAACAAAATGGATGGATTAGGATAGATGTGGTATGTTGGTGACTGATTTTTTCAGGGACAGACATAAAGTAACATTCTCAAGTATTCAACATTCAACTCAAAGGATCAAGGAAGAATGAATAGTCTTCAAGCACAACCACAGTGTATCCCGGCAAAGAGAAGATGGGCTAATTACCAGACTATCTGTAATAAAATCTCTTGTAAAACTCTTAAGGGATCCTCCAGATGTAATCTCTACTTCTAATGGAAGCAGGAAAGTAATGATACAAATGTATAGATTTCATAATGTAAATATCTGAACAAAATGATCTGGACTGAAAAGTCTTGGGCTGGACCGGAGGTTTTCTTTGCTCCATTATTTCCTACCGATGCCCGCAGTGAATGGAGCAACTATGTACTCTTTTAATACTTTAATAAAATCTTTGGCTTCGGCCTTTTACCAATAAAAAAAAAAACTAATTTTGTTTCAGATTGTATATAAACTACTTCTATTATATAGAGCTAGGATATTTGTTTGCATAAGATAAGTCTCGGGTTCCAATCCGATTCAAACCAGGTCGGGGGCTTGGGGATGGTCTGCTATGAGTCTAGGTAGGGTACCGACCACGGCCTATGGGTGTGGTCTTGCCAAAACCCACGTGGACATGGTGAATTTGGCCTCAAAACTGCACCATCCGCCAAACCTGGGCAGTATTTGCAATTTTTAAAACTTTTAAATGTTCTTTTTTTTATTGCAAAAAGTGCAATTTGCCTCCCCAAACCTAATTTTGCCCATACAAAACATCTAAAATGCAAAACCTATCTCATTTTTGCTATTGTGAATGCAAAACAAAAACATTTTACTCCATTGCTGAACTTATTTTTTTCTTGCCACTGCATGAAGAGAGTTAAAGATTGATCGTTAAAGGCTCCAAGCTGGTTGTTGTGCTATTCATACACATTTGAAAAAGTTGGTTTGTTCTCAAAGAGATCGTAGAGGAAGATTTCTTCAATAGAGATAGGTTTTTTGAGGTTTTTGGTTTGTTTTTTCCTTACATTTTTTTTCACAAATGAACTCTCTAGTTTTGTTTTGAAGTTTATGATTTTTGGTTTGTGCCTATCCATGTTGTTTATAGAACTTGTTGTCTTATTTATTAAAATGACAACTACTTCTTGCTCTGGGAGCCAACCCTACTTCAAAGCAGACCCACACTCTCCCTTTTGGAAATATGTTCAAATGGTTCAACAACTTCCAGGCAGGGGAGGTTACACTTGGACTCATGGTCATTGAAGAGGAAAAATATAAAAGCTCATATAGTGAAAGCCCATTTGTGCTTTATCACTAACCAAAGCATCGAACATTGTCTTGGCATCCCAAATGGTTAATGCCTTCTTGCAGAGGAACAAGTATTGACATATCTTGAAGAGCAAGCAAAAGCAAACCAAGCAGCAAGGAAGCAACTTGTAACTCATCCTTTGCTAAAGACTAAGAAAGGATCAAAGGCCTCTCCATTGCCTTTCATTCTTCAACCTACAGAAGACCATCCATTTTTGCCCATACCTGAAAAACAACCAGTAACCTCCACACATAAGAGATCAAAGGGACCATTGGGACCGTTGGAAACGACATTTCCCAATAAGTCGAGAGATTGCCGATCAAGATATAGCTAGATATGTCTATGCTAATGGATTGGCATCAAGGTTGTTCATTCACTATATTAGCCAAAAATGGTGAGATCAATTAATGAGGCTCCAAAAAGGTACAAGGGCCCAAGTTATGAGAAAATGCATACTACCTTATTGGACAAGGAGGTGGAAGATGTAGAGGACTCCTTGAAGCCCATAAAGGATTCATGGGTCGAAACAAAGATGTCCACTGTATCTGATGGATGGAAAGATTGCAAGAAATAACCCATTCATCAATGTTATTGCAGACAATAACAAAGTTGTAGGGCTTCTTGGTTATTGGTTGAGGAACATTAAGAACACATTTTTTGGACACCTTGTGTTGTCCACTCCCTCAACCTAATGCTACAAAAAAATGGCACCATAATTGAATGAATCAAACAAGTGTATATTGATGCCAAAGAGATCCAAATGTTCATCACCAACCACCATATGTGACAAAGAACATTTAGACAATTCTCGAGATTCGAGCTGCTGAAGGTAAGTTAAATAAGATTTTTTTTTATTTTGTAATTTTTTTTAAAATTGTGGAATAGATTGTTGACACTTATTTTATCTCCAACACACTTGTGTTGAGACAACTTCTGAAGGTTCATGAGGTAATATCTAACATGGTAATCAGACCTAAATGGACCATATGGATGCAATCTAGCACTATAAGGGCGGCAAAGGCTAAGCAAATGATCCCCGATGACATTTGATGGAATTGTGCTAAGTATCTCTTCAATTTCACTAAGCCTATATTGGGCATGATATATTATACTAACATGGATAGGCCTTGTTTGGATGAGGTATACGATGGCATTGACTCAATGATTGAGAAGATGAAAGTCATCATAAACACAAGAGTAAGATCCTAAAGAAAAATTCTTCAAAGAACTACACCAAATCATGGTAGAAAGATGGAACACAATGACCACTCATTGCATCTTCTTGCCTTTGCATTGAGTCCCAAATATTGTAGTTCTCAGCTCCTTGTTGCCACAAGAGTAGCCCCATATAGAGATACTGAAGTTGCTCAAGGGTACAAGACAACACTTTGTAGACTCTTCACTGATTGTGACATGCGAGATGCAATGAGGGCTGAATTCATGGGTATTGCAAGCACAAGTGATTGTGGTCTCAATGCTCTTCAAGACATGTATATGGTTGATGCTCATAGTTGGTGGTACTTCCATGGAGAATCATACCCGCACCTACAACCTCTTGTGATCAAAATTTTATTGCAAGGTTTATTAAAAAAATACTTTTATCTTTTAAATTTTGTTTATATATCAATTATATTTCTAGCTCTTAATTCTCTATTTTTGTCTCGATAGCTTCATTTGAGAGGAATTAGAGCACATACTCCTTCATCCACGCAATAAAGTGCAATAGACTACAATCAAAAAAGGCAGAGGGCTAGGTGTTTGCGCAGTCAGACTTGCAGCTCCTTACACACAAAGCACCCACAAAGAAGGGGAAACAAAAAAGTGGGATATTGAGCTAGAGCATATTGAGTTTGATGATTCCATTTTCCACCTTGCTGCACTTGGCGTTGGTGATGACAATGAGCCACCTAGGGAGCATGAGAGTGCTAGTGGCACTATTTGTGGTTCTTCTAAATTACCAAAACATAGATCATCTAATATGGAGGATGATGATGATATTTGATCAATGATGGTTAACTGTTGACACTTGACATTATAATTTTTGAACTTTAATATATATCACGACAATCGAGTTTAACTAATATTTGCCTATTAATCTGGCAATGCATTTTGCTATAAGATTTGACTATTATGATAGTGGTGTCTTTTGAAATACTGCTGCAAACATGTATATACTTTTTATTTTTATATGTTTTTGTGTGGACAAATCCAAAACGAACCCTAACCCCCAAAAACAATTTGCCCGAACCTGCCAACCAAACCTTCAAACCCAATTCGGAGCTCAAACCGGAACCGGCAACCTAGGTACAGAGTTGTTGTGGTTCTTTTTCTCAACATTGTCAAGCACTGCAGACAAACCCTTCATTGAATTCAACTTTATTAAGTTAGTATCCTTTTATTCTTCATTTTTGTTTCTTGTATAAATAAAACACAGGGTAAGTACTAGAAAAGGGGACAGCTAGAATCACTTTGAAATATAAGCTGGCAAAGCTAAGCGATAGCATGCTATCTTTGCTATGTTTTCCCAGCTTTGTCATTTCTGCTTTTCTCTTTTTCTCAATTTTCATATTTAAAATCTATTCCTGCACAAGCTCAATGAAAAAACAAAATAATAGTAAGAAAGGTATTCAAAGGGCAGAGACTTTTTGCCATAAAGATATTAGGGGATCAACCAAAACCTATAACAGACAATATAAGAGAGTCGATGGTATGGCATGTGAGAGCTCTCCCAAATAGAATAAGAGAATAATATAGATAACAAAGAATGGGGGAGGGTATATAGTCAGCAAAGTGAAACGATTTTTAAACAGAAGAGACTGGATTTGAAGAACAGTTCAGACCCAAACTACAGACTGAAAATGGGCTGATGCACAGTGGTAGAGAACCTTGACATGCTAATTAGATGTCCTCGTCTTGAGTCCTAGCTGGTAATAGAAAATACCATGATATCAGAGCCAGAGTAGGATCCCAAATCAAAGAGGTGTGGCTTGAGAGGGCTATCAAAAAAAACAGTCCACGCTGAATACTACAATTGGGATGGTAACTCGGTGGTGTAGCACCCCAGCATGCTCATGGGAGGTGTCCAAGGGTCAAGTTCTAAATGGTACATGAAAAAACAATGTGTAAATTGTGAAAAACTAAAAGAATCCTAAGCTCCTAGGCTCAAGTTCTAAAAGTTCCATATGATATTCTAAGAAGGAAGAACTACCTGTAAAGATGGGTTACACTGGAAAGAAATATATAAGAGTGATCCAAAGTCACATAAAGAGGAGGGGAGAAGGAAGCTGCAAACAAAACAAGTTGAAAAAAAACCACCGTCAGAAAAGGGTATCATCTAGTTCCCTAATTATAGATCACTGCAGTTTGGCAGTACAAGATGAACTTTGTGATAAAATCTCAATAGTAAATAGTCAATTCAGGCCTTATGTATAGAGAATTTAAAATTTCAACAATCACCTTTGTCATATTTTGATGAAAATGTGGTGATTGAACTAACACAAAAAACTTACTACAACTGAGTTTCAAATTTTGAGGAACAAAGAGGCCAAATTTAATTTTGACCTTTGAAACAGGTTTCCATTCAGTTAAACTTTTGAAAGTGCCTCCCCACACCCCACAACCCACACGTGCATAAAACATGCAAATAGAAAAACAGTTCCTCAAGACTGAACCAAACATGATACTTGTAGCATGAAATTCCAAACATTCCACCAAAGGAATGGTTTCTGGGATAGGACATAATGAATCTCATTGAAATCAACAGAATATAATAAGGGCCAAGGATAATTCTATCTCTAGTGGCCGTCGGTATTCTATCTATGAAATGAAGCAGGTAATAACCATGAGGATTCCAGAAGGATTGCTGATGGAAAATGCTGGGATGCAAGAGATTGAAGATTTATTCAGAATTCACTTGTTTTATTGAGCGGAAAAAAACCTTAGATGCAGCTGCAGGAGTAGAACTTTGGGATGCTAACATGGCTGAGAAAGGGAGATAACCAACCAGTATTTCAAATTTGAACCAACAAACTATTAATCTAATGACTAATACCCAAATTCAAAGAAATTGTACACCACCATCACATCCGATTCCAAAAGTCAAACAACTCAAACCATTCTTTTAAATAAATCTTGCAAATTCAACTGAGAACAAAAAAACAAAAAAAATACACCGGTATATTAAATCCACGTGTTGAAAATATTAACTGAACGTTGCCTCCGTAGTTAAATCACAAAGATGATGAAACCAAAGACCACTTTCAAAATACATCCACAAATTCAAAAACATCAAACACTACAGGTGCAATCCCTAATTCAAAATGATAAAAACACAAAATTCATTCCCCCAAAAACATCAGATAACACTTTCAATCCAATCCCTAAATTCAAAAAAAAAATTAAGCATAACCCTCAAATCCAGTTGTCAAATTTTAAAAGATCCAACCTAACTTTTATTTCAATTCCAAAATACATCCACAAATTCAAAATCATTAAACACCAATTTCAGATATAACCCCGGATCTATTAAAAATAAAAAAAATTAAACACAGCTTTCAAAAACACTCTCCAAATTCAAAAAATTAAGCACCGTCTTCAAATCCAATCTCGTGGTTTTAAAAAAAAATCAAGCACAAATTTGAATTCAATGCCCTATTTTTTGAATAAAATCAAACGTGACCTTGAATCTAATTCCCAAATTCCAAATGATCAAACGGCACCTTGAAATCCAGTTCCCAAATTTGAAAAGAATTGAAAAAGCACCAAACAGACAGCACAAGATGAACTTAAGAAAGAAAATGATGAATAAAGTTGGGGTCTTGATGCAGAGCTCCAGATTCTAATATTTAAAGCCCTGTTAACAAATAATATGGAATAAAAGTACTACACTGCATCCAACTCTGGGTGCCTCTCTTCAAGTGTCCCAGGCCACCACAGTTAAGCTGAAGCCCTTGCAGTGCTTAAAATGGAAACTATTTACCAAAACTTATGAAAAACCGTTGCAAGAATTGCAAATCAACACAAACCAAGCTAAAAACACCACCATAAGTCCAACTCCAAGCAGCATATAAACTCAACATTCTCTAATTTCAAACACCACCTTCGAATCCAATGCCCAAATTCAAATATACCAGACCACGTTTTCAAGTCCACTCCCCAAATTCAAAAAGAGGTGAAAAGATACGAAAAAACAACGCTCAAAAATCAACTTTACAAAGGTAATGATAACCAAACCAATCCCAAAAACATCTCATACACCACCATAAGTCCAGCCCCATATTCCAAATCAACCGAACATTCTCCAATTTCAAAATTTAAAAAGAAGTCATGAAAGATATTTAGAAAAGAAACCACTCCATCCATTTCAAAGATAAGAGACCTTACATTGACAAATTCGGGATGGTAAACCACTTGGGCCTTACTGTGAAGGACACTGATAGTAGCATCCTGGATACCGGTAAGCCTTTTCACCGCCTTTTCAATGGAAGCAGCACATGCAGAGCACTGCATGCCTCCCACCCTGAACATAGCCTTCCTGATCTCCAAAGAAGCTGGAGATGGAGGAGCAGATGTTCCTTCACCTCCTTGATTCGGAGATTCAAATGGGTATCTGGGCATTGAAGGATAATGCGGGGGAGGAGACAGAACCAGATGAGATCCATCCTGCGCCCCATTTTCCTTCTTCCCCTTACCCAAACAAGAAAGCGCCAAAAACCTGTTAGCCATTATTCTCCTTCCTCTTCACTCTGCGAAACACACCACATCACCAACGAATTATTCAAAATTGAAAACCATAGATTTGCATTGCATTAAATTGAAAATTGAAAACCATAGATTTGCATTGCATTAAATTGAGAACCAAGAACTCTGTGATCGAGTTGCTTGGTTTGGCCTCCAAGTTTCTTAAAATTACAAAATACAACAGAATTTAAAATGGTTAACCTTTCTGGATTCCTAATCGATCGCAAAGTCAAAGGCCGATGGTCTGTACCAATTGAACTGAACTGAATTGCCTCTTCCCAACGTACTTCTATTTATAGATGTTTTATTTTCAAATATTTACTTCTTGACAAATGTTTTTACAATGTAGGGCTTTTTACGCTTTACCTTGTATAATTGCGGCGGCTCAGTGTGCTACGAGAAATTTTGTTATAATTTGACGCCGTTTACGCACTTCTTTGTGATTTTAGCGGTAAAATATATATATATATATATATATTTTTTTTTTTAAACTGCCAAGCTTTTCTTTATGAGCATTAGTTTTTTGTGAATATGTAACTTTAATATTTTATTAATAGAAAAGGCACTATTCATAAAAAAAAATAAAAATTTACTACCCAAATTTTCATCATTTAATATTAACATATATTATCCTTCCTTAACATATTTTATATAAGATTCATATAGTTATAGTCTTTTCATCATTTGATATTACTATATATTATTTTTTATGTTCTATATAATATTCATATATAAGCTTAACATATGTTATTTTTTGTTGGTTTGAGAGGGCTGTTAAGAAATTGGGAGAGCTCATTCTTATCTTGTATAGAAAAAGATGAGTGCAAGGTCGTGTGTCCCATAAGCTATTTAAAAACTTCTTGTTCTTCTTCTATATTAAGATTCCTATAAGAATGAGGACTAATGTACATAAATCATTATAAAAAATAAAATAACTTGTTCATTTGAAAGAACATAGGTCATCTTGAAAGAAACTTTACTTGGCCTTATCTATTGACTAAAATTTTAGTGGGACTAATTATGAAGGTGGCTACATTTCTTTATCAATTCAAAAAACTTTTTGGGGTGGGGCATATTTAGTTTGAAAACAAAAATAATAGATATGTTATATTCATATTCCAATTATACATACAATTATTTTTTGAATGTAATTGTGAAGAAATTTTTAGTATCAAGCTTGTAAGAATTTGCCTAAGGCAATATGTCAAGATCTAGAAGCCTAATGAATAGCACAAAGAAGAGAGAAAAGATGAACAAGAATAAATTGTATTCTCGTCAATATGCAAATACAATATGATCAACTAGATCACATACATAATACTTGATTACATCATGTAGATGTGTCTGCTTATATAGGCAAGGCAATAAGGGACCATGATAATGAGAAGATAAGTTATCACCCACACATGGTGTAATCACATGTCCGCCAAAGGTGGATCATCCTCCATTATTCAATAAAGTATGTGCAACATGTGGAGGATGATAATGTGATAAGTGCATTAAAGGTGGAGACAACACATAAAGTGGAAATGTGATAACAACTATCACCACCTAAAGTGGAATTTCTCCTACACCATGTGCAAAAATAAGATGCAAACTCTAAAGTGTCTCATATACAAACTACTATGAATGCATTATCCTTAGTAAGCTTAAGTAAAGTGTAATTAGGAATATTTAATTACACCAACAAACCTTTTGAATTGTGCTCCATGGCCCATCATGAGCAAGATGATGAAAAATTTTACAACCTTGAAAAAGATTAGTTTAAAACAACACACCCAATATAAATAAAGGGTAAATCTAAAAAAAAATTATGAGTTAGAATCAATAATGCTATTAAGATAAATGTTTGGAAATTACATAAATAAGGGTATTTCATAGTTGTAGAATTTATTGGAGTAGATAGGTGACTTCTCAACATAGAGAATCCCTCCTAAATGAAAATAGCATCCAAAATTCCTTCTTTAATGCACTTTATATATTTAGATTCATATAACATAGAGGGCATTTTTTTAATTGAATAATGGTGGAAACAAGGAGGAGGTAGTTTCATATAGTCAAGTTAAATTATACAAGATTACATGTTGAAAAATATATAATTGTACAAATATTATTGTAAAAAATAATGGTCACTTGAAAGAACATGAGTACAGTGATCACTTAAAAGAACACAAGAATATATAAAGGTATAAAAATTGTTGTAAAAAACAATGGTCACTTGAAAGAATGTGGGTCATCTTATAATGATCGCTTAAAAGCACGCAATAATATATAAATGTACAAAATTTGTTGTAAAAAATAACAGTCACTTGAAAGAACACAAGTCATCTTCAGAGTGACAGGGGATATAAAATCTTATTTGGCCTTATCTACTTAGAAAACTTTATTTGGGACTATTTATAAACATGATTGCATTTTATTTTGTTTTATCCATTAAAAAAAAGATTGGTGTGGGGTAAATTTAGTTTGAAAAATAAAGATAATAGATATGATATTTTCATATTATAATAATAGTTGCAATTGTTTTTCAATGTAATTGTGTAGATTTTATAACATCAACCTTTTGAGTAAGGATCCATAATTAATCGTGAGGAAGGTGATGGACAAATTTATTAATCCTTAATAAGTTTTTAGGATAAAGCAGCCCACCCAATATAAACAAAAATGGTAAACCTTGAATTTTTTTTTAAAGTGGCAAGTCACTGAAATAAATATTAATAATAATAATAACCGGTTCAAGAGCTCAACAGGGAAAGAACCAGAAAGAAAACCCTATATCCTTGCTCAAAAAACAAACATTAGAAGAAAAAGCTAAAACTATGCATGCCTAAATATCTTAGATAATATTATGCTACCCATTACATTTTGCACATGTGTGCCAAAAATTTACCCCCAAAAACCCCAATACAATGTCTATAGCTGATGTTGAGGAAGGTGCAGGACAAATGGATTTATAAGGGAAATACAAAGTTCCAATCACACAATAAACCCCAAATGACACCCAAATGGATTCCAATGACCAAATACTAACAAATGCTTGAACCAAAGCTCTCAATGGCTTAGAATGTTTGTTTATACCTAATTTGAAGTGTTCCAATAGGTTTTAAACTCCTGCACTGATTTTAACCCTCAAATTCACTCTTTAGTCTTATTAGGCCTAGGAATCCTTGTAGCCCTATTCTCATTGTTTTCTATAGATTAGTCCCAACTTTTTGTTGGATGATATCAAAATTGGGTACTATTGATGGTGTTGGCATTCATGTTTTGTCACTGATGTCAACATATATTTATATGGAGTGAACAAATTAGTTATTACTATTGTATGATGATTGATAGAAGTGCATGGACACTGTACGGATGAATCAGAACGAGCGAAGATGAGGATATGAAGAAGGATGTGTGATGACCTTATTCCTAAGGTCGCTTGGCTTAATATTGCATATTGGAGATGTTACAAATATTTTAGTAAAAACTGGTTTCTAGACTGAGACAATGATGCTTGACAGAGCAAGTCTTTGTGTTTTGGGTATATCTTACATGCAATGATGATTCAGGTTATGCGAGCTTAAGGGATGAAAGAAGGAATATTGAGGAATTTTTGTTGTTGATCTCAAGTCATGTGATTGTTGGTGACATCATCTATGGCGTGTATTCTAGAGGAGACCTATTTAGGGTCGACTTTAAAGTTGTAGTGTGTATTGTGGATTGCGAGCATGGATTGCAGAACTTGGAGTATATCTGATATATTATAATTGATGTTTACTTGTATTAGGTACCTTGTGTATCTTAGCAAGGGGTTAAATAATTATTTATATATTGGGAAATCCTAATTGGCCGACCTAATCAATTATTGTAATAGGGTATATATGAGAGATCTTTTCTTTTGAAAAGATGTAGTATGTGATAGTGGAATGATGAGAAGGTAATTAAAAGACAAAAGTGTGGAAGCTGTGAAGCCTGATTAGCTATTGGATGTAGAGCAGAGTTTGTGATTATAGTACTTCATTCCAGAATTGACCAAGCAAAGACATATACTATTAGACAGTTCACTGGATTGTATATTTCTTATATACACTTGTTCAGATTGTTAATCCTTGAGGGTGGCTTTAACCTTCTTTGGGAAGTGAGCCCATTGTTACTCTTGACTCCTAATAGGGTATGTTCTTTAACAGGGACTATGTACTGTAATGTTGTAATAATCTCCTAACAGGGCTAAATCTTTTAACAGGGATACTATACTCTCAGTACATCATTTGTGGGTGCTAATTCCCACCGGGGTTTTACCTTTAACAGGGTTTCCTCGACAACAAGGATTGTGTTATTGTGTTGGCATTTACTATTTTATCATTTGAATTGAATTTTTGGTTTATAAAGTTTAATGTTTAATAATCTGTCTCACAATTGATTCACCCCCCCCCCCCTCTCAGTTGTGCTTGTGGACTGTTATTCCTAACAATTGGTATCAGAGCTATTGGTCCTTAGAGAGAAATCTTAATAGCTTGAGNTGTCTCACAATTGATTCCCCCCCCCCCCCCTCTCAGTTGTGCTTGTGGACTGTTATTCCTAACAATTGGTATCAGAGCTATTGGTCCTTAGAGAGAAATCTTAATAGCTTGAGGTGATCCTGAAGATGTCTTACTACAGGAAGGATAGTTCATAATTTGATCCTAAAAACTTTGACAGTTGGAAGAACAAGATGAGAACACATTTGCTATGTTTGGGAATCGACTACTAGATGATCACAAAAAGAAAGGAAAAGATAAAGATTGAGGATGAATTAGATAAAGCTACTAAAGATGAAAAGAAGTTATTTTCATGTAATATGGTCACAAGGGAATCATTGATTAGCACACTTTATGAAGGTGAATTCACAAAAGTAAAAGACTTAGATTCTGCACATGAAATTTGGACCATATTGGAAGCACTGTATGAAGGAGATAAGTTTACAAAATAGGCAAAGCTACAAAACTAGAAGACAAAGATGGAATCATTGGAAATGAAAGATGCTGAGAACATTAGAGCTTATGCATAGAGAATTACTGAAGTGGTTACTGGCATCAAGAACTCTAGAGGTACTTACGGTAAGGAAGAAGTGATTGCAAAGATTCTCATATCTCTGACACCTGCATACAGAACTAAAGTATAAGATATATAGGCGATTATACCTTTGACACCAAACTTCAATAGAGAGATGTTGATTGGAAAGCTAACTAATTTTGAGGCCGTAGAATTGGGAGATTCTTTACCTAAATTTGAGTTAGCATTCAAAGTGACTGTGCATAGAAACAAAAAGACCTTATTTGGAGTTGCGAGCACCAACAACAGTGACTTGAGAGAAGAACTTGGAGACTATGTTGATGAATGGAAATAGATACAGGAGGAAGAAATAAAGCTAGATGAAGTGGCAACCCTAATCGCTAGAAGAGAAAAGAGAGGTAAGGGTAAATTTGAAGGCAAGTTACCTTTAAAATGTTTTTCATGCAACAAGATTGGTCATTTTGCGTCTCGATGTCCTACAAGGGTTCCAAAGCATAAACCTAAGTTTTACAAATCAAAGTATTCAAAAGATGAGGAATGTTATTATGCTAGTGAAGGAATTTCTAATGATGATACTGTTGACTATCATGAAATTGGATTTATTGTTATTAAGGATGATGAACCTATACATGAAGAAAAAGATTTAGTATCCCATGTTGAAAAGAAATTTGAATGGGTCATAGATAGTGGTTGTTCACATCATATGACTGAAGATAAAAACAAGTTTGTTAGTCTGAAAATATATGATGGTGGTGTTGTTAGATTTGGTGACAATACTCCTAAGCTTATCATTGGAGTTGGATCTATTTCTCTGGATGGAAAAACTAATACTGACAATGTACTGCTTGTTGATGGACTTAAGCATAATCTGTTGAGTGTTGGACAGCCAGTGGACAGAGGTTATCAATTGAAATTCATTCATGGGAAATGTTCTATCAGGATTAAATTAGGAGACTTGATCGCATCTAGTACTAAATTTAGAGGTAATGTATTTGAATTGAATACATCTAAAGCTTCTTGTTTTATTGCAAAGGTTGATGACAGTTGGTTATGGCATAGAAGATTTTGTCATGTTAACTTTGATAATATTGTGAATGAAAGTATGACAAATGCAGTAAGAGATCTACCTAAGATTTTGAAACCATCTAACACTATGTGTAGAGAGTGTGTTATGGGGAAGCAGACTAGAAGCAGTTTTAAAAGAAAATCTTATTCAAAAAAAGGGAAGTTGGATCTAGTACATACATATTTGTGTGGTCCTACAAGAGAAAGATCTTATTATGGTGAAACGTAATTTATACTTTTTGTTGATGAATTTTCTAGAATGATGTGGGTTACATATTTAAGAGAGAAGTCTGAGGCATTTGACAAATTCAAGATATTCAAAGCAAAAGTTGAGAATGAATCAGGTTTGAAGATAAAATGTTTGAGATCATATAGAGGTGGTTAGTTTACTTCAAACTTATTTAATACCTACTGTAAAGAGCATGGAATATTCATACATACATCTTCTCTTAGAACACCACAACAGAAATGAGATATAGAAAAGTGAAGAAACATAACAATATTAGATGCTGCCAGAACTATGTTGTCGGAAGGAAATGTATCACATGTTCATTGGAGAGAAGTTGTTGGTGTTACTATGTACACCTTGAATAAAATTTAGATCAGAGAAGGTACAAGTAAGACTCCTTATGAATTATGGTTTGATCATACTCCTACTATAAAATATTTTAGAATATTTGGAAGTAAATGTTATATCAAAAGAGATGACAAGATAGGGAAGTTTGATGCTATAAGTGATGAAGGTATCTTCCTTGGTTATTATACTAAGAGAAAAGGCTATAAATGTTTCAATATGAGATTGAGGAAGTTGATTGAAAGTGCCAATGTGAGGATAGATGAAAAGTTTCATATTCAGGAAAGAATGTATGACTGTGGACAGATTGCAAAGATAAAAGAGGTCACTGTCGAACCTGCAGAACCTTTGGAGTTTGATGATGAGATTGAAGATGAATCAATTGAGCTCACTGAGACTCCTAAGACTCCAAGGTATGTTAATAAGAACCATCCTAAAAATCAAATCATTGTTAATGTAAGTAAAGGAATGATGACAAGATTTAAAGTTAGAGATGAAATTTGTTTGATTTCTCAAGTTGAACTGAAAACTACTGATGAAGCATGTAGAGATGAATCTTGGACTAAAGCTATGCAAGAAGAACTAGAACATATAAAGAAAAACAATACTTGGGAATTGGTTCCAAGACCCAAAAACAAAAATGTGATAGGAACTAAATGGGTTTTTAGAAACAAAATGGATGAGGAAGGAACAATGGTAAGAAATAAGGCTAGACTGGTTTGTAAAGGCTACTCACAAAAAGAAGGCATAGACTTTGAAGAAACATTTTCTCTTGTTGCTAGGTTGGAAGCTCTAAGATTATTTCTTTCTTATGTTGCACATAAAGACTTTAAAGTATATCAGATGGATGTGAAATCTGCATCCTTGAATGGAGATTTGGAAAAAGTATACATAGAGAAACCTGATGGATTTCCTTTGACAGAAGATGAAGACATGGTTTGTAAGTTGAAGAAAGCGTTGTATGGACTAAAATAAGCACCGATAATATGGTATGAAAGACTAGACAGGTATTTACTTTATCTTTGTTTCAAAAAAGGTAATGCAAACGGTAATTTATATTTAAGAACTGGTGAAGATGGAATCTTAATCATATAAGTTTTTTTGATGATATCATTTTTGGAGTCAATGATAAAATGAGTAAGAAGTTCTATAAAGAAATGGAAAATGAATTTGAAATGTCAATGATTGGTGAGATGAATTTTTTTCTTGGTTTTTCAAATTAATCAGAATAAGAATGGTATTTTTATATCTCAGACCAAGTATCTTAAGGAAATTTTGAAGAAGTTTGGAATGGAAGATTGTAAACCTGTTAAGACACCCATGGTGACTGGTTACAAACTTACTAGTAATGATGAAACTCAAAGTGTTTTTCAGACAAAGTATAGATCGATGATTGGAGGTCTACAATATCTAACTCACACCAGACCATATATTTCCAATGCAGTTGGAATTGTGGAAAGATATCAAGAAAATCCTAAAGAGACACACCTTGCTGCTATGAAAAGAATTTTCAGATACTTGAAAGGAACATTAGAATATGGATTATGGTATAAAAAATTAGATGACTTTATTTTATAGGCTTATACTGATGTTGATTGGGCAGGTAATGTGGATGATAGAAAGAGTACAAGTGGTGGAGCATTTTTCTTTGGAAAAAGGTTGGTTTTATGGTTAAGTAAGAAGTAGGACTGTATTGCTCAGTCTACTATTGAATATGAGTATGTTGTTGCTACTATAAATTGTACACAAGTTGTTTGGATGAAACAAATGTTGAAGGACATTGGAATAATTTTTTAAGAGACAGTGGTTATCCATTGTGATAACACTAGCATGGTGAATATGTCAAAGAATCCTGTAATGCATTCAAAGACTAAACATATTTCTATTAAGTATCATTTCTTGAGGGAAAAGGTAGCAGAGAAAGAGATTAGACTAGAGTATATTAGCACAAGGGAACATATAGCAGATATATTTACAAAACCTTTGCCAAAAGATGCTTTTGAGTATCTTAGAAGCATGCTCAGGGTGAGAGCCCCTCCTAGTGATAATTAATTGATGCAGGCATGCATCAGTCCAGTGGCTTTCAAAGCTATTTCAGTTTCTGGACTTGATGTATGGATCTACTCCTCAGGGGGAGTGATCACAGGAACACTATAGAGCACATTTGGGTGATTTTGCACCTGGTTAATAGACATGAAGATTTGAAAAATCTATACCTTAAAAAATATTCAAGAAGAGTTATGGCACCCTTTTCCATTATTGCTAAAGGGGGAGAGATTCTATGTGAAAATCCCTACTATTTTAGGGAGAATTGTGTTGAGGATATTGAGAAGATTGTATTGAGAGAGAGTACTTTTGGGTTGATGGATTTTCCTATATGTTGTCATCAATGCCAAAGGTGGAGATCGTTGGATGATATCAGAATTGGGTACTATTGATGCTATTGGCATTCATGTTTTTTCATTGATGTCAACATATATTTCTATGGAGTGAAAAGACTAGTTATTACTATTGTATGATGACTGACAGAAATGTATGAACATTGTAAGGATGAATCAGAACAAGCGAAGATGATGATATGAATAAATATGTGTGATGGCCTTATTCCTAAGGTTTCTTGGCTTAATATTGCATATTGGAGATGTTACAGATGTTTTAGTGAAAACTGGTTTCTGGACTATGACAGTGATGCTTAATAGAGCGAGTCTTTGTGTTTTGGGTATATCTTACAGGCAATGATGATTCAGGTTATGCAAGCTTAAGGGATGAAATTTTTCATATTGAGGAATGTTTGTTGTTGATCGCAAGTCATGTGATTTTTGGTGACGTCAGTTGTGGCGTGTATTCTATAGGAGACCTATTTGGGGCCGAATTTAGAGTTGTAGCGTGTATTGTGGATTGAGAGCATGGATTGCAGAACTTGGAGTATATCTGATGTGTTGTAATTGATGTTAACTTGTTTTAGGTACCTTGTGTATCTTAGCAAGGGGTTAAATAATTATTTGTATATTGGGAAAGCCTAATTGGCTGACCTGATCAATTATTGTAATAGGGTATATATGAGAGATCTTTTCTTTTGAAAAAATGTATTATGTGATAGTGGAATGGTGAGAAGGTAATTAAAAGATAGAAGTATGGAAGATGTGAAGCTTGATTGGCTGTTGGATGTAGAGCAGAGTTTGTGATTATAGTACTTCATTGGAACTGACCAAGCAAAAACAGTTGCTATTAGATAGTTTGGTAGATTGTATATTTCTTATATACACTTGTTTGGATTGTTAATCCTTGAGGGTGGCTTTAACCTTCTTTGGGAAGTGTGCCTAGGAAGTGAGCCCACTGTTACTCTTGACTCCTAACAGGGTCTATCCTTTAACAGGGATTATGTACTATAATGTTGTAATAAGCTCCTAACAGGGCTAAATCTTTTAACAGGAATACTATACTCTTAGTACATCATTTGTGGGTGCTAATTCCCACCAAGGTTTTACCTTTAACAGGGTTTCCTCGAAAACAAGGATTGTGTTATTGTGTTTTCATTTATTGTGTTATCATTTGAATTAAAGCTTTGGTTTATAAAGTTTAATGTTTAATAATCTATCTCACAACTGATTCACCCCCTGCCCCCTCTCAGTTGTGCTTGTGGACTGTTATTCCTAACACTTTCTCAAAAAACTAGACAAAAAAATCATAGATTCATATACTCATTTCATTCTTACACAACATATCTCAAAATTAGCTAGGGTTACTTTGGGACACAAAGGTCAAAAATATGTTGTTTCACTTTCCTCACTAGACCTAATAGATCACTTTTACAAAGGAACCCTACTCTATACTCAACACCCAACCTTTACACTTTTCACATAGTGTTTATATGGTCCAAATTAGAGGAATACGTAACCAATTTGGTTAGAATGGCTTCATATACCCATAAGCCCTAAATTACTCCCAAAAACCCCTAAAAAGTAGGGCTTTCTCAATCTCGACCCTCCAAGCCCTTTCTCAGACATCCAATAATGGATTAACCTCCCCCTTGACATTTGGTAATACATTCCATCATAAAATACATCCCTCCAATGTCTAGAATCCCTATTGTTACACCCATACACCCATTTTAGTGTTCCTTCAACATAACAACTTGTTGATCTACACCCAAAACTTCACTGCTCCTGCATATTTAAGTTAGATTCATATAATAAAATTCAAAACATGATCATTCCATGAGAAAAATTAAATAAACATTCATAGAATGATCATTTACCCTCCATAGTACTCAAAATCCTTAAGAAATCTAAGAATTCTAAGACAATCAAACAAAATAGAAAATGAATATTTTGAAATGGAAACCTTAGGGAATAATAAATTATTAAAATAGTGTTTATTTGTATTAATTAACCATTATATAAGCATTGGCAATGAAATCAATTCAAAACATCATGAAAAAGGTTTACAAAAATCAGTGGTTCTATTGCAAAATTGAGTGTAGTCCGTACATCTCCTCCATCCACCGTATTGTCCTCATCCCAACTCTTTCTTGAGGATACATAAATGATTTTTTATCTTTCTCAAGTTTATTCCAATCATTTGTAATGCCTTAGAATACCAAACGTCCCTCAATCTTGTTTTCCCTCCAAACAACTCCTAACCGTTAGAATTCAAATATTTGAATTTCTAACTTTTGTTTTATTAATTTATTGGTATTTTAACTTATAAAACTTATATCTAGATTCATCCTAGGATATATTTACCCTACCTAGGACCCTCTCACCTATTTATATCCCATATGGTCACTATTGGCCCCCCTTACAAACATTTTGGTTCGAGGGTCCTTATCAGGACCTTTAGGACTTTTCACCTTGACATTGAATTGATCATTTCAAATGGCCATGAATGGCATAAAAACATCCCAATTTACCTTGATGGATTCTCTTGAATATCCCTTCAAATATTTTTCCCTTATGTGTTCAAATGTCCTTCTAGGTGCCCCTGCACCATACACCCCGGGTGAAGAAGAACTTTTGACCCAAAATTTGAAGAGCCTTGTCTTCACACCCCCAATCTTCCTTGATGGTCTTCTGAAACTATATATTCCTTTGGAAAACTCACTATCTCCTCCATTGGATCCTGCAAATAAATTGTTAGAAACATAAAAAGATAATGCATCATCCATCATAATTGCTTGTTGTTTGGGACAGTCAACATAAGTGTGTTTAGATTTTCCTTCCTTTTGTACTTTAGGATCCATAAGACCCCTTCCAATGACCTCCATAGATAGATCCACCATTCCCTTTCTTGATTATACTAGAGGACACAAAACAATCCCTGCTTGTATCCTTTAATTCTGCAACCTTTCATCCTTAAGTGCATTGCTCACATACTCCTTTTGCACCAATAAGGACCTCTTAGACTCATGTACTTCCTTCCTCAATCTACTATCCTGATATCCCTGCAAATCAATATATTCATTCTCTCCAAAATAGATTATCCTTGGTTCAAATGAGCCACTACTTTGCAAAGGTGTCAAGACAAAATTCTTACCATCCTTGTGTACTATATAGGTGTTCTTGAACCCATCATGTGTTTTCCTTCTCTCTAATTTCCATGGCCTTCCTAAAAGGATATGAAAATATGTCATAGTCACCACATCACATAGTACCCTCTCCTTATAATTACCAATTGAAAATTCTATATAAGTTTTCTCCCTGATCAAAAGGATTTGTTCATCACTTACCCACGAGGCTCTATAGGGTCTAGAATGTGCAAACTTCTCTAATTGTAACTTGTTGACCATTTCATAAGAAACCAAGTTATCAAAAGAGCCATAATCTATCATCATTTTATAGACCTTACCCTTACTCAAACAATTTTTTTTGAAAATGGATAGCTCTGGTCTTCTTTGTTGCTGCATGGGTGCTCCTTTTCTTACCATGAGACATTCACCAATTTTAGGACATTCACAATCTATCCCTCCTTCCTCTTTTTGTTCATCTTTCCTATGGTCACCTTTGTCTTGTGTCAACCCAACTCTCCTATCATATTTCCTTGTGTCTTTCTCAGGACACTTGTAGAAAGGATGCCCTACCTCTCCACAGTTGAAACACTTTCCATTGAAGCCTCTTCCTGCTCCAAATCTTCCTAATCCTCTTTGCCCACTTCTCTAATCAGAAACTTTCTCCTTACCCTTCTCATTGCTACTTTTTTCTTGCCCCTCATTGGATCTCTGACCTCTACCTCTACTTGATTGTCCTCTTCCACCTCCTTGTCTTTATTGTCTCCTCTTTATCTTGTCTTCAACCTTGATGGATAATTTGTAACACTCCTCCACAGTATCAAGGGTAGTGACACTAAGTTCATCTTGCAAATTGAACCTTATCCCTCCTAAGTATCTTGATACCTTTTCCTCTTCATCCCCATCATTTGAAATTCTAATATCTAACTTATGGAACTCCTCGGTGTACCTTTGGACATCCATGTCCTTTTGTCTCAAACTTTGCATATTTTTGTATAACTGAACCTTGTAGTCTTTAGGAAGGAACTTTTACTTCATTTTGTCCATCATCCTTGGCCATGAGGTTGTTCTAGCCACTCCCTTCTTCCATCTGTTATCTTGCAACCAATCCCACTAAAGCAATGCATGCCCCTTCAATCTGGACTTTGCAATCTTCACCTTTTGGCCATCCTCAACATCTTCACAATAAAAAAATATTCCACAACATTGAACCAATTAATCAATTCTTCATCATTCATTCTTCCATCATACATAGGGATATTAGATTTACCCTTGTAATCATTACCTTTAATGACTTTAACAAGTTTTTCCAACCTTGCATCCTCGGGATCAATCTCCTCCTTTGGTTCTCTCACTTCTTCTGCTTCTTCTTCCTCATTATCTTTTTCTTTTGGGCTCTTACTGATCTGCTTCTTCATCTTCTCCATCTCTTCTTTCATCTTCTTGTTCTCTTCAATATATTGTGCCACAATCTTGGCAAGCTCCACGTTTGTCATTCTTGGAGGCATCCCTTGAGCCCTCTCCTTCAAATGTCTCAAACTCTTCTCTTTTGACGTAAACCCTTGTCCATATCCCAAAGATATCTTTTGTGCTCTAATACCAATCTGATTCCAAGGAAGGTGGAGGAAAATGGATTTATAAGGGAAATACAAGGTTCCAATTACACAAGGAAAACCCCAAATGATACCCAAATGGCTTCCAATGGCCAAATACTAACAACGATAATTGCAACAAAGATCCCAATGGCTTATAATGTTTGGAAATATCTAATTTGAAGTTTTCCAATAAGTTTCAAACTCATGCACTAGTTCCAACCCTCAAATTCACTCTTTAGTCTTATTAGGACTAGGAATCCTTATAGCCCTATTCTCACTTTTTTATGCAGATTACTCCCAACTTTCTCAAACAACTAGAAAAAATCATAGATTTAGATACCCATTTCATGCTTACATAGCATATCTCAAAATTAGGTTGGGGTAATTTGGGACACAAAGGTCAACAATCTATTGTTTCACTTTCCTCACTAGACCTAATAAATCACTTTTACAAAGGAACCCTATTCTAAACTCAACAATCAGCCCTTTCACTTTGCACAGAGTGTTAATATGGTTCCAATTAGAGGAATATTCAACCGATTTGGTTATATTGGCTTCATATACCCAAAAGCCCCAAATCACTCCCAAAACCCCTTAAAACTAGGGCTTTCTCAATATTTACCCTCCAAGACCTTTCTCATACATAAAATTATGGATTAACCTTCCCCTTGACATATGGGAACACATTCCATCATAAAATATATCCCTCCAGTAGCTAGAACCCCTGCTGCTACACCCATGCACCCTTTTTAGTGTTCCTTGGACATAACAACTTGTTGATCTACACCCAAAAATTCACTTCTCTTACATATTGAAGTTAGATTCATATGGTAAAATTCAAAACATGATCATTTCATGAGAAACATTCATGGAATGATCATTTACCCTCCATAGTACTCAAAATCCTTAAGAAATCTCAAAATTCTAAGACTCAATCAGACAAAACAACAAATGAATATTTCAAAATAGAAACCTTGGGGTATAATAAATGATTCAAATAGTGTTTATTTGTATCACTTAACCATTAGAGAATCCTTGGAAATGAAAGCAATTCAAAACACCATGAATTTTTTACGAAAATCAGTGATTCTATTGCAAAACTAAGTGCAGTCCGTACATCTCCTCCATCCATTGTATTGTCCTCATCCCATCTCTTTCTTGAGGCTACATACATGATGTTTTATCTTCCTCAAGTCGATTCCAATTGGTTGGAATGCCTTAGAATATCAAACGTCCCTCAATCTTGCTTTCCCTCCAAACAACTCCTAACTGTTAGAATTCAAATATTTGAATTTCTAACTTTTGTTTTATTACTTTATTGGTATTTTAACTTATCAAAATTCTATCTAGATTCATCCTAGGATATATTTACCCTATCTAGGTCCTTCTCACCTATTTAGATCCCATACGGGCACTATTGGCCCCCTTACAAACATTTTGGTCAGGTAGGGTCCTTATCAGGACCTTTAGGACTTTTCACCTTGACATTGAATTAATCATTACAAATGGCCATGATTGGCCTCAAAACATACCAACTTACCTTGATGGATGCTTTGGAATCTCCGTTAATTTTTTTTCCCTTATGTGTGTTATCTTTATAGAATATTTTGTTGTCATTAGTTTAGACAAAGTCATAACAATCAGAAGATTCAATCGGTGAAAGGTAGAAAAGCAAATATATGAGTAGTCGGTAATGTACACAGAGCAAGGCAGTGAAGTCGGTAAAGTGCAAACACTACACCAAGAGCACACAGTTACCAAACACTAAGAGATAAACAATACACTAAGTTGATAGTTACCAAGTACAGAAGATCAAGTTAACCAAGTGAAGATAAGTTACTCTACCGAGTTAAGTTTAATGGATTTTAAAGCGATAAAGACGCATTTAATACATTTTTATTATATTAATTATGATTCTACAATGCACGAAGATGAGATTGTTACATGATCAATGATCAAAATAATTCAAAGAGAAGATATGAGGAGTAGATTAAGCAGTTAATCAAATATTGTTATTTCCAAAAAAACCAAGTACCGAGGTAAAAGTGACACAGTCACCGAGTGGAAAAGTAGATCTAAGAGTCAAAATAATTTATCAGTGACCTAACACATACGATTAAGAGGCGATAAATATTATACTTAAAGGATGATTTGAAGAGCAGAAGTGTGAGATAGAGAAAACAAAGAGGAAAAAAGAGACAGTGTATAGAGAAGGTTGTTATTGAAGAATAGAAATCAGAGAAGAGAGCATCGAGCTGATATCTTGCTACAAACAAGAAAATCCAAGCAGTGTTACAAATTGTAATTGAGGTAACACATTATTTTAGAGCACATAGAATCCGATCAACATTTGTAATTGATGTATTATAGCAGGCATTTGTAAGTTCCTAATACTATTCTATTGAGAGCTAGAAATCCCAATACTGGGTGGATCTTAACCGATTTTATTTATGTAAAACCTTTAACAGGGTACATCTCTAAATGTAGAGATTGTAAAATCCTCTAACTAGGTAGACCTAACAAGTCTTTGTATACTCTTAACCGGGTAAGCTATCAAAATGGATAAACTATGTAAGCTCTAATTGAGCACCCTTTAAACTGCAGTTAGTGGAGGTTGTGGGTGTCACCCCCACCACAGTTTTGTCCTCTAACCAAGGATTTATGCATAAAAAAAATCATGGAGTTATGAGTTCATTTAATTGAATGGTTTTATTTTATGTTTTATGTTTTATTTCAAGTTATTGAATTTGGTAAACATCAGCAACAATATACAATTTAAGTTATAAAAGTTTATGTGGTACTGATTCACCCCTCCCCTCTCAGTCCCAACTTTCCATAATCATTCCAACAATTGGTATCAGAGATTCTACTCTTGAATTATAGGGTTTTACCACTTGAGAGTTAAATATCCTAGTCATCGAAATTTTTAGGCAATTAAAAAGACTTGATGGTCTTGAATCCGAATTGGAAGGTGCAAGAGATTTAATCATTGATCTTAAGAAGAAACTTGAGAGATCTCTAAGTGTTAGACTAAGAATTTATGATGAACTAAAGGTTACACAAGAACAAGTTGATATACTTGAAACAACACCTGAAGGCAGCGTTACTGATGAATCGGAGACAACTATAAAAAACTACTGAAAAAGAATGATACACTTACTGAATAGTTGGACCTATTGAAGATATATCTAGAAACTAGCATGATAAGAATGACTGAATTGATTGAAGGAAATAGGATTGTTGAAGATGAAAATAAAATGTCAGAAGATGATAAAAGACGAGTTGAAATGAAGTTATTGGAAAAAGATAATGAGATCATGAGAATGACACAAGTTCAATATGACATGGTCGATCAACTTCTAAGTGCAAATAAAGATAGCACTCGAAAAGAATTTGAGAATCAAGCACTGAAAGCTGAAATTGAAAGAATGGATCAAAGACTGAAAGTTGAGAAAGATGCAAATGCAATACTGAAAAGAAATGAAGAAGCATTGAAATCTCTAGATCAACCATTCAAGAATCAGAAACAAAGAAATGACAAAATAGGTATTAGATTCAAAGAGGATAACACCACTGAGAAAGGAGAATCGTCAAAAGAACAGAGAGATGAAATTACTGCATCCCCAACGAGACAAAAGAAGCAAAGTTGCAATTATTGTGGGAAGCCTGGACATACTACTAATGTCTGCAAGAGCAAGAAAGGTAAATCATTGAGTACACCTAATTTTAATGGTTATTGTTTTAGATGTAATAGGTATGGACATCAAGCATTTGAATGCATAAATAATCTTGCTAACAGTACAAGGAAACCTAAGTTTGATGGTTGTTGCAAGAATTGTAATAAGTTTGGACACAACGCTAAAGAATGTCGAATAAAGAAAAGAAATGACAATTGGAAGCCTAACCGAGAGAATGCTAAAACCAACCGAGCAGACATTTCTATATCATGGGACTTTAATACAAGAATTTCATGTTTATCCCATGGAAGGTATGGACACATTTCTACAAATTGCATGTTGATACACAAAAAGAACAACATAAGAGCATGGAAAAAGCTTGGCATGGCATGTTTTCATTGTCCTAAGGTAGAACACCTTGCAAGGAATTGTAGATACCAAGTTGATGCACCAACCGAAGATGAATCTGAAGTAAAATCCCCTACTACTGTTGAGGAACTCTGAGAACAAATGAACAAAACCTGGAGGAGAAAGAATCAGGATGAAGGGACATCATCTGGAAGCACAGACTGCACCATCTCTATCGAGTTGGTTGCACCAAGCTCCACCTAGTCAGTGAGAGGTATGTAGGAATTGCACGATTATAATAAATCCTATTTCAGTTCCTAGAAATGGAGTTGAGATCCATATCAACATATTGAGATGTAATTGGATAAGTTGTATAATTTTTGGATGAATTTTGTTATATATAGTTATTTTGTTTAACTCGGTCGAGAAAAGTAACTATGCAGTTGATAATAAAGGTAAAAGGGACTCGGCAAGCGCATTTAATGCACATTAATAGAGTTGTTGGAAACCCTAATCAAGGAAAAAGTATAAATAGGTCATTTTGCAAATCATTTGAACCTAACGTCTATAGAAGAACATCAAACACATTTGCAGAGTGACTATCCCAAGCAAATTCAAATGATTACGAGATATTTTTTGAATCTTTGTAAGAGTTTTAAGAAACATTTGAGATATTTTCCAAGTTGAGTTTGCAAAGTTGTGGTTTTTTGAAGCATGTCGTAGCTTGTTTGATCGAAGCATTTGAAGTTATCAATGGAACAAAAGATACAAACACCTACGATTGTGAAGGAAGTAGAACCAGTTGATCTGAAATACAAATTACCCCCAGCTATAGTCACCGAGACAGCTATGATGGGAGCCCTATCTTTAATACCTCTGAGAGTTATTTTAATCGAAGATGTACACACATTTATACATTGCAAGATTGAGGATTTGTGTGAAGCTAAAATAGATAAATCATTCAACAAGTTTTGTGAGAATGGGAAAGTGAAGGATGGGCATATTCACCTAGAAGAAAAAGGTTTGACACATGTAGTTAACTTACCGAGGGTTTTTAAGAGAGAATGGATAAGAATGGTACTCAGCTAAGTACATGACCAATTCATGTTGTTAGATGAACCTGTCAAGATCACTAAGGATATATTGCATATCATTACTTGATTCCCCATCGGAGACAAGCCCAAGGCCACTAAGGAGATTGACAAGGGTAAGCTCACCAAGCTTACCAAAGCACAATGGGATGGCTGAGGGATAAGAATATCCACAGTGATAGACCCTGAGTGACGGTAAGCTTGCAATATCTTATCATACAGAGTGTTCCAATCATCCCGAGTGGATAGTGTACCGTGTGGAGCAGTAGATTTGGCATACAAGCTAGTAAAGAAAGGACTTAAATTGGATGTATGTGAAATCTTGTTGAAACAATTAGAAGACAATATGAACACAACCAGGAAATAAAATACTAACACATTGAATTTTGGTTCATTATTGGTTTGTATATTCTTCTATTGTCATAATTCATTTCCCTCCGTTGGAGATGTATTTTGGATCCTTGATAGACCTATTATTTATCATATAAATGAGTACATACATAGTTTAGGAGATAATTTTGATGCTATCATGTTTGAATACTTTCTGAATTTCCAAGGAAGAATGTATAAGAGGTATAGGATACCACCTCAAATGATTGCAAAGTATCAAGATAATATATGTTTTGAGTTTGGCACTGACACTTGTATTATCAAGGTTGTTGAGCCTAGAACCGGATGGATACAAGTGACAGGTTATGAACTAGACATTGATATTGGATCACAACAGATTGAAGCACTACTTGCTAAACCTGATGATCCCAAAGCTAAGAGGTATGACACTTATGAAGAAGTGAAGTTAAGGAATAAGTAGAACATAGTGATACCTAAAGCAGTCAAGAAGATAGGAAAGATGATTGACAATCTATCTAAGACATTAAAAGTGGACGAGACAAGTGTTAAGGACACAAATGATGAGAATGATGAACTATAACTGATTGAATGTTTCAAGATGATAAGTTGATGATCACGGAGCTACAGAAAGTAAATGTAAGACATTAAATCAGTTAATGTATTGTATTGTCATTAATGTCAACTTAATATGTTATGATTTCTCATACACATAATGTCACAACACTTGAAAATCTAAAGAGACAAAATTTTTGTTGTCAGTAAAGGTATACACTGAGTGACAGGGTTACCCGAGAATAGTGAACCCCGAGCAGTTCACAGTGTTGCCCGACGAATAGTCAACACCGACAAATAGTGTTACCTAAGAGACACAGTGATACCTAAGATCAGTAGTACCCAAGCAAGTGTTATCGATAAAACTAAGAGTTGATGACCGAAATCAACTGGAGTTAGAAAATGACAAAACACTTAGCTGGCAGGAGCTATATTTAGAGTTATCTGATTGATTAATTTATTTTCATCGACCAATTAAACTAGGATAAGAAGAAGATTTAAAGCTAGTTTTATTCACAGTTGTCAAGGAGAAATCTAAGGAATAAAACTAAAGCAAAGCTTTAAATATTAAAGCAATGCATGGTGAGATTTGCGGATCAAGAAGCAATCTACGTCAAGAACAAAAAAGACAAGGAGATTGAATGGTGAAATCATGTCTATATAAAAAGATGAGTAATTCATTATGAAGAGAGGGATGCCAAGTATAATTCTAGTGAAGATAGAAGTATTCATGCAGATATGATCATACAGGTTGAAGAATAGAGCCAAGAATTCTGCAGACACCGAGCAACAGAGGACACATCATTCACCGAGCAGAAAGAAAAAAGAAGGGGAACAAAGGAATTGAAGAGAAAATTGATTAGAGAGGTATTATGGACTAACAATAGATTTTAAAATCTGCAAGTTAAAGTTGTATTATTGAATAGATCATTTACTATTTTAGTTTAACCATTGATTCATAAAATCTCTTCACCGAGTGGGATTTAACCATCCTTATTGTATTGAGATAATTAAGAGTATCAAAAGGTTTTCATGTTGACAACATAGTGAATGATAGGTCAAATGATAAACTATTAGTTTTGAATCCTCTAACAAGGTTGCACTTAATAGTGTGTTTGTAACCTTTAACAGGGTTGGCTCTTCACTGAGCTCACTTCAGAAGAGTGAAATATCTGGGTTACTGGTCCCAAGTGGTTTTTCCCTTAACAGGATTTCCACATTAAAAATACATGTGTCAAATGTGTATATGGTTCATTTCTTTGATGTTTTTCTTTACACATTACCAAAACTGGATTGGTCAGTAAACACTAAGTTTAATTGCTACTACTCGGTAAAGCTTAAGAAAAGATAAACAATATATCTTACCGAGCAATATATATTTGTTAGAATTACACAAGGCATACATCTTGAAGGACCAAAAGATAACTGGAGGAAATTATATTTGTGATATAAGTTTTGGTTGGATTATTGGATTAATTTTTGAGGCCACTGATTCACCCCCCTCCCCCCCCTCAGTAATTCTAACAATTGGTATAAGATCTTTGGTGCTTGGAAGAGAGTTTAAACACTCAAGATAAATATCACAGGATGACTAAAAGGGATGTGCCTAAGTTGAACAAGGACAACTTTGCATCATGGAAAAGCAGGATAAAAATCTGTCTATTAGGTATTGGAAATAATGTCACACAATACTTGGATACTAAATATGCTACATTGACAGGACCTCTGATTGTTGATCAATTAAGAGACAAACATGAACACAACTCTATGATGATAGAACTTGCTTCTTCACTATCTGATGTTCAATTTTAAGATGTCAAATCATGCACCACTGCAAAGCAAATGTGGGACAAACTCAAGCTAGTACATGGAGGAGACACCAATGTGCTAAGAGCTAAAGCTGAAAGCCTAAGAGGAAAGTTTGACGAACTAAGAATGAAAGAAGGAGATAACATCACTCAGTACAGTAATAGAATCAAAGAAGTTGTTAATGCTATCCGAGGAGTAGGAGGAGTACTTGAAGAAGAAACGGTGGTAAGTAAAATTCTGAGAACCTTACTACCTATTTATGTTATTAGAGTATCTGCAATTCAACAAATGAGAGCAGTAGCAAATAATAATGTTACTCTTGATAGTTTGATTAGTAGACTTATTTCATTTGAGGTGAACAACTATGATAACAATGTCTTACCAACTATTGAGTCTGCATTTAAATCTTCTCTAAAAATAAGCAAATCTAGTCATAAAAACACTATGGGAAATGATAGTGAAAGTGATAGCGATGAACAAGAACTTGATGAAATTGAAGCACTAATGGCTAGAAGATTGCAAAGAGGTAAAGGTAGATACAAAGGTAAATTACCATTGGTCTTTTTTAATTGCAAAGAAATTAGACACTTTGCTGCTAGATGCCCTAACAAGAGAAAATATGAAAGAAACAATGAGAGATCTTATGAAAAGAAGTTTGACAGAAGTGATGACCAAGATTACCGAAGCAACTGACAATTTGACAGAAGAGATAACTGAGACTACAATGACAAAGGCAAGAAGGCTTGTTACCTGGTTGAGAAAAAAGCTGAAAATTATGACACCGAGTCTGATGAAGATGTTGAGGTAGTATTTGTTGCTATGAAGGATGATTCAGACGAAGAAGAAAGGTATGTTGAAACTACATTCATATCTAAAGTTTGCAAAAATGATGTCTAGATTATTGATAGTGGTTTTACTCACCACATGACTAGAGATAAAGACAAGTTTGAAACTTTTGAATACTATAATGGTGGATCAGTTAGGATGGGTAATGAATCACCATGTCCAGTTGAAGGAAAATGAACCATCATGTTGAATAATCTGATCACATGTGAAAATGCATATTGGGTGAAAGGACTTAACTATAATCTATTGAGTGTTTCACAGCTGGATAACACAGGTCACTAAGTTGCATTTGAGAAAAAAAAGGCAAAGATCTACAATAGAACAAGAAGGTTGATCAGTACTGGTGAGCAAACAAAAGGTAACCTATTCTATTTTGATAAGATTGAGACCACTTGTTTATTGGCTAGAAATGAAGACATTTGGCTATGAAATAAAAGTTTATGTCATGTGAATTTTGACAACATGGTTAGGATAAGAAAGAAAATAAAAGTAAGAGGCTTATCGAGTATGTCAAATCCCAACCATGTTATGTGCAAGAATTGTCAAAAAGGAAAAATGACAAAGTCTAGTTTCAAGAGAAAAACCTACACATCTAATGCTATTATAGAGTTATTCCATACTGACTTATGTGGACCAATGAGAACAAAGAGCTATTATGGTGATAAATACTTCATACTATTTGTTGATGACTATTCTAGGATGATGATTGTCATGTTCTTAAAAGATAAATCTGAAGCATTTAAGAAGTTCAAATGGTATAAAGCTATAATTGAAAAACAAAGTGGAAAAGAATGGAAATGTTTAAGATCAGATAGAGTAGGAGAATTTATTTCTAATGAATTCAATAACTTTTGTAATGAGCATGGAATTACAAGACAAGTTTCTGCACCGAGAACACCACAACAAATGGGATTGCTAAAAGAAGGAATAGATCAATTGTTGATTGTGCCAGAGCACTGATGATTGAAAAATGCATCACAAAAACATTTTGGAGAGAAGCTGTAAGTACTGATGGCTGTACATAGAACCAAGTTCAATTGAAGGACACCAATAAGACACCTTATGAGCTATGGTATAGATACACACCACATGTGAGTTACTTCAGATTTTTTGGAAGTCAGTGTTATATAGTGAAAGATGATAGAAATGGGAAACTTGACTCCAAAAGTGATGAAGGAATATTTATAGGATATTCTACCAAGATAAAATCTTATAAATGTCTTAACAAATTTTCTAACAAAATCATTGAAAGTGCAAATGTTAAAGTGGATGAATTTGTTGAGAAAAATAAAGAGGAAAGCAGAAAGGAAATGGAAGATTACAATAGATTTGTCTACATGGAAGAGCCCGACACCTTGCCTGAGCAACAATGTAACGCTACCAAGTGACAAAACAATGCAACCAAGCAATAGGCTGAATACATCGAGAATCAGGAAAATGATCACAATGATGAACCGAGTGATGAAGATCAAAATGAAGGTCAAGATGATGATCAGAATGATGAACATAGATCTGAACCTGTACTTTCCAAATATTTCAAAAGACACCATCCGCAATAATAGATCATTGGATACAAAAGAGCTAGAATGAGAACAATAAGTCACTCAACACACGATGTTTGATTTGTGATTTTGAGCCTAAATCTGTTAATACTGCACTTGAGAATCAAGAATGGGTTAGTGCAATGAATGAAGAGATTGAGAATAGCAAAACATGGACATTAGTACCTAGACCAAGTGACAAAAATGTCATTGGTACTAAATGGATATTCAGAAATAAACTGAATGAGAATGAAGAAGTCACAAGGAACAAAGCAAGACTGGTATGCAAAGGGTATGCACAAGAAGAAGGTATTGACTATGGAGAAAACTTTGCACCCATTGCTAGAATAGGAGTAAGAATTCTACTTGCTTATGCTTCTTTCAAAGGATTCAAAGTATACCAAATGGATGTAAAATATGCATTTCTGAATGGAATACTAGAAGAGGAGGTATACATTGAACAACCTGAAGGGTTTGTTGATCCTAACAAGAGGAACATGGTTTTTAGACTACACAAAACCTTGTATGGATTGAAACAAGCACCAAGAGCATGGTATGAAAGAATTCACTCTTATCTCATTAGTATTAGTTTTGTTAGAACAAGTGATAACAATAATCTGTGTTTGAAAGGAGATACTGATGATAAAGTTTTGATTTTTGAGATATTTGTTGATGATATCATATTTGAAGGTAATGATATGCTATGCAAGTCATTTGCTGATGAAATGAGAAAAGAATTTGAGATGTCAATGTTTAGAGATATCAAATTTTTCCTTGGTCTACAGATTCTACAACAGGATGCAGCCATCTACATCACACAATCCAAATACATCAAGGAAGTTCTGAAGATATTCAAAATGGAGGACTCCAAACCAATTGGAACACCTATGGTAACTTGATGTGAATTGACAAATGAAGACAAGACAACCGAGGTAAATCAGAACTTATACAAATCTATGATTGGCCAACTAATGTATGTTGTACATACTAGACCAGATATAACACATGCAGTTGGTATAGTTGTAAGATTCTATGCTAATCGCAAGGAATCACACATGACTATTGTTAAAAGAATTATGAGATATCTAAAGAATATCAAAGACTATGGTTTGTGGTATAATAAAGAAGGCAAATTTGAGCTACAAGTTTATACCAATGTTGATTGGGGTGGAAACATAGATGATAGAAATGGAACAATAGGAGGAGAAATCTTTATGGGTGACATACTTGTCATATGGATAAGTAAAAAGCAAGGATGCATATCTCAATCAACTACAGAAGCAGAATATTTGGTTGCTACTGCAAATTGCTCTAAGATTGCATGGATCAAGCAATTTCTGAAAGGTATGAATGAAGAAGTCATTAACCTAGTAATTATCTATTGTGATAATACTAGTGTTATAAACATCTCAAAGAACCCTGTGATGCATGCTAAAATAAAGCACATAGCTATTAAGTATCATTACTAGAGGGAACAAGTACAAGAGAAAGAGGTGATACTAGAATATGTACAATCAAAAGAACAATTAGCAGACATATACACAAAGCCATTGCCAAAAGATACATTTGAGTACCTGAGGAATAGACTAGGAGTCCGACCCTTGTCTACTAGTCACTAAGCTGAATTAGGGGGCTGCATCAGCCTACACATTATCAGAAGATCAATCATGTTGATGCAAGCTAAGATATGGAATGCAATGACATATCAGTACAAAAAGGTACTTATCAGAACCACACACCAGAGATATTGTTGGCTTCTACAGAGCTGTATTGCTGATGGAAAGAGATATTCATGATATATTTATGTTTGGCATTGCTGTCAAAGGGAGAGAGATATCCAATAATGAAATATCTATCATGATCATATCATGATCATACAAAGGGGGAGAGATTAAATGAAATATCCATCAGGAAGAAGAACATCAGTCAAAGAGACAGAAAAGATCAGAGAAAGAAGTTTTTACAAAGGGAGAGAAAGATCCAAGAAAGATTCAAAGAAACAATCATCCATCTAAGGGAGAGAAATGAAGAAAGTTAACACTACATATCTATCCAGAAAAGGGAGAAGAGATTCTACAAGAAAGGGAGAGACATAATCAGAAGTTGCTACATCTATCCATTGAAGGGAATGAAGAAAGGGAAAGCACTCTGCAAGAATCAAATCTAAGCTAGAAGAACTTATCAAGAGTCAGATATTTGTATTGGTAATAGAATAATAAGTTTGGTATGATATGGAATATTTCATATTGTGTTTCCATCAATGCAAAAGAGAGAGATTGATGAACTATAACTGATTGAATGTTTGAAGATGATAAGTGTATGATCACCGAGCTACAGAAAGTAAATGCAAGACATTAAATCAGTTAATGTATTGTATTTTCATTGATGTCAACTTGATATGTTATGATTTCTCATACACATAATGTCACAACACTTAAAAATCTAAAGAGACAAATTTTTTGTTGTCGGTAAAGGTATACACTGAGTGGTAGGGTTACCCGAGAATAGTGAACCTCGAGTACTTCACATTGTTGCCCGATAGACTATCAACATCGACATATAGTGTTACCCAAGAGATACAGTAGTACCCAAGATCAATAGTACCTGAGAAAGTGTTACCGAGAAAACTAAGAGTTGATGATTGAAATCAACTGGAGTTAGAAAATGACAAAACACTTAGCTGATAGGAGCTATATTTAGAGTTAACTAATTGATTACTTTATTTTCATCAACTAGTTAAACTAAGGATAAGAAGAAGATTTAAAGATAGTTTTATTCATAGTTGTCAAGGATAAAGCTACAAAATAAAACTAAAGCAAAGCTTGAAATATTAAAGCAACACATGGAAAGATTTGCGGATCAAGAAGCAATCTACATCAAGAACAAGAAAGACAGGGAGATTGAACAGTGAAATCATGTCTATATAAAAAGACAAGTAATTAATTATGAAGAGAGGAATGCTGAGTATAATTCTAGTGAAGATAGAGGTCTTCATGCAGATATGATCATACAGGCTGAAGAACAAAGCCAATAATTTTGCAGACACTGAGCAACAAAGGACACAACATTCATCGAGCAGAAAGAAAAAAGAAGGGGAGAAAAGGAATTGAAGAGAAAATTGATCAAAGAGGTATTATGGACTAACAATAGATCTGAAAATCTGCAACTTAAAGTTGTATTATTGAACATATCATTTATTGTTTCAGTTTAACCATTGATTCAGAAAATCTCTTAACCGAGTGGGATTTAACCATCCTTATTGTATTGAGATACATAAGAGTATCAAAAGGTTTTTATGTTGAAAATATAGTGAATTCTAGGTTAAATGATAAACTGTTAGTTTTGAATCCTCTAACAAGGTCGCACTTAACAGTGTTTTTGTAACCTTTAACAGGGTTGGCTCTTCACCGAGCTCACTTCAGAAGAGTGAAAATTTTGGGTTACCGGTCCCAAGTGTTTTTTCCCTTAACAAGGTTTCCATGTTACAAATCCATGTGTCAAATGTCTATATGGTTCATTGCTTTGATGTTTTGCTTTACACATTACTAAAATTGGATTGGTTGGTAAACACTAAGTTTAATTGCTGCTACTCGATAAATATTATGAAAAGATAAACAATATATCTAACCGAGCAGTATATATTTGTTAGAATTACATAAGAAATACATCTTGAAGGGCTGAAAGATAACTAGAGGAAATTATATTTGTGATATAGGTTTTGGTTGGATTATTGGATTAATTTTTGAGGCCACTGATTCACCCCCCCCTCTTAGTTATTCTAACAGAGAAAGATATTGTTGTTGCCGACAAACAATTGACACTTGTAACTTCACTAAGAATGAGAGGAACTAGAAGAAATACCAGATCTTTAGTGAAACCAAAGGAAAAGGAAGTTTCTATAATAGCTCAGTCAAAAGGTAAAACTTACAAAAGAACCCTAGGAGGTAAACCAACAATAAGTTCACGAAGAAAGTTAATACTTGGAAAAGATAGTGAGAATGAATCTGATAAGCTAGATAAATATGTTCTTGTAGCTTAGATTTCATGATCTCCACAAAGTCTTGATGAATTTTTGGAAGGATTAAAATAATCAAGAGGATTCAGAGGATTTAGAACAATAAAGTATTTGAAGAGAAATGAAGAAGACAAGAAAAAGATAGAAGATGCAGTTGTTGTGACATTAATGAGATAAAGAGTGACTCCTATTGAGATTGTAGATAAGCGACCTGAAGAAATCTACAAAAAAATTGATGCACATTGAAAGTATGCAATTAATGTTGAGAAGGAAATGAGAGAAATATCTCTTGTGCATACTATTCCTTACATGGCACCATATGAGATTGAAGATGCATTGAAGAAACATTTGAAGAGATTTTTGGTTAAGGGAAGAGCCTTGAGGATAATGAATAGAGACCTACAATCACTAGAGAAGGAAAATGCTAAGAAATGGAAAGAGATATATCAAATAGATGACTCCAAGTAATAAGAAACTGAGCAGAATCAAGGTGATACAATCACGGATCAAATAAAGAACAACACATGCCAAGAAGATGTGATTGATCTTACCATTGATAATGCTGAAGTAATAATTGAAGATGCATCAGAGGATATTGATCTTGAAAAGTATTTGTCAAAGGATGAAGATGTAATAGATGTTGAAGTACTAGACAATGAGTGCATGGATGTAGATGTTGCACCATTGCAGAGTACCGATCATGTATTGGTACAAATACAAAGCTATTCTACTATGCAGATTGGTACCACTAATGTTACACAAGTTATGGAAACCAAGCCACCAATTGATACAAGCAATGCAAATGATGATAAGCTTGAGGCCACCGAGACTAAATAAAAGAAGGATACTGAGATGGAAATTCCAACTGACATAGAAGGAAAGAAGCTGAACACACCAGTGACCGACACATCAAATGTTTAGAATGATCCCAAGCCACAAGATACATAAAAAGAAATGTTGTAGGAATCAAATAAAAAAGACAAGGATGTAGAGAAAGAAGAAGCAAAACAACTAGAGGAAGTAAAATTAGAGGAGAGCATAGTCGGTCACCATACCGAGTCACCAGATGCAACAATGGCATCACATTCTAAATGCTCTACTGGAGAGAGCAAATTGAGTGAGAAGAAGAAGAGTAAGAAAAGGAAGTAAAACATTGATTTGGGTGAGCCAATTAGAATACCAACATGAGACCCTAACAAAATGAAGCCTAAGGAATTGAATATCTATGCCAAGTTAGTTAGAAGAAAAGATGAACAAGAAAAACAATTGCAAAAGAAGAAAAAGGTTGATATTCTAGAGGAAGTGAAAGAAGTTTTCTAGGAGATTGTTCATGAAGTCACATTAATGAGTCTAAGTTACTATTAGACCAAGTTGGAAGTCTAGTCCAACAAATCAAAGGACCAAACAAGGATATGATAGATTATATGTTGAAAATTCATAGGACATCAAAGGAGAAGAAATTGATGGAGGACCTACTGCAGAACATTTCTATAGCGAAGGTAACTCTTTCTGAGTTATGTTCCACAGTTGAGGAACAATTGTAGTGCATCATTTCATTATTTCAAAAAATCTATATTTTTTCTAATTATACCGAGGACATTAAGAAGAAGGAGGCAGATACTGAGAAAGAGTTGACTGAGCAGCTTGCTAAGCTAACTACTGATCCTGGAGAATTCTAGACATGCAATCAATGCAAATAAACCTAAAGAAAGGAAAGGAACTAGCAATTTTTCTAGAGGTTAGCACCTTGGATACTATTGTTGATTTATCGACAGATATAAATAAACATATTGTGATATTACAGAATCTCTGAGATACTTGGGAGACTGTACTACAATAGAGGTACAAACACATTTTTAATATTTAAGTTTATTATTGAGGCTTTTTGTCAAAAAAGGGGGATATATATAGATAGTCTGAAAATATTAAAAAAAGAGCAAATAGAAAAAAATAAAATAAAATAAAATTATATAT
>MU224229.1:4763542-4786567 GCA_018584345.1 Thuja plicata | reverse complement strand
TGAAAACATTAATGAGGTATGGGTGAGGGTTTAAGAAGCATGGGTGAGGGTTTAGAGTCAAGCCTGACAACTTTGACTTTAGGGGGAGGGTTGAATTCCTAATCACACCTTAATGGAATGTGACAAGGTTAAGGGTAGATAAGGATTAGGATTAAGGCTTATGGCAGTTGATTAAGGAGATAGAGATGGGAGGAGAGAGAATGAGTGGAGGGAGGATTAGCTAATTAGGGTTAATTATCTAATTAAGAAGAATTATCATGTGAGAAGGGGTTGGGATGAGTTTGAACTCATGGTTGGGCAGTTGAGATTGGTTAGGTTAGAGGGAATATTAATGAAATAAATTGTTGTAATAACATATTCACTCAATAATAGGGATTTAATTAATCATTTAAGATTTTGATTGCTTTGTAATAATTAATTAGGACTATAGCCAAATTGAATAAATTAGGCCAAAGGATTGATATGGCAAGTGATGAGGTATAAATAGGATTCCATTTAATTCCTTTTAAATTAATTACCTTAGCCAGGTTATAATTTGAACTGATTGAATTGAATTGATTGGTATGAAATGGCTAAAGTGATTAATGTAAATTAGTGATTAGATCACTTAGGAGATTAAATCTAATTTGAATGAATTATTTCAGCCGATTGAAGAGTTGTCTGGACATAATTGGGGGTATGATCACACTTAGAAAAAATAGGTTTTATGGTCAGAGCATACCAAATCTAGGTGGTTACATTTTCCCCTCTTTGAATTGATGTGTGAGTAGTGCATTGATTCAAAGAAAGTTTTTGATGTTGACTTCAAAAAGATTGAGAATTTCGCTCACGATCGAACAAAATGCCTGATGAGATCAATCTCGCACTTGATCGAACTAAACTGATAGAATTGACTTTTCACTTGGTTGTCATACAAAGGTCAATAAAAGATCTTAAAGATACCAATTTTGAACTTGGTTGTAATATAAAGATTGATAATACTAATTCTGAACTTGGTTGTCATCCAAAAGTCAGTATGAAGCTGCCAGGAGCTTAGTAAGAATCTTTTAAAATGAGGAAACACAAGATATCCAGCTTATGAGAACCAAAGCTTTCTATCCAACAGTTCTGACTTAGTCAAGAAAACTATCATGCCCCTAGTTTATTTGATGACGAAGTCATTTTTGATACTGTTTTGAGCAAAAATTTGATTGATAATAGTGTGATCATGCCCCCTCAGGAACGAAATCGAAGGAAAAAAGAATAAAATCCCTCTGTTGAAATAATATATCACTTGCATGGAATGGTTAGATTAAGAATAAGTGAATAAACAGGGGTGTGTTAAGAGTAAACACATGAGTACCAAATTAATCATGTTTTGAAAAGGTGAGTTTGATTTTGTTCTCGATAGATCAAAGATTTTGGGAAGCATGGGTATGTAAATATCTTGGATTTCAGATGAATTAAATATAGAAAGGAGTTTGAGCTCAAATCCTTATGTTGTTCTTGCAAAATGCATCATGAAATCTCTAAATACAGCTACATGTAGACTCTTAGGACTTTGTCACTGATTTGTAGATATTGGAACATTTTATCATCATTGGGCACTTTTGGAATGGATACCATCAGATAGTACAACAATCACTAATACCCACTGATATTATGAAAGTATGAATACTATGTTTTATTGAAATGTCAGAAATAGACTTAGGCATCAGGGCATAGAATCCAGGATAAAAAAAATAGTCACCTTCCTTTTATTATATCAGAATCTATGTAAGGCAAGATATTAGACCCACAATGACCTTGAAAATTTATATCCTTGGGTACATTATGCTTCATATACCTTAGTGAGAATTTGAATTAGAAAATAGACAAGGGAATTGTTCCAACCTCACCATAGTTTACACATAACAAAGATCGAGATATATGTGGCTATCCACCCATAGTGGCAGCTCTTACCATAAACATCCAAGTTAGGTGAAATGTATAGGATCATTTGGAACAATCACCATACACAGAAAACCAAGAAAACATTATGCCCCCATCCTTGTGACTCTTTGTCTTTGCGCAAACATCATGGAGTAACTTGGAAGACATAACAACTATCAATTGTGAATCAATCAAAGAAAACTTATAACTACTTATATGCCCCTAGTTAAAGCATCATCAGAACATAAAAGAGACATAACCAAGCCAAGATCAAACTATGTTTAAGTAGTATTTGAGAAATACTATTGATTCATTTTTCAAGTGTATTAAAGATTCATCAATCAGAATTTGGAATGTAAGCAATATGGTTCCATGTCTATGTATAACATTGTTCCTGTTTGCAATCCCATGTAGGTCTAAAGGACACCGTTTATGTTAGTGAAATGTTTGTGCCATCCTTGTTTCATGAAAGTGATGGTGGTAGTGAAAGTATCAGAAAGCATCAAATCATGAGACAAACCATCTTATGATGATCTAGATCAAACTATGTTTAAGTAGTATTTGAGAAATACTATTGATTCATTTTTCAAGCGTAGTAAAGATTCATCAATCAGAATTTGGAATGTAAGCAATATGGTTCCATGTCCGTGTATAACATTGTTCCTGTTTGCAATCCCATGTAGGTCTAAAGGACACCGTTTATGTTAGTGCAATGTTTGTGCCATCATTGTTTCATGAAAGTGATGGTGGTAGTGAAAGTATCAGAAAGCATCAAATCATGAGACAAACCATCTTATGATGATCTAGCAGATGCAACCTATCATACTGGAAAAGATGCCCCTAATGCAGAATGACTTGACCCTAAGACATAAATACAGACAAATCCCAAGCAAGGATAAGATTGTTGTAAGGAAACAAAGTCAACATTTAGCACAGGTGTAATCATGAAGGCGTTGTATTAGTACTGCATCGATAGATGGAGTGCAGAACACAAGTGACACCTGATTGCCAGGTTTTCACCACTTAGCAAGATCTTTTCTTTCTTTTTTTTTTTTTGCTACCAAGATGCCTGTTTTACCAAGTTGTCGTCAAGGCACTTTTTTTTTTCTTTTTCAATTTTTTTTTTTGCTATTTTTTCTTTTTTGAATGTTTTTGTAGTATCAAGGTGCCTGTTTGCCAGGTTTTCACCAAGCATACCTTTCTTCAGGACTTTTTCCACTATTTTTGGATTTCTTCAAGATCAATTTTTTGAATGTTTTTGGTATTTTCTGAGAACTATTTCACTGTACAGGCTCTGTTAGCCGAACATCAAGCATAGAAATGCTTCAAATGTAGAGTATTGATAGGATCTGGAAGAATGTCTCCCTCAGGTGTAGCCAGTTGTTAAGCTCCAGTCCCAAAAGTAGCAGTGATAACATAAGGTCCCAGCCAATTAGGTTCAAATTTTCCCTTCTATTCTCTATTGGGATGGTTCTTAGGATTCTCCTTTAGGACAAGATCCCCCACTTCAAATTTTCATGGTTTGACCTTCTTGTTGTACCCTTTGGACATACATTCTTGGTGCACCTTTAGATGATTGAATGCCAGTTGTCTACGCTCATCAAGTCTAAAGAATTTACCCGATCAATATGGTATTGCTCATCAGTTACAAGACCTTGTAAAGATATCTGAAAAGATGGGATTTCAACCTTAATAGGTAGTACTACTTCAGCGCCATAGACTAGAGCAAATGGCATGGCTCTAGTTGGTGTTTCGATGCTTATTATTTAGGCCCATAGTGTCAGATTTAGTTGTAGATGCCAGTCTTTACCAGACTTACTCACAGTTCGGTGTAGGATTTTGAGAATATTCTAATTATATGCCTCAGCCTGTTTGTTACCTTGAGGATAATATATTGAGGAGAAGTGTTGAGTGATGTGGAGCTGTTCACAAAGGTCATCAATGTCTTGATTTTTAAATTGGCCCCCATTGTCTATTACAATTGAAGAGGGTATCCCATATCTACAAATAATGTAGTTTAGAATGAACATAGCCACCTGTTTGCCAATGGCTTTGATTAGCAACATGACCTCGACCCACTTTGTAAAATACTTAGTGGTCATAATGATGAACTTGTGTCCATTTGAAGAATTGGGATATATTTGTCCAACCAAGTCAAAGGCCCATTGCTGAAATGGCCAATGTGTAATGAAAGATATAAGTTCTCTGGCAGGAGCATGGATAAGATTTCGATGTGTTTGGCATTTATGACATGTTTTGGAAAACTGAATAACATCTTTCTCCATGGTAGGCTAGTAATAGCCTACAATGAGCAGTTTCTTTGCTAGTGAAAAGCCGTTTGAATGTGATCCACATACACCTTTGTGGACTTCTTTTAATGTGAGATCGGACTCTTTGAGTTCTAAACATCTAAGAAGCATACCGTCGAGACCTCATCGATATAAGTTATAATTTATGAGGACATAACGCGATGTTGTCCTAATCAAGGCTCTTTTCTCATTTCTAGATAGATCATTAGGGATGGTTTGGTCAGTAAGGTAAGCAATGATCTTGGTATACCAAGATTGGTCTGGGGTGTTCAAAGCACAAATTAGTTGGTATTCAGGGGTATCAAAGGCATGATAAGATAGTTCTTCCACCAAGAAGTCATAGCAGAATTGATCTTCCTCCAGTTGTAACATGGATGCCAAGGTAGCCATAGCATCTACAGCTTTGTTCTCCATCCTATGTATCTGTTGGAAAGTGATGAAGACAAAATACTTCTTTAAGTCATCAACTAGTTGCTTGTAAGGTGTCAACTTTTCATCTTTCATCTGATAGTCTCCATTAACTTGATTAATGATGAGCTGGGAGTCACCATACATGTGTAACTGTACAATCTTCCACTCCATGGCAAGCTTAAGACCGCTGACCAGTGCCTCATATTTTGAAATGTTTTTCATGCACGGGAACATCAATTTGTAAGATTTGGGCATCTTGTAGCCTTGAGGTGTTATGAATAGAACTCCTGCCCTAGAGCCTTGGTGCGTGAAAGAACCATCAAAGTACATCTTCCATGAGTACTTAGATGCATAATTGTTTCATCAGGGAATTTGATCCTCAGAGGTTCATCATCTTGAAGCGGTGAATCAGCTAGTTGATTAGCGAGGACTTGTCCTTTAATAGCTCTCCTATCCACATACTCAATGTCAAATTCACTTAGAATGAGGACCCATTTTGCTAATCATCATGTTAATGCTATTTTGCTCAAAAGGTACTTTAGAGGATCAATCTTAGCAATAAGCCTTACTATATGAGAGAGCATGTAGTGTCTCAATTTTTGTGATGTGAAGATGACTGCTAAGCATGCTTTCTCAATAATGCTGTAATTGAGCTCATAGGAGACTAGTGTTCTACTGATGTAGTAGATAGCTCTTTCTTTCTTTGTTTCATCTTCTTGTGCTAATAATACTCCTAATGATGTAGCTGTAGCTAAAATATAGAGGAGCAATGGCTTGTCATGAATAGGGGCCATAATAATAGGAGGAGTAGCTAGGTACCCTTTGAGTTCTCTGAAGTTGGCTTCACAGTGTTCATCCCATTTGAAAGTGACCCCCTTATGTAGTAATTTGGTAAAGGGTTGTGCCCTATCTGCAAGTTGTAACATGAATCTCCTGATTGATTGAATTCTCCCTTGCAATGTCCTCATTTGACTGATGTTGCATGGAGGAGTCATTTATAGAATAACCTTGACCTTTGCAGGATCTACCTCAATTCCCTTTGCTGAAACAATGAATCCTAGCAACTTCCTTGACTGGACTCCAAAGGCACATTTCTTTGTATAGAGCCTGAGTTGAAATTGTTCCATTCGATCCAATATCTTCCGTAAATCAGCAATATGAGTTCCTCTCTTTGGATTTGGCTAAGATATCATCCACATAATCCTCCATGTTTTTATGCATCATGTCATGGAATATAGTGGTCATTTCTCTTTGATATGTTGCACCGACATTCTTTAACCCAAATGACATGACGTTCCAGCAAAATGTGCCCCATGCACATGTAAATGTAGTCTTATCTTGATCCTCGGGGGCAATTTTTATTTGATTATAGCCCGAGAATCCATCCATTAATGAATGCATCTGGTAGTATATTGTGAGGTCTATGATCATATCTATATTAGGCAGTGGGAAGTCATCCTTTGGACATGCTTTGTTTAAGTCTCTGAAGTTGGTACAAATCCTGATAGATTTATCAGATTTAGACATGGGGACCACATTGGAGATCCATCGTATGTAGGCAATGACTCTAATAAATCCAACTTTCAACAATTTCTCTAGCTCTGATTTTACCAGTAATTCAACATGAGGATGCATCTTTCTAAGTTTTTGTTTGACGGGCTTGATCCTGGGAGCTGTAGATAAGTGGTGCATGATTAGATTAGGATCTAGTCTAGGCATATCTGTATAAGACCATGCAAAGTTGATTTTATTTTCCCTCAGGAACTCTATAAACTATGCCTTCTCTACTTCTGACAAAGATTGTACAAGGTGTACTACTTGAGGATCTTCAATGGTGCCCAAATTTACTGGTTGTGTTGGTTCAATCAGAATAGAAGACCTTTCCTGAAAGTGCTTGGGGAGGATATCAAGAATCTCATCCTTTGGTACCTCTGATAGGTTTTCACCATTGGATACATCTTTTATTTTTACTATTTTAGGATCTGACACTTCCACAACGTGGTTTTCACCGTCAGTTCCCTTTTTATTTTTATTTTTCAGTTTTTATTGAGAAACCTGATATCCTCCCATGACATGTTGTCGCTCCTTGCATTGGTGGAAGAAGGGTAAGGTTCACAAGCATTGAGATAGAAAGCTAGGGTGTAGTCATTGGGAAAGTCAAGGATAGGTGTAGGGTCTGTGTTAGTATAATTAATGAGGTCTAGGTGTATCAAAGACAAGGAATCAGACTCTGGGAAGGACAAAATCATGTCAGCATCAAGACCATTAACTGACATGACATGTTCTGTTAAGTTAATTTCCTCAATGTTTAGATCAATAAGAGTGAGATCGTCATAAAAAGGGTCGATGTTAGTCATATGTGGATCAAAATCTAGTGACTCGTTAGTAGAACTATCATCTTCATCTCTCCGTAAATGGAGGCTTCTTTATTTTCACCTTAGAACTTCTTCCAAACTTAGAAAAGCACCAGTCTCTCCATCCCTGATAGGGAGAAGGAATTCTTCTTCTACTTCAGGATTATTAGTGTCATTGGGAGTAGTGTTATACTATTCATGAGGAGCTGAGGGAGCTGCAAACACATGAATTGTATCTATTCCAATATCTTCAGTGGTGAAAAATAGCTCATCCCATTCATAATCATGAGAGTCAGTGACCTCATCATCGGATCTATTTAAGTATTCAACAATAGTTATTTGATGTACCCAATTAGCTACATGTGGATCAAAGTGTGGTAGATCAAGGATATGTGAAACCGTGACCAATTGCCCCCAGTTAGGATGTAAATCCTATCTTTGGGGTGTGCTTGTCGTAGCTGTTGCTATCAATGGTATCTCTAAATCATCTATTGTGGAGTCTCCTACCTCTTGAATGGGAGGTTGTGCTAACAATGGAGTGTGAAGATCTTGAGGTACCTCAAATCTGGTTATATAGTGTTATCCTTGATATTCAGGATTTTTTGTACCAACATGTAATAATCTTTCATAGGACCACTATTCTAGTTCATCTATTTCATCGTTCTCTTGGTCTGAGGCTAGACTGTCTTTTGAAGTAGGTTTGTTAGTTTTAGTATTAAAACCCAGTCCTATTTTGTCTCTGGTATTCTGGAACTCCATGGGTATAGGATCAATAAGCCCTCTTTATGTGTCAGTTAGAGGTCCCTTTCCTTTGTATCCCATCTATTTGAGGAAATCATATCCCTTTCCATACTGTTTTAGGGATATCTCTACATGTTTGACCTCAGATTTGACAGGTTCTCCTTTGTAAAACCAGTCCAAGACTGCATGTTCTTCTATGTTATCTAAAGAATATGTGGGTGCCTTTACCATGCTTGTGGCTTTGTGAAATTCAGGCTCCTTGGATGCAGTAGGTGTGAATGTCAAGGAAGGTTTTTTGTAGGATCTTGGTGATACTAGAAGTTCTGTCAGTGAGGGAGTCAGGTCCAACTTGTATTCTCCCATACCTATTTCTTCAAGTTTTAAGTTTTTTCCAAAACTCTTCATAACCATGTCCTTGGTAGTTTTAGGAGTAATCTCATCCATGGATTCCTTGTTATGTGGAATCATACTTCTTGCTTTGATATTATTACAAGTATAGTTAGCATCTACAGGAATTGTCACTTCCACCCCATTATGTGGGAACTTTATACACTGGTGGTAAGTGGACAACACAACTTGCATTTTGTGAATCCATGGTCTCCCCAACAGGATATTGTAGGCCAAGGGTAGATCCAGAACTTGACATGTGACATTCCTCTCAATTGGTCTGACTCTGATAGGTAGAACAATAAGACCTTTAGAGGATCTTTCTTCCTCATCATAATCTTTGATAGTTATTTTGCTTCTAGAGTCAATGGTTTGTTCTGAAAGACCCAACTTTCTGATGAGATTAAGTGTACAGATATTCAATCCTGCACCTCCATCTATCAACACACATCTAACACGAGATTTATGAATGAGGACTTTGATATGGAGGGGTTGATTATGTGGATGTGTCAATGACTTATCATCCTCTATAAAAAAGGAGAGGTAATGTGGTGCTGAGATGTGATTGACCATCACTTGGAATTTGTCTACATCAATATCCTTTGGGATGTTAGCAACATGCAGAGCTTGTTTTAGGATTTCCCTATGCACTGTGGATATTTTGAGTAACTCAAAGATGGAAATTTTGGCAGAGGTTCATTGCAATTGGTCAACCAAGTCATACTTTACTCTAGGAATAGTAATCACATGTTTTGCGGCTAGTTTAGGAATGGTAACGATAGGAACCTTGGATGTTAATGCTAGTTTTAGGGGTCCTTTGATCGTGACCTATGCTTGGCTCAATGCCACTACATTCAAGTGGAATGAAATACCTTTTATTGTGACCACATTAATTGATTCGGTTTTAATGTCTAGCATATTGATCACATTATCATTGTTGGAATAGGTGTAGTTTACTTCATTACCTTTTCCTTTAGATGTTTCCCCTTTGTCATATTTAGGAAATGGTTTATTGAATGCTGTATGATCTTCATTAGTAGTGTGTCTGTCCACTTTGATCTTACCTCCTTCAATAAGGTCTTGAATGGCATGTTTAAGTTTAAGGCAATTATTAGTTTTGTTCCCTTTGTTCTTGTGAAAGACACAGTAGGAGTTATCATCCCACCACCTAGGTTTGACCATTGGTTCCCACGGTTTGGAATCTGGGACTGTGAGAAATTTGTTGTCTAGAAGTGTCTTCAAAACAGTCTTGAGAGGTTCTCCTAGAGGAGTGAATGTTCTTTGAGGTTTGGAAGTCCATGTCTGACCCTTTCTATTATCTTATTTTTTTTGGGTATGGAAGTTGTTATCGTGGCATCTTTGCTTGCTTGCATGCTACTAGTGAGATTGAATACCTCAGGTTTAGGGCCAACATTGGATGCATCTACTACGCCATCATTGACAACATTTTTATTTTGCTTCCACCATTTAGGCTTGGATTTGGAGTTGTTGGATTTGTTTTCACCTTGAAGAGTGATCTCCCTCTTTTTGACAATAACTTCCTCAATGCAGACGTCAGTTTTGATCATTCTGTCGAAGCTAGGGGAGTCTTGCATTTGTAATGTGTAGTTCAATTTAGGCACCAGGTTATTAACAAAGATTTCCATCTTTTTTGATTCGGGAATGACTCTTGAGTATCGTGCAAAGATCTTCCTCCATATTTTTAGGAAGTGTGTAAATGATTCACCAGTCTTCTATTTAGTGTTACATAGATCCATCATAGTCACATCATGTTAGGTATTGTAGGAGTAATGCTGGATAAAGTGTTGAATTAGCTCCTCAAAAGTTTTGACCTTAGGGTTCAGCTTTGAGAACCACTCCATGGCATTACCTCCTAGACTTCCTAGAAATAGTCACATGAGGTATGTAGGTTTGTGCATATATTCTATGCTTAGAGCACAAAATTCTCTAACGTGATTGTGTGGGTCAGTTTCTCCAGTATACTTGTCATACTTCGGTCTTGCCATGTTGGGAGGAAATGAAACCATAGTAATACTCTTATAAAAAAGGAATGGACAAATGGATTCCAAAGAGTATGGTGATTTTGGTTTAGCCTTCTCTTGTTTGAGATTTGTAAGCTTTGTTTGCATCAATGTTAGTTGTTTGGCAAGAATAGATATAGGAGTTGGTACCTCCTTTTCTTTGAGTTGTTCCACATTGTAATCCTTAGGTAATTTGACACCCATGGATGCTAGATGGAGGAAGTATTTCTCTTTATCCTCCTTAATCATCTTTTCCATTATTTTATGGAACCTCTTGCTCTGTTTGAGTTTTTCATATTCTTCTTCAGTGATTTCGTTCTCACTGCCAGACTCAAATAAAGGACATTCAAACATGGGTTCTTCTTCATCATCAATATCTTCGAGCTTTTGGTGTTTTCCATTGTTATATTCCTCAAAAGCCTCACTCCATCTGCAAGTGTCACTATCCATTACTGGAGAGTCTAGATCGAGTAGGGAATTACAAGATGTTTCTCCTTGAAAGTGCAGTGATTTAGGAGGCACTTTCAATCCTTTAGACATGTACTTGTTGCATCTTGTGTTAACCATGTGGTTATGTCTCAACTTTCGTCAACGTTTCCCAATAGTGTCAAGTAGAGTCTTATATCATTCAAGTGAGTGTGTCTAGGTAGAAGTTTTGTTTGTGTTTTGGTGGAAGTAAATGATTCCAGCGTCAAAGGGTTAGAATGCCCTGATAGTGAGCTGGGAATCAAGTTTGTTGTAAAAAGAGGGTAGACCACACGTATTGAGACAGATTGTAAGAGTCCGACAGGACATGCAAGGTGGACATCTGAAAAAGTTTGATACAGCCACAGTGAGACCAAAAGAAGAAATAAGGACAAATTTAAGGATTCAAAAGGGGATCCAAAATAAACTATCTTCCTTGGAGAGGCAAAGATGCAAGTTCCCACTGTTCAAATGTTGTCAGTTTCATTTTGAAAGTGCGTGAAGTTTGAAGATCGTGTTCTAAGTGAAAAACACATGTAGACCAAGGTTTGAATTTTGTTTCTTGTTTGAAGATGTTATATTTTTAATTATTTTCAGTCACATGAAGAATTGTTGCATTTTTAGGAGGGTGAAATAGATACACATCTTATCCCTATTTTATAGGTGGAGGATGAAAATCCTTTCTTGTTGACTTAGGTACACACTCAAATGATAATCAGAACACAACCATCACCAAGCATGCAACGGCTCCAGTCATGATGTTGTATTAGCCGACTCCAAATGCAAGTGAGGGCACGATATGACAAGTGCCTTGGGGCAATTAATTTTTTCCTTGAACAAGGATTATCACCCTTTCGGGGGTGAATTAGGAATTCTTTTAGTTTAAGTGTTGTCTATTACTGGGCAATCCGTTTGAAACCATCCCCCATAGAATTGCACAAGGAAAAATTGAGGTGTATAGCCCTATGAGTACTTAAGTATATGTAGTCTCACAAGCAAGATTCATGCAGCTCTGCTCTACACATACCCAAGCATGTTCAAGGAATGATGTCAAAATTCCATGAACAAAACCGGCTCCATCTTTCGAGGCTTTAGCCTACAAGGAAGAAATTATTTATAGTGAGTTGGAAGGGTTGGTGTAAAACCTGTCCTCACTTGGGTCATTCCTGGGAGATTTTTTCCTCAATCGACAGGCCCTCTACTGTTAAATAAGCTTACAAAGGATTGGTGAGCGTATGATGTCTATATTTCTTATTCTTCCAAAGAAGAAGAGCATACTCTCCTAATCCATGCCTTTTTCTCCCAAAACAAAATCAATCAAATAGTTCATTCCCTCAAGCAATGTTGTGCTTGATTTAAAATGTTCCTACTTAAGGAAAATAAAATGCTTGAAAGTAGATTTGCGTTTGTTCAATTGACCGTAGTTTTAGATGAGTAGCTTATTCAATTTCCGATCCAAATTGAATTAAATGATTGAACTTGTTCTTTGAACTACAAGATTTAGTGATTTGTGTTGTTCATTTACTGATCCCAAAATTAGACAATGAGGTTTGCTTTGTTCAATTACTCCAAATTCTTTTCAAATCATAAATTGACTTGTGAGTTTCTAATTTTCCTTAAAAAGGAAAAGAGCATATTCCTCTGGTCAATTTAGTATAAGATTGGAAAATGTTTTTAGTTTCAAAAGCATAATAAAAGAATCTAAGTCAAGATAAGGGATCAACAATCTGTAAAACCACAAGTTAGTATCTTCTTTTCACTCTCTTAGCTCTGATAGCAATCTGCAAACACAATTTAGGCTAAAAATAGGATCACCATCACAGAAACAACCAAGTTAGCAAGTTAGAAATCAAATTTGCAGATGTTAGAACCCTGTATTTCTGCCCCTGGACGACAGATGATAGTTCAGAGACCCAATATGATAAACCCCAAAAATGATAAAAGATTAACCCCAAACGAAAATCTTCACCCAGGATGATATTCCTTTTACGTGAAATGATAATACATACCAAAAATGTAAAAACCATTACCAAAAATGATTTTAAGGCTAAATTTTACTTTCCAGAAGTGCAACGGTAGGCGATATTAAAACTCCCAAAAATGATAAGTTGCTCCCAGAAATGATAAAAGATTTATCAAAAATGCTAAGTTGCTCCTAGAAATGATAAAAGAATGACCGAAAATGATAATTTGCTCCCGGAAAAGATAAACTGCCTACAAATTTTGAAAATGTCAAGGGCAGAGAGTAAAATTTGATGAAATTTGGAGCAATCTTGCCCCATGATGGGTGCCAGAGAATGTGTGTATATTTTTGTACCTGTTAAGAGACACAACAATTCAATAAATTATTGCATTAGTGAAAACAAGGCGTTAGCAAACATAGCAATCACCAAAATTGATCTATTGCTTCCTATCTAGGAGGAGTATGAAAAATGACATACTAGCCCTCAAATTATGCATATTCTAGTGACAAATACAACCTAAGAATATAAGATTCAAATAAAAATTAATCTAAATGATTCAAAAACATGCATGTTAGCTCTAGAAATGAAGAGTGTAACAATATGACTAAGAAATAAGCTAGAAAGCACTATGAAAATCCCTAAAACATGAGCAACATGAGATTGCTTCTTCAATTCTCCAAATATGGGCAGCATAAGGATGCTTTCAACACTTCAAAATTAGGAGCATTACAACAATATATTTCATAAAATCAAGGGCCATTTGAGCTCAAAATCCATCCTATTTATAGGAGAAATGGAGGAAGGGGAGAAGACTCTAGAAGTGCTGCCATTAATGAGGGTGTAAGACTCATTAATGAGGTATGGGTGGAAGGAATATGTAAGAGCCATTAATTATTCATGTATGAAAGCATTAATGAGGTATGGTTGAGGGTTTAAGAAGCATGGGTGAGGATTTAGAGTCAAGCCTGACAACTTTGACTTTAGGGGGAGGGTTGAATTCCTAATCACACCTTAATGGAATGTGACAAGCTTAAGGGTAGATTAGGATTAGGATTAAGGCTTAAGTCAGTTGATTAAGGAGATAGAGATGGGAGGAGAGAGAATGAGTGGAGGGAGGATTAGCTAATTAGGGTTAATTATCTAATTAAGAAGAATTAGCATGTGAGAAGGGATTGGGATGAGTTTGAACTCATGGTTGGGCAGTTGAGATTGGTTAGGTTAGAGGGAATATTAATGAAATAAATTGTTGTAATAACATATTCACTCAATAATAGGGATTTAATTAATCATTTAAGCTTTTGATTTCTTTGTAATAATTAATTAGGACTATAGCCAAAATGAATAAATTAGGCTGGGGATTGATTTGGCAAGTGATGAGGTATAAATAGGATTTCATTTAATTCATTTTAAATTAATTACCTTAGCCAGGTTATGATTTGAACTGATTGAATTGAATTGATTGGTTTGAAATGGCTAAAGTGATTAATATAAATTAGTGATTAGATCACTTAGGAGATTAAATCTAATTTGAATGAATTATGTCAATTGATTGAAGAGTTGTCTGGACATAATTGGGGATATGATCACACTTAGAGAAAATAGGGTCTATGGTCAGAGCAGACCAAATCTAGGTGGTTACAGGGGTTAGCTATATCATCCAGATGAAAATAGAAACTAATAAGTACAATTTCTAAAAATTTACATATAGGCATGAAAAATGAAACCAGATTACAAACCCTCTTGGATGCTCTACAAATTTATGAATACAAATGTATTAGAGATATAATCATTGAAGAGAATTATCTTATTGTAGTCAATGTGATAATAAAGATAAGTATAAAAAATGCAACCTGAAAAACATCCTTTCAAATATTTACTTCTTGACAAATGTTTTTATGATGTAGGTTTTTTTACACTTTACCTTGTATAATTGCAGCGACTCAGTGTGCTACGAGAATTTTTGTTAAAATTTGACGTCGTTTACATACTTTTTTGTGAACTTAGCTACAAAATATTCTCAAATATTTTTACTACCCAATCTCTCTTTACTGGCACTAGTTTTAAAATATCACCAACAATTTTCATCATTTAATACTAACATATATTATCCTTCCTTAATACACTTTATATAAGATCCATATAGTTGGTGGTATAGTCTTTTCATCATTTGATATCAATATATATTATTCCTTCTTCAATTTGTTCTATATAATAATCATATATAGGCTTAACATATGTTATTCTTTTTTGGTTCGTAGTGTTTTCAATGAGGGGGTTGTTAAGAAATTGGGAGAGCTCAATATCATCTTGTACAGTAAAAGATGATTGCAAGGTTGTGTCTTGTAGTCTATTTTTTCTAATTGAATAATTGTGAAAACAAGGAAGAGATTTTGCATATAATCAAGTCAAATTATTCAAGATTTCAAGTTCAACAATACACAAATGTACATAAATCTTTATAAAAAATAAAATAACTTAAAGAACATAAGTCATCTTGAAAGAAACTTTACTTAGCCTTATCCACTGAGAAAATTTTATTTGGGACTAGTTATTAAGGTGGCTACATTTCTTTATCAATTCAAAAAACTTTTTGGAGTGGGGCATATTTAGTTTGAAAACAAAAATAATAGATATGATATATTCATATTCCAATAATACATGTAACTATTTTTTGAATGTAATTGTGAAGAAATTTTTAGCATCAACCTTTTGAATTGTGCTCCATAGTCCATCATGAGCAAGATGATGAAAAAATTTACAATCTTTAAAAATATTAGTATAAAACAATATACTCAATATAAATAAAGGGTAAAGCTTAAAATATTTTTATGAGTTGGAACCAATAATGTTATTAAATTAAATGTTTGGAAATTACATAAATAAGAGTATTTTATAGTTGTAGAATTATAGGAGTAGATAGCTGATCAACACAGAGAATCCCTCCTAAATGAAAACAGCTTCCATAATTCCTTCTTTAATGCACTCTATATATTTAGATTCATATAACATTGAGGGTATTTTTTTTCGATTGAATAATGATGGAAATAAGGAGGAGGAGGTAGTTTCATTTAGTCAGGTTAAATTATACAAGATTACGGGTTGAAAAATATATAATTGTAAAAAATAATGGTCACTTGAAAGAACACGGGTCATCTTACAATTATCATTTAGAAGAACACGATAATAAATAAAGGTATAAAAAATGTTGTAAAAAATAATGGTCACTTGAAAGAACACGGGTCATCTTACAATTATCATTTAGAAGAACACGATAATAAATAAAGGTATAAAAAATGTTGTAAAAAATAATGGTCACTTGAAAGAACACGGGTCATCTTACAATGATCACTTAAAAATATGCAATAATATATAAATTTACACAAAATATTGTAAAAAACAACGATCACTTGAAAGAACACAGGTCATCTTGAGAGTGATGGGCAATATAAAACTTTATTTGACCTTATCTACTTAGAAAACTTTATTTGGAACTATTTATAAAGGTGATTGCATTTAATTTTGTTTTGTCCATTAAAAAAAATTTAGTGTGAGGTAAATTTAGTTTGAAAAACAAAGATAATAGGTATGATATTTTCATATTATAGTACTACTTGTAATTATTTTTCAATGTAATTATGTAGAAATTTTTGGCATGAACCTTTTGAGTCGGGCTCCATAATTAATCATGAAGAAGATGATGAACAAATTTATAAATCTTTAATCAATTTTTAGGATAAGGCAACACACCCAATATAAAACAATGATAAACCTTAAAGTATTATGAGTTGGAATTCATAATATTATTAATTAAATGTTTGAAAATAAATAAGGAAGGTTATTTCACACTTGTAGACTTCAATGGAGTGTATTTCTAATTATAGTACTCTAGTACACAAATTAATATGTTTCATATTTAGGATCTCATAAGGGCCTCAAATGAGTAATGATTATAATATATATGAATGACATGTGAGAAGGTGAGTGGAGGTAGGCTGGAACAATCATCATTTGGAGTTGTGTGAAGATATACACATCAATGATAAGCTCGATTTCCCTCACAATTTAAATAGTGTAATCAATTATAATGCAAGCAATGAAGTATGATGCATCTAAGTAGAAAATGAGATTTTATTGGGCTCTTACTTGCTAGAGGCCTATGGTTGTTGAATAGATTGTGCATTTGAGAATGTTGGAATGAATAATGAATGACTTCATCCTCTGATTGTGACAAGGAAAAGATGAGGGAAGAAAGTGGTAGTGGTGTTTCTAATGCAAGGGATTGAAGTGGAAGGAATGAGTGGGTAGAGAAGATATCGTAGATAGTTTTGTAGACTACTTGGAGAGTGAAATAACAAGTTTGAAGCTTCAACTTTGGGTGACAAGCATATGGAGTTAGTGAAGGAGGCACATGATTCCCCATCTAAATGTCTCAAGGGGGTGGTGTCTAAATTTCTATTCAACCTGTATTAACCATTAGGTAGGCATGACATTTTTTATGTGTCATAATTCATCAACAAAACTACAATGTTATGTATAACAACTCACACTTTTTATTGCCCAAAGACATCATAGATTTATGAAGGAGCAATGAAAGAGATTTCATCAATGTATATTAATACATATTCATGGATTGAGAAACAATATTATTTGTGTAGATCAAATCATGGTAACATTGTCTTATGCATGATAGGTAAAACCCTCTAATATTGTCAATTTTAGTATTCTAGTTTGTCAGTGTGATGTATTGGATGTATTTTTGCATGATAAGAATGTTTGGTGTTGTCTATATCATCAAGATGAAAATATAAACTAATAAGTACAATTTCTAAAAAGTTACATCTAGGCATTACCAATGAAACCAAATTACAAGCCCTTTTAGATGCTCTACAACTTTGTAAGTGCAGATGGATTAGAGATATAATCATGGAAGGGAATTATATTATTGCAGTAAATGTGGAAATAAATAGAAGTATAAAAAAATGCAAGCTAAAAAACATCCTTTCACAAATTTCACCACTTCCAAACAAAATGTGCAATTATCATTGTTATAGGGAAGAAAATCAATACACAAATACATTAGCCATCTATGTTATAATTTTTTTGTAAATGACATAATTGAGGCAAACAGCTCACATGTGTGGGAATACATTAGTCTCCAAGAATAGCTAGTAAGTATCCAATTCACACATGCCATGCTTAATGTTGTAAAATTTGATGGAAGCAATTCAAATGAAGGATTGATCTTGAAAAGGTGTGGTAATCTTCATCAACTATGTTATAACTTTTTTTAAATGACACAATTGAGGCACATAGCTCACATGTGGGAAGACATTAGTATCCAAGAATAGCTAGTAAGTATCCAATTCACACGTGCCTTGCTTAATGTTGTAAAATTTAATGGAAGTAATTCAAATGAAGGATCGATCTTGAAAAGGTGTGGCAATCTTCATCATGAGTTAAATTTGGTAAAACTTTATGTTCCAAACAAATGTGAGTGACACAGTCTCTCTTTAGAGGAACAAATAAAGAGTATTTTGGTTTGGACCACACCATTTATGTCATAATTGACAACAACTTCTTGGAGAATTTGAAGAATCATTTACATGACCATACTTTTGTGGGGTTTTCCTATCAAACTTTATCAATATTTTTGAAGAGAAATGTTTTGCAGAACTATTTACAACAAGATGCATTTAGAATAAATATAAGTAAGAGGCCCTTAAGTTCATCAAAGGCTACACCATCACAAGAAGTAATGAAGAAATTGGAGGGGTATGTATTCTTAGTAGAGGTGTTGAAAAGTAAACCCTCCAATGAAGAAAGCAACAGAGAAGTTTAGAAAGGCACATATTACAAGCATAATCAACAAATTCTTGAAGTGCGTGGATGAAAACTTGCCACCACTATTAGAATAATAGAAAATAAGTTACAAGAGTTAGTTGGCAGCTCTCTAAAGATCCACCACGATAATATTGGAAGAGGATAAATCTCCAATATAGGGACACAGAAGATCATTATACAAATTGTATGAAGTGTAAGCTTACTGTCTAGTTGTTCTATATTTATGGTCAAACCTATTTAAGGTTTTTTTTTTGCTTAATGTGCATGCTTACACAAAGGAAGTTTCACTTTGACAACAAATTATCTACCTAGAAAAAAAGATAAGTTATTTGTCAAATTTTATGTGGAAACTTATCAATTATACAACAATTATCTTTTAAAAACTAATGAATCAAAATGAACCTAAAATAGAAAAGAAAAATATACAACACACAACTTTTACTCTTATAAAATTAAAGACATCCTAAATATTAAAATTAAAAATAAATTAACTTATTATTACTTATACTAAATATTAACACTAGCTATTTAGATATGCATATTATCCACAATATCATTTTGTTATTTGAAATGAAAATACAATTGATAAGTAGGAGATATTTTCCATAGCAAGTCAAATTGTGATATTGCTATCAGATTCAACTGTGTAGTTTTTTTTTAGTCAAACTCATTGACCCATGTTTCATGAATAGTGGTTCACAAGAATTCATCTCTCACAAAAAAGAATGAAACACATGGGTCAATGATGCAACACATGTTATGTGTTCCATTCATTCTCATGAGAGACGGGTTCTTGTAAACCACTACTCATGAAACATGGGTCAATGAGTTTGACTAAAAAAAACTACACAAGTTCAATCTTGATAGAAATATCACAATGAAAATACAAGCGTATACTAATACCTTTTTATCCATAAACAAAAATAAATAAGACACAAAAATTACTTATAAAAAATAACATGACTAGAAAATAAAAGATAATTTTCAAATAATCGAATTAGCAAATATGTTTAAATAGACATGTTTTACATTACGATTTTATGGAAAAATCACCTCGTGATTATGAAAAGCATGCATAAATAATAAAATACTTTCTAAAGTCAACCATCAAAATAATGATCAAGTAAATAATAAAATAGTTTTAAAAGTTAACAAAGTAACTCGTGGAGAGTTCACTAATGGTGATTTTTTTTTGTATGTTGACGCAGAATTGTTGAAGAACACTAGCATTCCAACATATTTGTTATGAGGATGATATGTGATTTATGATTTGTTATTTTTTTAAATTTTTCTTATACCTATTCTTTGTAGTTGTGTGCAATGTAATATATAGAGAGAGTGTTTTTGATTAAAAAATAGCCAAAATGAGGGGGCTGACCCATAACAACAAGCATAGCCAGCACAAGAAGTGCCAGAATAACAACACATTACCAGCAACAACACACCCTCAACATAGACCCTTCTTTAAAATCAAAAACAAAAAATGAGTGACCCCAGGCCCCAACTTCACCATGAAATTGGTAACCAACATGTGATCACGAACATGCCCCAACTTCACCACAAAATTGGTAACCAGCCTGTGAACAATATTTTTCCAAGTAATCCTAACATTAGCATAAAACCAAATATAACTAGTCTTATGGCTAACATAGTTAAAAAACACAATAAAAAATAGGCCCTTATCGTCTGACCACCAGTAGGTAAAGATTAAGAACAACATAAACATAACCAAAGGAAAGTCACTTGGGGTGTTTCCCCCCTCCATTTAGCAGCAACTTCAACCAGTCTTCCGCTACAAACTGAAATGTATCTATTTTATTTAAATATATAGAGAGAGTGTTAATGTATCTATTTTATTTGAGGTTTTTTACTATTATGATTTAGGGTTATATAAATGATTAATGTTATTTCTTTTGTATTTGTTGTTGTAAGTGGTATTAAGGATGGTGAGCATGATAATTTGTCTTAAAGATTTATGAGTAGGAATACTTATAAGCTTAATGTTATTTTAATTTGTTCATGTTAAAATAATTTTTTAGTTGGTACAAAAGTTACAATATTTACTTATTATGTTGCTCATGTTTCATGTAAGCAATTTTTGCTTGTTTAGATGTGTTGGTTGTATTTCCAATTTTGTAGTCTGCCCAATAAATTTTAAAATCCTTAGTCATTTCCATGTTTAAAAGTTGAAAATCCTGTCTGAAATTGTTTAAATACCTCTGCAAATGATGACTTTATCCATGAACCTAGTAAAAAATGTCCAAAACCCTAAGTCCTAGGTTTGCCTTTGTTTGAAAATGGCTAAAAGCCCTAACATCTCAGTCATAGTTCTATTTGGAAGTTAGTTTTTCATAACTTAAAGTCCTTGATAAATCATGTGCTTTTTAAAGTTAGTCTCTTAGTCTTGTAAAGCTTAGAGAATATTCCATTCTATTTAGAGACTTAGCGAAATTGCTTTGTCGTGTTATCTCCTAAAGGAAAGAATATACTTCAGATGATAGGGAGACTTAGCGCAAACCGTCCATCTTAAGTCAGATCGAATGGTGGTCGGGAAGTCTTGTGATAAACTCCACAGTTAGAAAATCATTCAATGACACTGATTTTCTTCAGTCATGAAGTCTCTTGAGCAAACCAAAGTTAAATGTCAGTTTGAATATTAGTGTTGTCACTGGGTCACAAAAGAAAGCAAGAGTTAAGTTAAAAGTCATGAGACTTGGTGACAACCATCAGATGAAAGAAGATCCAATGGTTGGCGCTAAGTTGGTGAGAAAGTTTGAAAAGTTAAATGTGATCCAATGATTAGGAGACAAAAGGATAACATTGAGATACATGCTAAATAGTCGTGTAGTCTCTGACAAAAATTTAAACAGAAGAATACATCTGGCAACTTGGAGATAATGGTCGTGTAGTCTCATGAATAATTAGGTTTTGCCTTGAAAATCTGGAGACTCAGTGTAGACCGTCAGATGTAGATAAAAGAAGATCAATGGTAGTTGGGTTATCTCCAGATAAGTATGATAAGTGTAAAATTATTCAACAATTAAGAGATAAAGTATAGTCACATTGTCTATAGATAAATTATGAGTTAAAAGGTTTTCTCGGTGACAAGGAGATTACACAGTCGCCAGGTCTCTGAAAGGAAACCAAGGTTAAAGATGAGTTGTTAGAAGCTTTAGTCATGGTCTCCAAAAGGATATGAGCTAAGTGATTTTATTTGGCGACAAGGAGATAACCGTTGATCAGGAAGTTGATCATGTGGTAGTCGCTAAGTCTCAGTAATAAACCATAGTTAAAGGTAACTTTCAGCGACAAGGAGATTACATAGTCGCGAGGTCACTGATAGCAGAACCACGGTTTGAGAAAAGAATTTTCTTCGGTGCCAGGATGTACAGTTGATAGCCTATGAGAATTAAAAGATTTATGACAAAGTATGTTAAAAGGTAGCTGACCTGTATGTGAGATAGCCAATCAGATCAAATTTGGATCCTGTTTGAATATAATAAGGGTTTTTTTTTATCAAAAGGCACTCATTCAAATTTGATTTCTTGTCACTTTCTGAGGCTATGGCTAGAGAAGAAATTGATTTCACAACATGAAGAATTGAAGACAAAAGTGATTGAATCACAATTATATGATTTATGCATTGATGGTTCAGAAATAAATAAGGGTTACCGTTAATCATTGCTTCTTATCAAGAGTTTATTTTTTCCAGAGTGAAAATTTTCTAAGTAATCAGTGTATGCAGAAAATAGAACTTCTTGGATTTGCAGAGTGAAACAAGCTAGTTTTCAGTCTAGAATCTAGGGAATTATAATGATAATTAGTGCCCTGGAGTAAATTGAGTGAATCACAGTTGGAAGTGAGTGATCTGGAGATAGATTTGTTTCAATATTGGAGAGATAAAGTGTGAATAGAATAGTGGACAAGATGAGTCAAGCAATGAGCGTAGGTTCTAATAGCAGAAAAAGTGGCCATGCATAAGATGACATGAAAATAAAGAGGAATTACTTGGAGGAATTCATTACTTTGTTGCCTGGATCCAGTATTAATAGAAAGGTAAATGATGACAATCTCGTAGATGATTTTTCATATATTAGGGATGCCAAAACCCCAGGTTCTTTTGGTTATTCCCTTTTCAATTATTTTTATAAAAATAGTGATGAAGCTGTGCCAATTTCAAACCCATGGACCTATGGACTAGCCAAATTAGTAGTCCCTGATATCTTTGTAAATGCTAATTTCATTTTAGAGATGGCCAGTAGGTATGATGTTACACAAATGTCATATCAGTCATTAGACAGAGTCTACCGAGCTCAGAATGTTCAGCAAGGCAGTTAACCAAGTCTACCGAGCTCAGACGGTAAGAGAAGCTATTTACAGAGTCTACCAAGCGCTCCAGAATACTATACCGAGAAGTTAGTTACTACCGAGCTCACTCGGTCGACAAAAGAAATTCATTCTCTACCGAGTCCACTCAGTCATCAAAGAATATGTGAAGGAAAGTCAATCTTTACCGAGTTCACTCGGTTACCAAAGGATTTTCGCAGAATCTGCAGTGTTCACCGAGCATCAGTTGGTCAACACTGGAATATCATTTCTGGACTGCGTCGGCCTGCGAAGG
>MU224229.1:4743382-4757181 GCA_018584345.1 Thuja plicata | reverse complement strand
AAGACCTCTCACAAGGCCACTCCTAGCAGGGTGATTAAATCCTTTAACAGGGTCACACCTAACAGTGTGTTTTGTAACCTTTAACAGGGTTGGCTCCTAACAGGGCTCACTTCAGAAGAGTCAAAATTAGTAACTAGTTGCATTGGTGGTTTTCCCAAATTGGGTTTCCACGTTATATCTGGTGTTACTTGTGTTTATGCTATTTGATTTATGCATGTCAATAACTGTGAATGTTTAATGAACAATGATAAGTTAATCTACCGAGTAACTGCAGTATATATTGTAGACATCTAAGGGACTTGTGGATTTATTTTTGTGGTAACTGATTCACCCCTCCCCTCTCAGTTACTCCATCTATATTTCCAACAAATCTCGTAGATGATTTTTCATATATTAGGGATGCCAAAACCCCAGGTTCTTTTGGTTATTCCCTTTTCAATTATTTTTATAAAAATAGTGATGAAGCTATGCCAATTTCAAACCCATGGACCTATGGACTAGCCAAATTAGTAGTCCCTGATATCTTTGTAAATGCTAATTTCATTTTAGAGATGGCCAGTAGGTATGATTGTTGGAAACACTGAGAGGCAGGGGGTGAATCAGTGTTTAACTAATTATTCTATTTCAGCAATTTGAAACTCAATTAAATAGATAACACATGAAGCATAATATAACAACACGTAACACCAGATATGTTTATGGGGAAACCTTGATCAGAGGAAAACCCCGGTGGGAATTAGTACCCACAAATGATTGTACTAGAATAATGAACTTGTTAAGGTTCCTTTGCCTTGTTAGAAGCAGTCTTTACAATGCAAGTATAATGACCCTGTTAGGAGTCTTTAAAATAACCCTGTTAGGGGTGAGGACTCACTATCCAAGAGCTCACTACCCAATAAAATGAAGGCTACAACCTCCTTGATAATAGATATACACAATATCCAAAAGTGAACTGCTGTATGTGACACTATTGCCTGATCAGTTCCAGTTATGTGCTAATGCTCTCATTCTCTTAAAGAGATTTATCTTATTCTAATATCTTATACTGTTCTCCTATATCTCTTCTCTGCATATTTCTTTGACACTCTCTAATACAACTTTACATGTCATATATATATGTTCATGCCTGAATAGACATGACCAAAAACAAGAGCTTAGTCGGCCCAAAAACAACATTCACAATGCTTCCAAACAAATTTTCTTAAGTGCTTTTACAATAATGTTTAATACATAACTACTAACTTATTAAAATATGCGCTTAGCCTTTACAAAACAAAAGATTACATGCTAATCCAAAAACTGAAGTCGGCTTCATACTCTATTTTCTGAACTGCAGGTGCACTTAATCTTTTTGTAGCTTCTCCGTACTGTCATTCCATACCATGCGTGTATAGGGTAAGCATAACAACATGTCATAGATCTTATATATGAATGCATATAGCTTGATTCATTTTGATGCACGTGCGCTGGTGTTCTGATCGACTACATATCTCTGTTCTTCCCTGTCTTCTATACTTAGCCATTTTTGTCTTCCAAGTTTACTTGAAAAAACTTCATATGAATTTTTTTCCATAATGACAACACAAAATAAGTCATATACACTCTGATTGTCAACTTTCCAACAATCTCACCCTTTGTCATTAATGGCAACAAAGGAATGTGGCCAAGTTGTTTTAGAGTTTGACGTAACAACAAAAAAGGCTTTACATCATAACTTTGGCTATATAACATATTCCTTATATACATACATTACTCCCCATTTGACATTAATGGAAAAGGTGTCAAAATTGCAAGTCTCTAGATACTTACTGCATGTATACATCTGGATAAGCAATCTGAAGATTCTTGATCTCTTGCTGCCAGAATGCCTTTAGTGCATCAAATGTCTAAAGATGGGCGCATAAGGCATATGTAAGCTTATCCATCTTTTGTAGAACCATGCTGGGTCCTTGATCATAGGTAGAAATGGTTGTATCTATCTGTTTGATGTTCTCGTTCAAAACTGCCAAGGAGGGCGCAAGTGCATTTCTTAGTTGAGTCTACCTGATCCTTATCTTATTGATCTCCATTTTAGCTTTTTCAATCTTATCTATCTATCCTTGATAGATATTGTTGTAGATGTTGATGTCTTGGGATGATTTTTTAACTAATTTCCTTATGTTATCAACCAAGATATCTTCTTCCTCTATCTTCTTGATGTGCTCAGAGGTAAGTCTTACTCTGTCCATGCAGTTTGCTATTACCTTCCTGCCTTTTGATGCCAACTCTTTTAGAATTTTCTGACCAATCTTTAATGAATTGAGATCTAAAGAGAATTTCTTTACCAATTCATTCAATCTTCCCTTCTTGTACTCATCTTCTGCAATTTTAGTAGTAGAGTCTACTAAACTTGTGAAATGTGATTTGAAACTTGTCAAGATGCTGTCAACATCATCAACTGACTAAATCTTTGCCACTTTCTTATCTGCTGGCACTAAGTCATTCAAAATGTTCACTGTCTCTAGAAGGAGAGGGTTTCTCATGACTTGTTTGTCTTTAGCTTTCTCCATGGCTAGCACACTGATCTTAATCAAATATTCTTCTTCCCAAGCATCTAGATTTGCTAAACCAAGTGTCAAGCTTGACAACAATGATGGTTTGATGGATGGAGTATGTATTACATTCTGACTGGCATCCACATATTCATTCTTCATAGGGATCTCCATAGCTGGTGTTTCATTAGTTTGATTGTCTTCCTCTTTATTCAAATCCATTGAATCTTTAGAGGGAACTTCATCTTTCTATAAAGATGTGTCATCAGTGCATACCTTCTTTGTCTCTCTAGTGCTGACAAATGCCTTTTCAACTTTGTCCATGTCATTGTCAGAAGCGGTCATGGATATCTTAACATCATCAATCACAATAGTTTCTTCTGAATCTTTGGCTATATCAGAAGTTATTGAAATCGTGGGCATTGAACCCCGTGGACCTGTCATAGGCACATTCAGAATAACTGGTTCTTTTTTCTATTTGGGAGGAGTTGGAGTTGCTTTTGCTGTAGGCGCTGTTGATGGATACATGTGTTTGTCTAGAAATACCCACTCAAATGCTTTCTAAGCCTCTTCACCAACCAGTTCATATTCTTTGTTCATGATATGGAGAATTCTTGTTTTGGTTCTAAGATGAGGTTTTAATAAATCCAACAGAATGGCTTTCTCATCATGTGAGCAAATAGGGAGAAGACTGTCTAATGTTTCTTCTCTTATCCTCATATCCTCTTCAATTGCTTGCCTTTTTAATACATCAAGTATGTTCCATACTTTGTCTGGTATGACTATTTTGAGTTCCAATACTGTCCTCTTAAACTTGATCATGTGAGAGATAATCATAGAGTGAATTTTTGATTTGTCTATCTCTTGGTACTTGTCATATACATTTTTGATAGATTGTAGTCTTTCTTCATTAACAATTCTATTCTTTAGGACTGTTAGACTAGGTCTGAATCCTACCTCAGGAGGGGCTTGAGTGTTCTTTACCTTTCTCCTTGTGGTCCTTGAGGATGGGTGACTTTTAGGAACTTTCTTCTTCCTTCTAGTCATCTTACTGGGTACAGAAGGTGGAGAGGATTCTAGATCAATGGTAGTTGATGGCGCAAATGTACCTTCATCAGATTTTTTCTTCTTCTTCTTAGGCATATCATCAGACTTTTCCACTTTCAATTTTGTAAGATTTTTCTCAAGTTCTTTAGCAATCTTAGCTTCCCTAGCTTTGTCTAGGTCTTATTGTGTAACCCCATGAACTTTTAGGATATTAGAAGTAATCCTTGATGCCTTCCTTTTTTGGTCTGCACTGTACAAGACAAAATCAACTTGATTTTTCTTTTCTCTATAAGTACCCCAAATAGGCTCATTAGGATCCTTGGGCACGGATAGTAGAGCTTGTGCATACCCTTCCAAAACTTGTTCTTCAACTTCATAGCCAATTAGATGAATCCATTTTGTCCTTGATTAAATTGTCTCCATGCATGCGCAGTCAGTTTCTACCATAAAGCATATGGTATCTTTGTACTTATAAAATATCTTCTCTAGTATCATGAACCTTTTCTACATCTTGATCATGAATGTTTTGATCTACGTGTCCATAGAATCTTTCACGCTGCTTTCTGATGTATCTTTTAGTGATATCTGAGACATAGTGGGTTTACTCCTATCTAGGTAAAGATTGAAAACTTTACCTACAATGTGGAAGTAGAGATAGATGATCAAAGAGACAAATTTGAATATTTTTCTCTTGTCATGCTTGACTTCCCTAATGTTGTCAATCAATTGTATGCACAATATCTCTCATAGATTGTACTGTGTATTATCCTTCACCATTTTTATTGCTGCCAGGATAGTTGCTGCAGATACACTATTTAGTCTACTTGCATACTGGAACTTGTAACATAGGATCATAGTGACCAATTTGATGTCATCTGCCTCAATGGGATCAATAGTCATTCCGCGCCTATCACTTTTGGATAAGCATACTTGTTCCACCTGCTTCTTAACAACCTTACTAGTGGGAAGAACTGGTCTAGTCTTAGGAAGTCCAGTCATGTCATGAATTAGGTCTGTAGTAATGCGGACAGGAACTTCACCAATCCAATATAGGTCATCATGTATCCTGCTCAGTAGGATTTTAACCCATTCTATCTCATAGAACTCATGCGCGTTAGAATACTCAAAGATAGGGTTATCAGTGAGATGCGCATATTCATCTTTGAATGAATAATCTAGTTTCATCATTGAAGCCATAATAGTAGTAATGTTGTTGTCACCAATTGTTTCCTTCTTGCAATATATACATGCGTGAATGTCTTCTACATGCACGACTCCTAGCGGAGTCTTAAAAAATGCTCCTTCAACATAATCTAATATGGACTTGAATGGATGCTTTTTGAACATGAATCTTTTCCTTTTAGCAATGTCAAATACAACAGGAGTTGCCATACTTACTTGCTACTTGATTAAATAGGGTTTCATGACAATTCTGAAATGATGCGACTGCTAGGGTTCTGTTTCAATCTTTAATCTGTTCACAAACCAACCAATTCCTTAATCTATAGTGCTTTGATGCTCAATGCTCATGTGCTCTCTAAATGCTCAATCTCAAATGAAAATTGAGGTTTAAAGATCTTTTACCAATTTATATAAAAGATTATTGCATTTAATGCTCTTTGCCGTAAAACAGTTTTCATAGAGAATTTCAATCTTTGCTTCTGTCCAAGTTCAAACTATGCGTATATGCATAAATTCTTATTTTGTCACCAAATATATGAATTCATAGGCGCATACTTAGAGGTGAGTATACCAGCTACGCAGGGGTTCAAAGCTAGAATAGCTCCCCCCAAGACCATGAGGGTCAACTAACCAGAAGTAGAAGGTGCATCCATTGTGGATGCATCTACTACCTTGTTCTCTTCATTATCCTTCTTTACTTCAACCCAAATCTTATCTGCATCTTCTTTAGCTTGTACAAATTTAACTTCTCCTAATTCTTCAAATAGTGAATTTTTAGGATTCTCTTGTCTTTGTGCTCTTGACCTGCAAAACCTTGAGATATGTCTAGCTTTTCCACATGAGTGACAAATGATAGGAGGTATAATGCTATTATTCATCATGCTGAACTGCTTGGTTGTGTGTCCATTGTAATTACATATCTGACATGTAATGTTCTGAGGGTTTCTTTGAGGTTGATTTCTCTAATTGTATTGAGTCATATTTCTTTGGTGCTGTTGTGATTGATTTCTTTGACTTGTCCTGCAATGAATAGCCCTGTGACAAAACTTATTATAGGAGTAACAATAACCATTAAAAGGTCTTACTTCTTTACAATCTCTTGCCAAGTTTCCATGCTTTTTACAAGCATAACAAGTTCTGTTAATTTGTTTGAGTTCATCTTTAGGTGGTTCTATTTTAGCCTCTACAAGATTCTCAGTTTTCTTTGCTTCAGTGGATGCCTCTTGTGCTTTCTTTCTTTCTTTCTTGCATTGAATTGATTTCAATTTGAGCTACACTGTATTCAACACCATTAGTGTCACCTTTTAACTTCTGTGCATACAGTTGTGATTGAATTAGATCATAACTTGTGTGTAGTTTATCAATATTGTCTTTTGCTTCTGTTAGTTCAGATTCTATCTTTTTCTTGATGTTTTCTAATTCCAAGTTTTTTATGTTTGCTTGCATAAGTTCATCATCTAATTGTTTATTCTGTTTGGTCTTTTCTTCAATAGTTGTTTGGCTATCTATAAGTTGTTCATCAAGATCTTCAATCTTATCTTTCAAAGACATGTTCTCTTCATTTAGCTTCTTGACCATTTTACCCAAATCATTTGTAGAGCAATATTTCAAATCTTTTCTTAACTTTTTGATAAGCATTTGTGAGCCATCAACTTTTAGTTTAAGTTCCTCATTTTCTTTTTCAGATCTGTCAAGATCTTCAAGGGCTGCTTCAAGATTATTTTTTAGATGTTTCACTTCTGTTGAATCCATGATCTCCTCAAGTGGTTAAACTTATTTACAGAGGACTAGAGCTCTGATACTAATTGTTGGAAACACTGAGAGGGGGGGGGGGCTGAATCAATGTTTAACTAATTATTCTATTTCAACAATTTGAAACTCAATTAAATAGATAACACATGAAGCATAATATAACAACACATAACACCAGATATGTTTACGGGGAAACCTTGATCAGAGGAAAACCTCAGTGGGAATTAGTACCCATAAATGATTGTACTAGAATAATGAACTTGTTAATGTTCCTTTGCCCTGTTATAAGAAGTCTTTACAATGCAAGTACAATGACCCTATTAAGAGTCTTTACAATAAACTTGTTAGGGGTGAGGACTCACTATCCAGGAGTTCACTGCCCAATAAGATGAAGGCTACAACCTCCTTGATAATAGATATACACTATATCCAAAAGTGAACTGTTGTATGTGACACTATTGTTTGATCAGTTCCATTTATGCACTGATGCTCTTATTCTCTTAAAGAGCTTTATCTTATTATGACATCTTATACTATTCTTCTATATATCTTCTCTGCATATTTCTTCGACACTCCCTAATACAACTTTACATGTCATATATATATGTTCATGCCTGAATAGATGCGACCAAAAACAAGACCTTAGTCGGCCCAAAAGCAACATTCACCATGCTTCCAAACAAATTGGCTTAAGTATGTTAACAATAATGTATAATACATAACTACTAACTTATTACAATAGGCTCTTAGTCTTTACAAAACAAAAGATTACACACTAATCCAAAAACTAAAGTCGGCTTTGTACTCTATTTTCTGAACTACCAGTGCACTTAATCTTTATGTAGCTTCTCCGTACTGTCATTCCGTACCATGCACGTATAGGGTAAGCATAAAAACATATCATAGATCTTATATATGAACATGCATAGCTTGATTCATTCTAATGCATGTGCGCTGGTGCTCTGATCGACTGCATATCTCTGTTCTTCTCTCTCCTCTATACTTAGCCGTTTTTGTCTTCCAAGTTTACTTGACAAATCTTCATATGACTTTGTTGCCATAATGACAACAAAAAATAAGTCATATACACTCTGATTGTCAACTTGCCAACAATGATGTCCTAACAAAGACCATAAAAAGGGATGATGGAAGAGCCCTAGTAACCCTAGATAGGAATTCATTTATGAAAGTGTTCAATATTTATCATCCAATGCCTACGGAGATAAATTTGAATATTTTAGAGGCCAGGTATACAAGAGAGTCTGGTATTGCATCAAAGTTGATTCAGGAGTATCATGTGCCTAGAAGAATGAAGAATTACATAGCGCCTATCCCAGGAAATGCTCCCTACTACTATAAAGACCTCAACTTTTGTATGAAGTATATTTCCTATGCATTGTGCAAAGTTTTGGGAAAGGATGGAGGGCCTGAAAGAATAAGTTCAGATATCCTTATGTTTGTCCTAGATATGCAGAGCCCTCATACTAGCACAAAATATGATTATATTTAGTATATAATTGATAAAATGCATCAAGGGTTTATTGATATTCAAAACAAGTAGAAAGACCCCAAATTCATGCATTATTCCATATTGATGCATTTGATTCTATATTAAAATTTTCCTCTTATGAATTGCTAGTATTTGAGGCCTCAAAGGTTTCATTAGAATCAAGCCAACCCAATACAATTTTGGTTAAGAGTGTGGACCTACACCTCTAGGGAGTAGGAATTTTGTGGTTTCCAGAACTAGATAGTATATTCAATCCTCAAGTCTCTAGGTGTAGACAAGACTAGGCTGCAAGTGAAGGTGCTGTAGTTGTTGAGGCCATGCCAATATGTTGATAAACAACCAAGAGACCACAACTGGGGGGATTTGTATTATGAGAAGAATTACACTCTGATAAGAGTTTATGGTTTTACTCACCCACACCATATTCTCCCATTCCATGTGCCACCTAGAATTTTAGCAATGGAGTTAATCAGACAATTGATTTTGACAGATAAGGAGCACCTGGCTCCTCATAGGAAGGGTACATTTACCCCTAGATAGTTCAGGATCTACAACTTTACAATTGGTAAAAGGGCAGTAGATCTAGTGAATAATTGGATGAGCCATTATAGGATGTATGTGGCCCTATGTAGATACATTGACATAGAAGGTTTTATAATGAGTGCAAAGAAGCTCCTAACACCTACTATTCCTTTTACTAGAGAACATGAGCAAAGTATGGAGGAATACCTCATTAGGAATATACTGGAAGATGAAGAGGTCAATTAGAGGGATGATAAATTTAGTGAACTAATGGATTTGGAGAGACAAGTGAAGAGGAAAGGAATCTCTTTTGGGGGTTTCTTCCCATATTTTCCATATCTGAAAAGACTTGATGCCATGGTTGAGTCTTACAATTTACTATGTGTTCAACTTGAAGATGCACTGGAAGTGAAGGAAAAATGCCATAAAGGGAATTATTCATTAGAGTATGATGAGGATAGTGATGAAGAGTATTCAGCTCCTAGCTCCCCTCCAATGAATCAACCATTTGCTAAAGAACAGGTAGCTGAGGGAGAAAATGTGATTGACCGAATAGAGGTACCAGAAACTGAGGTGACTGATGAGCCCCCACCAAAGAAACAAAGAATAGAAATAGCGGAGCCATCACATGATAAAAAGAAAGAGAAGAAAAAGGATAGAATTGGTGCTCTTATCACTGATGTTAGAGTTTATGATCATCAACTTAGGAAGCAGATAAGACAAGGAAAAAAGTTGCAAAAAGATGATGAAGAGGAAATTGAATCACCTCTTATGACATGCACTGATGAGAGATTGTTGCATCAAGAGCAATTCCTAAATGATGATGACTTTATAAAGACTAAAGATTTTAAAGAATTTCTTATCTAGAATAAATAGAAGTAGGTAGGTGCACAACTATAATTAGCAGGAGGAGATCTAGTGACAAGTGAGGCTTTGCAAGCATTGCAGGACTATGATCCTGATTCAGAGAAAATCACACCAGAAGAAGCTAGGAAACTGGTAAACTCCTGTGGGATGTTATTGGTAGAAGGATGGGATTTGGCCTCAGCCTTCATAATAGACCAAATAAGAAAGCAACCTGATGTCAAGCTGTCATCAGAAATACAGGTTGGAGAGATGATAAGAGGATTTGGATATAATCCAAAATACCAAGCCCTAGCAATGTGGATCTTAGCTCCAAAGGATTAGAAGCCTTCATTGTTGAACATACAAGAGAAAATGAAAGTGGACAAGATTATTTGGTCTATCTAGAACACAAGAGACTCGGAAATTTCCCAAGTTCCCACCCATTTTACATAGTTAAATGAAGCCAAGGCTGCCTAGATGTCTGAGAGATTCAAGAAATTGGCTAGTGAAACTAGTGACATAGTCAAGGACAAGGAATTGGGTTTGATAAAGATTAAGGCACAAGAGAAGATAATAGCAGAATTGACACAAAAACTACTAGATATTCCTGAAGTTTCCCCTGTATAGCACAAAGAAGGAAAAGATGCAGAAATTCAAACAAAGGAAACATAGCATGTCGTAGCAGAAACAGGGCAGGGGACCAGTGAGCACAACAATGTTGTTTTGGGTGTATTGATTGAAAATTTGCAGCATAGGATCAATGTAATAAAGGATAAAATAGATATAGTATATGGTTCCTATGACAAATTGATAGGCCTGAAAGTACAAGTTAATAATTTTGTTTCAATTTTGAACCCATACTATGTTACATGGTCAGGAAGAACATGATTGTTTGAGAGGTTAGCATCTTTGAAACCACATAGATCAGATCTACCAGAGGTAGTAACCCAGGTTGGGGTTGAGATAGAAAAGATAGAGGCAACCTTGTCCATTTTCAAAGGCAAGAATAATCAGATTGAGGCAAGATTAAACATGTTTGGGCCTAATTACAATAGTTTTGTGCCATGAATCAAATTAGAAGACAATCATATCAAGACACTAGGGGTATGGGGCTCAGAATTTGATACTGTGCTACCTAATAAAGATTTATATGTTTATGAGAAGGTTGAATTGGATACACAAAGATACAATAAGATGTTAGATGAAGCATTTAAGGCAGAAAAAAATTTCAATAAGTTTATTACAGATGTCAAGAGCATTACTGATGCCAGGTGGGAGAGGCAGAAGACCCAATTAGAAAACATATAGAGCTTTGAATAGCTAAATGAGGAAGATGTCACATCATGTGATGTATTAACAAAGCCCAAGAAGAAAAAAGCATGTCACTGTTGATCTAGACATTATGGATGAAGAATAGGAGGACACATGGCACCTGCTCTTTGAGCACATGGAGGTTAGCTATCTTGAAGACTAGTGTAAGTTATCCTGTAATGATGATCACTAGGTCTCACTACAAATATCAGAAGCTAGCCTGAACATATACAGACAAATGCACCAAAGATGACAAGAAGACAAAGAACAAATCAGATTTTATTCTTCATTTTTCTCCATCCACCGCTTGGTTCTTTCTTGTCTTTTGTCCTTTCTATATTTTAGGGTTAGGTCTTAAAACCATCCAAAGCTTTTTGCATCCTTACTTATTGAGGATTCCAAGATGGTTTTAGCCTATAAATAGAGCTCATTGTAACATTTTGAAGGATGATGGAATATAATTACAAGGCAAACTACTACAATTTTGTCTGAGCCTCTGTACTTTTTGTCTATTGAATGTATTTTGAAGCAGTTAGACATTAATAAAATACATTGCAGTCTCTATTTTATATCTTGTGTTGTCTCTTTTATTTTTGTTCAAGATTTTATGTGTTTATTTGTAAGGCATTTAAATACATCAATTGCAAGGTAGTTGTGTAGTCATTTGCGAGGTCCTTCAAGGAAGGAATAATTCTTTCAAATGATTCCAGGAATCTGAATATTGATGTTTAAGATCTGATGAAAAAAGATATAGGAGTGAGTGGATAGTTTGTAAGGCATTCTATCTAGGTTGCATTTATTTTCATTAGTCACCTAATTGTGGATCTGCATTCAAGATTGACTCTGTAGCCCATAGGATTAGGCACTGGTTTATAGTTGTGCAAGTAATTGTTCATCATCCAAATATTTAAGAACAATCATTCAATTACATTACATTCATAAGAAAGCATACATTCATAAGTAATTGTATTCACAAAGTATACAATTCAAGTCTACTGATTCCTTCAAGAGAGAATCAAATAGGTTTCCCCTCCTAAGTTCAGAGAACTATAAAAGGAAGAAGGATGAGAATCCTTATCACATTACTATTTGTTGTTGTCAAGATATTAGTTTGGTTTATTAAGCTCTGTATCTGATTATTCATAGTCATTTACATATTTATCTACTTATTGGTACATTAAAAGGCATTCACCAAGTTAGTAAGAAGATATAATCCACTATAATAGATACTGTCAATCAGTAATTAATCAAAGGTAATACCTGCCTGAGTTAGTGGATCTAAAAAAAAGAAGGATCATATGCAATCCTTATCAATTATGCTTTTCTTGCATATAGAATATTGGAAATATACAAGAGCAAGAATTTATACTAGTTTTAAAAGGTACTTGCAAAAAAAATCCCTAACAAACTGGCGACTCTGCTGGGGAATAAAAATTGTATTAATAATAGCTCTAGTGTGTTCAAAAGAAAAATTAAGTTACAGTTGAGTTTTTGTCAGTTTAGGTCATTCTAGTAGTATTCATATTTCCCAAGCTTGTGTTAGGTGGCAACTCTAAAGTAAAATATCTGAAATCAGTGCATAAGTGAAACATTTTTACAAATATGAATACTAGGTCAAGAATGAGAGATAATCCAAAAATTGAGTTGGATAGTTGAATCCCCATTACTTCAAAAAAATAGTTTTCTTGGAGAGAGAAGAGGAACCACAAAAATATTAGTAACTCTACCCCATGAGATGAAGAGAATAACACTAGAAGGAAGGATACCAATTAGTCTATTCATGAGGGGAACACCTTAGAGTATGAAAATTCCCTAGACCTTGGACTAGAGACCTACAAAGTTACTACTACTTCTAGTGAGAGAGAAGGAACTGACATAATTAGCTCAGACTCTAAAGTTCCTTCTGATGATCTTGTAGATGGAGAAAGAATCCTCATAAGACAACTAGCCCTTATTCAGCAAAAGAAAAGGGAAAAAGATCATAAAAAGAAAAAAAAAACATGAGCAAAAAGATGTTGACAAGTTTAGGAGAAGATCTCTGAGACATCAAGCTGTAAAAAATGTTGAGAAGTCTCATAGAGACCAGGAGACTCCAAACACCCACAAAGGTTTTGGTCCTCAAAACTTTAGAGATAAAGGGAAAAATAAAGTTACAGAAATCAAAGTTGAGGAGCCAAAAACTCACAAAAACCTGACTGAGCTAATGTCTAAGCTAGACATTGATCTTGAAAAGACTAAAAAAGAAAGAGAAACTATGGCCAAGATGCTAGAGAAATTTGAAGCAGAAGTTGCTACTATAGAGATGAAGAAAAAAATTGATTTCTTGCAATCTACTACAATCTCCTTTTCTGATATAGAGAATGCTACAACATCATGAAACAAGGCTTATTATTTCAAAGACCATAGAAAATTATTTTCTCCTGAAGATACTGACAAATTCCAAAGGAAACCACTTCCTACAGAAAGGTACTATTGTATGCTGAATGTGGACCTCTGAATTCAACACAAACACAACATAGTCTTTACACAATTGCTCAATTCACAAAGACAAACATGAATTGTTTGTTTTGCGAATTCGATTGAGGTGACCTGTTGCCTCCTAATTAGTTGTGGATGTTGAGTTTTACCCTCAGAATGAGAGCCAACAACCTGACCATTGCTAACATGGAGGATTTTAAGAATGCAAGATGAGAAGAATTGCCATTAATCTTATGAAATCTACAACTAGTCTATGTGAAAATGCTCTTAATCCATGAATTGAGAAGCAATTTAAGCTATGAAAGAAAATGAGACTAATCTAGGAATGAATTGCAACTACTCTATGGAAGTAAAATGCAATTAATCTAAATAAAATTAAAGTGCTTGTAATCTAGAAAATAATTTCTTTTAAGTTAGAATTGAACTTGAAATGGATTTAAGAAGCTTGAAAGCACAAAATTGAATTGTTAGCTCTATAGATAGATCATAAATAAAAGCTAAACATCTTCAATTCTAATTGAAATTTAGACTAATTATGCAAATTTAAGCTTGAAATATGAAAGAATTGATGCAAAAAATGACTATAATATTGATGCTCTCCAAAATCATCCTCTCTAATG
>MU224229.1:4726323-4737470 GCA_018584345.1 Thuja plicata | reverse complement strand
TCTTTTCCTCAATAGAGGCATCAAAGAGGTATTGTTCATTAAAATCATCAAAGTCTCTTTCAAAATTAGAGTCATATAGATCACCATCACAATCTCTCCAATACGACCCCCCATTACCAGTAAGCACAAGCGTACCATGAAGATGATGCTCAGGAATATAGGTATCATTACATTGTCCATCATCATACCGTCTGGGATAAAAATTGGGATCATCATCACATTGTCTGGGATAAAAATTGGCATCATCATCACATTGTCCAGGATAAAAATTGGGATCATCATCACATTGTTCAGGATAAAAATTGGGATCATCATCACATTGTTCGGGATAAAAATTGGGATCATCATCACATTGTTCGAGATAAAAATTAGGATTGATATACCAAGATTTACCCATGTTGGAAGAAATCAGAGAGATGTGAGAATCCTGTTCCTCCCTTAATCGTTGGATTTGAGATCCCATAATTCGAAGTTGTTTTCATAAATCTTCCCTAAGAATCTCATCTTTGGTTTTAGACATTGTAAAATTGTCTTGATGCGCTTGCTTAGAAGATTGAAAAGGAGGTATGATGAAACAACCGATTGACTGATAGGTGCTAAAGTGATATCTAAAGTGTTGATTAGTCCAAGACCAAAGGATAAAGGAGATAATGTCAAGCTAAGAGGGAGATGGCAATGACTCTGATCTTGAGTCAAGGTTAACTAACCTATTCTCACAACCTAGAATAAGGATAGCGCAGACAAAGACTGATAAAATCGAAATAGATAATGGGTCACTTGGACTAGCATAACAAGGTCAGATTTCAGGACATAGTGTGAACTATTTTCTAACAAGATATCTAGGCTTAGGACAGTTTTAAGATGATATAAATCAGCAATCTCTATTTCAAGGTGACAAATCATTCGTTTAAAAACACAAAGTTTCAATCAGGTTTTGACGCAAACAATAGTAAAAAAAAATTCCACCAAGGACAAAGAAACTTGGTAGAAACATGGGAGTCTTTGTTTGAATGATAGAACATATAGTTTAAGACTCAAGAACAAACACTCAATTATCCCTACAAAGAAAATTGGTTGAGAAGACAAAATCTGTGCTTCACTGTCTTATGCGTATGTGTTCACCTCACACAACAGTGTCACCCTCAAAAGAGTGCCTGTGTTTTTGGTGTTTCCAAGGACTAAGTATATATGTTTGAAGGTAACCCTTAAATAGGGGCCAACGTCATATACCACTTCAAACATCCAGGTGCATACCTATGTTGAGAATCTAGGGGAGAGATTCTTCCCTCTCCCTGTGCACAGATTATGCCTCCTTTTTGGAGGTGAACCGGGTAGGCACCTAACTAAGAGAGTGTTTAATAGGCTTCCATTCAAAATAACCTCCAGTGCCTCTGATACAAAGCTGGGGCCTCACAGCCACACCAACACTTGTAAGTCACACACCCTTGCAAGCAAGGCTGGGAGTGGCGCCACTCAGTATGACAAACAAGGCTTCCTCATGATGATAGTCGAAATCAATGAGAAAGAAGTTACTATGGATTTGGAGTCTTTGGACTACAACAAAGTAGACTTTATTAGAGTGATGTGGAATCACCGACGAAAGGTGTGTACTAACTTGGGTCATTCCCGGAGGTTCAACTTCTGGCAGGCCCTCTAAAGGTGACTCAACTTGGTTTGGATTCAAGGGTTTGATTTTTTGATTCTCTCAATGAGAGAAGAGCATACTTCTCTACCTTTACACCTCACCCAATCACATCAAGCATGTTCATCATCGAGATAGTTTCACTCCACCAAATCCACAAGTCTTTGGGTTTCTAATTCTCTCAAAGAGAGAAGAGCATAATCCCCTAACAAGTAGAAGTGCTAAAAATTCACTTATCTTGCTTTGCTTCCCCAAGTATCCTTCATGCTAGCAACATCTGGGTTTTGGATTCATCCATGGGCATCAATTCCATGTAATGAAGGGCCTATTGCCCTACTTTTCTATTAGGATCCTTACGAAATTTTAACAAAGCCCTATTTAGACTATGTGAATGAAAAACAGTAAACAAACATGACGTTTTAATAATGTCTTTAGCTATCATCCTGCAAGTAAACCATTAGAATTTTTTAATCTTTGACAAGCGAACCTGTAAACCACTGTTATGCTATAGCAGAAAACTAGAAACAGAAAAATCAGAGTAGAAAAGAGAAGTTAGAACAGAGAAATAACATATTAAAAATCCTAAATTTTAAATGCCTCTCTGTAAAAGTTCGTGCGAGAAATTACTTCGATGCGCGTGAGCAAGTGCTTCAACGCGCGCGAGAAAATTGTTTCTTCGCACGAGAAAGTGCTTCGACGCGCGTGAGCTTTCTATTTTCTTGCGTGAGAGAGTGCTTCAACACGCGTGAGATTTCTATTTTCTTGTGCGAGAAAGTGCTACTGGGAGAAAATCTTCACGTGGCTCAACGCAAAACTTTGTGTGAGACTCCATACCAGTGCAGTACAGACGTACGATAGAGCTTGAAAAACACAGTCAACAAATTTGAAAATGGGGCCAGGAATTGTTTTTTTCTGCCCCACGGTGGGTGCCAAAATGTTGTATGCTAAATGTGGACCTCTGAATTCAACAAAAACACAACATAGTCTTTACACAATTGCTCAATTCACAAAGACAAACATGAATTGTTTGTTTTGCGAATTTGATTGAGGTGACCTGTTGCCTCCTAATTAGTTGTGGATGTTGAGTTTTACCCTCAGAACGAGAGCCAAAAACTTGACCATTGCTAACATGAAGGATTTTAAGACTACAAGATGAGAAGAATTGCCATTAATCTTATGAAATCTGCAACTAGTCTATGTGAAAATGCTCTTAATCCATGAATTGAGAAGCAATTTAAGCTATGAAAGAAAATGAGACTAATCTAGGAATGAATTGCAACTACTCTATGGAAGTAAAATGCAATTAATCTAAATAAAATGAAAGTGCTTTTAATCTAGAAAATAATTTCTTTTAAGTTAGAATTGAACTTGAAATGGATTTAAGAAGCTTGAAAGCACAAAATTGAATTGTTAGCTCTATAGATAGATCATAAATGAAAGCTAAACATCTTCAATTCTAATTGAAATTTAGACTAATTATACAAATTTAAGCTTGAAATATGAAAGAATTGATGCAAAAAATGACTATAATATTGATGCTCTCCAAAATCATCCTCTCTAATGAAGAAAAGAAGTCCAATTTATAGAAAACCAAGGAAAGAGGATGAAGAGTTTCTTGAAAAGAAACAGTTGTCTCTTCATTCTCCATTTGAGACAAATAAGCAAAGATTATTTAAATAAAAGAGTGAATTATTGCCACATAAGTGTCCTTTCACATGGAATTATGGAATTCCTTTTTGAGGATTATTCATCCAATAATTAAATAACCTTTCAATTCCTTTTATGTATATTAGCCAAAGGGGGTGGAATTGATTTAATTAAAAGAACTTAAGGCTTTTAGGATTAAATGAATTAATCATAGGGGTTTTCAGCTAATAATCATTGAGAATTTAAGAATTAAATATAATGTAAGATTTATGCAAATTTGGGTTTTCTGCATTTGAAACTCTGTCAATTAAAGTCAATTAGGGGAAGAATTTGCCTAGTACAATAGGACTTCGAAGATGAGAAAATGCACCAAAATTGATTGGATTATTAGGTGCCAATTTTGGGGTGTTACAGGTACAAACAATTTTCTTTCTTTGGAATTCTAGGTTACCCTAATGCAATACCAGAAGATATGGGAGAAAAACTTCCAAAATTTTCAAGGAACAATGTTGTAAATTGTGAAGAGAATTTAAGAATTTTTTTGATGTTATAGATGATCTAAATATCAATCATGAGGATGTCCTAATGAAACTATTTGTACAATCTCTAGTAGAAGATGCTAGGGAATGGTTTAGGAGTCTATCTCATGGTTCTGTAGGAACAATGGATGAACTGATTGATCTATTCAAGGATCAATATGGTGATAAGAATAATGAAGGATTTTTTCTCAATTAATTCAACAATATAAGGAAGAACTCAAATGAAGAAGTAACTGAGTTCAATACAAGATTCCAACCAGCCATGCATAAGTTGTTTCAAAAAATGAAGTTGGATCAAAAGGTATGTCTTGCTACCTATCTTAATGATTTTGATTCAAAAATGGGCTATGCACTTAGAGATAAGAATCCAAGAACTCTAACACAAGCTTACAAAACAATTGTGAATATAGAAATGAATAGGAGGATATCAGGAAAATTGGGTAAAAGAGATGATCCACACTTTACTAGGAGTAATCAAAAGGAACCTAAATATAGAGAATACAAGGCTCCACAGAATAACAAACCATCCTATAATAATAACTATAACCCACAAAATAGGATGCAAAACTATCCCTATGGTACCCAATTCAAGGATGGAAAGCCTTTGCTCCACCAAGGAAAGACAAACCTAAGAATAGGACACCTGATCCCCTACATAAAAATACTATTCACATGTGTAATGATTAATTTTGGTGTGAGGCCTGTGAGGCACCACACAATCCTGATTTTTGCATTATTTCTTTAGATATAAAAGAAAATGAAGAGCAAGAAAAGGATGAAAATGAGTTATGTGATTATAGTATGAATAATGCTTATTCATGTCATGATATGGATTTTGATGAGGAGATTGAAAATCATGACATATATGGCTCACAAGGTAGAATGGAAGTTCATCAACATTAAATATTGTCTGATAGAGAAGAGAAAGATAGGGTTGATCACATAAGGTATTATGCCCAAAATAGTCAGGAACTCTCAGTAGTGAGAAAAGCCTTTGATGAAGAAAAAGCTAGAATCACTACTGATCTGGCGAAAAAAGTGAGAAATAAATATCACCTAAGAAATAGAGTTATGCGTAATGTTGGTAGTTAGCCATCACACATCTTCATAAAAGAAAATAAAATAGATGCCAAATATGTACCAAAAAAAGATGGACCCGGGGAAAATGCAAACAAACCTAAGGTCAAAATAGTGAACAAAGCTAATGAACCAAAAGATGTACATGTAGAAAAGGCTAAAGTGCCATAAGCAAGTTATTCCTCCCCTAAAGTAGAAAATAAGAAGTCTAAGAAGGAAGAACCTGCTGTGAATATTGAGATAGATGAAAATAATATTATTGTAGAAAAACATTAAACCTCTAATGTAAAGTATACTCTAGTGGATATGGGCCAGTGTTTATCTCAGATGAATGTGAAGGTCCCATTCCTAGAAATGATGAGAATAAAATAACACAAAGAAAAAGTTCTTTCAGTGTTGAATAATGTATCACCAGTAAAACCTCAGAAAACATAACATATTGAAAAGAAATTCAACAATAAGGGAAAGGAGCCTGAGGGGATGATTTATGAGATCCCTCAAATTTACTTAAACATAAATACTTCTGCAGGGGTTGTTGACCCCCTTTTTCTTGACATTGGTAATAAATGGAAAGATGCTCAAAAATTGTATGATAGACTCAGGAGCATCTAATTTAGTCATGCCTACAGAAATCATGAGATCCATGGTTTTGCAAGTAGATACTCCTCATGGGAGATGTCAAGCAATGGAATCAAGAGAAATCCATGTTGTTGGAACCATTGAAGCCTTACCTTACAAATTAGCCATATGCCCAAAAATAGTATTGACTATGAGTGTACTGGTGGTTGATATTCCACCACATTATGACATGTTGATGTCCATAAAATGGAGTGCTTCAATGGGGGGCAGTATTCAGTGTGACTTGTCCTATGCCACTTTCAATATAGCTAGAAATAATGTAAAGGTGTCTAGAGAGTGAATAACACCTCATATGATAGAATTTCATGAGGATACAAACATTAATTACTATGTTGATATTGACATGGAAAATTTTAGAATCAAAAGGAGTACTCACCAATGTGAAAATATTGATCCTTTGGTGAAGGAGTTATCTACACAGAGTGATGGTTTATGGAAAATGTATTTTGATGGAGCCTGTTCAAAAGAAGAATCAGGAGCTGGATTTCTACTTATATCTCCATGAGGTACCACATTCAAATGTTCTTTTCTATTTTATTTTCAGTGTACAAATAATAGAGCAGAATACTGGGGCTAGACATTACTGCTAAACATGGTATAAAATGTTTAAAAGTTTATGGTGACTCAGATTTAGTAGTATTCCAAGTAAGGTCCAAATATGCTGTGAAGAATGATAGACTAAAGATGTATAGACATGCTATTTGGGACCAAATAGAATTCTTTGATGCCTTCAAAATAAATTGGATAGAAAGGTCTAGAAACATTATGGTAGATTTCTTAGCTAATGTTGCTTTGAAAACTGATGATTTAACCTTAAATAGGGTATTAATTATTGAGGTTAAAAGAAGACCAATTGTCCCTAACAATGTTTACAACTGGAAATTATTTGAGGATGACCAAGATATCCTTAGATTTCTTCAATGCCTTGATCATTATGAAGACCAGCACATAGATTGCAATAATTTTCTTGAGGTCATTGATGATAAGGATTGTATATTGGGGGATGAGGTTGTCCAACTAAGTTCTAACCAGATTTCCTAAGGGATTGGTAGAACTAGAGGCATTGTTTGGTAGTCAGAATGAACATACAACAAGAATAAGCAATGCCAAAATTGAGGATTTATAGGAGATAAATTTGGGATCAGAGACCACTCCTCAGGTAGTTTACATTGCAAAAGGATTTGATTCCCATGTCAGAACCAATTTGATAAAATTACTGAGAAAACATAAGCATGTGTTTGCATGGTCATATGAAGATATAAAAGCTTATAGGGAAGACCTTTTCCAATATGAAATCCCACTCAAAACATATGTGAAACCATTTAGACAAAAATTGAGACCCATTAATCCACTTTTGTCTCCCAAGATGCAACATGAGTTGATGAAATTAAAGGATGCTAGAATTATCCAGCCTATCAGACATTCAAATTTGGTTTCAAATCTAGTACCAGTTAGAAAAAAGAATGGTGATATAAGACTGTGTGTAGATTTCATAAGTATGAACATTGCATCCTTGAAAGACAATTATTCTCTACCAAATATGGAAGCAATGTTGCATAAGGTTACTGGTTGTGAGTTATTATCAATGATGGATGGCTTCTCAGGCTATAACCATGTACTTGTAAAAGAGTCAGAACAATTTAAGACTGCATTTACTACTCCATGGGGAACTTATGTATATGTTAGAATGCCCTTTGGACTAATGAATGCAGGAGCAACTTTTTAGAGAGCCATGGATGTATAATTTAAAGAGTTTATTGATCTATTCATGGTTATCTACCAAGATGATTTGATTGCATTTTCTAAGAAAGCAGGGGATCAATGTGAACATCTAGAAAAAATTCAATAAAGCTCTAGAATATGGTGTTTTGCTAAACCCTAGAAAATGTCATTTTTCATTCACAGAAAGAAACTTATTGGGACATATAGTGTCCAAAGATGGAGTAAGGATAGACCCAGAGAGAATAGAATCTATTCAAAAGGTCACTGCTCCAAATAATATAAAAGGTGTGCAATCTTTCCTTGGAAAGATCAATTTTGTCTGAAGATTCATTGCAAATTTTGCTGAAATTGTCAAGCCAATTATCAAGTTACTAAAGAAAGATGAAAAGTTCCAGTGGAATGAAGAGGCTCAGTTAGCATTTGAAAAAATTAATAAAGCAGTACAAGAGGCCCCTATTTTAAAATCTCCTAATTATAGTAAGCCCTTTTCTTTGTTCTCATTTGCATCTTTTCATACTATTGCTATTGTTTTACTACAGAAGGATGAGGAGGGATTTGAACATCCAATTGCATTCTTTAGAAAATATCTCCAAGCTGTAGAGTTAAAATATGAAATGATGGAGAAGTAGGCATATGCATTGGTAAAAGTTGTTAAATCATTCAGACCCTACCTAGTTTGTGCCAAAGTTCTTGCATATGTACCTCATTCAGAAGTTAAGGATATTCTTACCCAATAAGAAGTAACTAGTAAGAGATGTAAATGGATTAACAAAATTTAAGAATTTAACCTAGAAATCAATATTACTAAATTGGTTAGAGGACAAGTTCTAGAAAAACTCATGACAGAAGAAAATATGGACTTGGTACAAGTGAATAATAGAGTGATACAAGATTCAACAGTCACAAGTATTGAAAGACAACCATTCTATGTTGATATCTATTGGTTGTATTCCAGGTTTTGGCTTGTTTCCCTAAGCTTTGTGGTCTTCCCTCTCTAATTCTATGTTTAAGATAGAAGTCTCTCAGTCCTTTTGCCTTATCCCTGTCGAAGTTTTTAGGTTTTCAAGTCTGAGTCTATAAAAATGTGCAAAACCCTTGAAACCTTGGGTCTTATTTGATGCTCCGAATTGAAAATAAACCCTAAGGTCTTTTTCGCTTATGTTTCACAGTTACCTTTCTACTTCACTTAAGTCATGTGTTACATTCTAATTGCTTAGTCACATAACCTGAAGTGCATATTCCCTTTTTTCCCAGACTTAGCAATTAGCTTGTGTCGCGTAGTCTCTTTCAACATTAGAATATTCCTTTGGCATTCCCAGACTTCACAATTTAGTTTGTATCGCGTAGTCGTGGGATCATTAAACAGGCTAGAAGTATATGAAGGGGCCCACAGAAAGGTCATGATGTTGCAAGGAGTTATCAGTAGTTAAGGGTTTATTACGAGACATCATGATCTCTTTATGTCGCATAGTCGCCAGATCAGGAGAAGAACAAAGAATATCTATTTTCATCTTTTGACTTGGTCATTCCACCGCTTCTTCTCTCTCTTTCTTTTTGTCTCTTCTGTAGTTTTAGGGTTAGGTTTTTTGAGACCATCTAAAGCTTGTAGCATCCTTTTGAAAAGGATTCCAAGATGGTTGAAGACCTATATATATAGAAGAGAGTTGTATTTTAAAAGGGGGGAGGATGAAATATATTGTAAAAATCAGTCTTTCTAAATTTGTGTCTGTGTTCTTTAAAGCTTCAAAGCTTTTTTCATGTATGAAAGAAGGATTACATCAATAAAATTCGGTGCAATTTTACTCTTCTCTATTGTTGTCTCTTTATTTCCTGTGTATGCTTTTTTATTCTTAAGATTTTAAGGCACTCTAAAGAATTTTGGTTACAAGGTGACTATTTTAATTGCTTACAAGTTTCTTTCATATAAAGAACTAAGTTTTGTGAGTACTTTTGGGAAGCATATCAGTATTTAAAGATTTGATACAATATTTTAGAGGTAATCAGATAATTTGTAAGGGAACTTATCCTAATTGCATGTAGGTTGTAAGGCAAATTACAGTGTTTTGTTTTTGTGAGACTTCAAGCTTTTGAATCTGTAACCCAAAGGATAGGCACTGATCTAGGTCTTGGTCTGATAATCTATCATCATCCAGGTTTTCAAAACTATTCAAAACAATTAAAACACATATGTTACTAAAACATATGAGCTGAATTCTTCAAGGACTTATGTCAGCAGGACAGTGTCCATTTTAGTGATTCCTTGGAGAGTGAATCATTAGGTTATCTCTCCTAAAATCAAAAGGAAGAAGTATGCAAATCCTTGTCTCATTAGTTCATATTCTCAAAACCATAGCCTGACTTATAGTACTCTATTTTAAATTAATCATTGCAATCTCTAAAGTGTTCTATAAGTTGTTATAGTGAGGTTTTAGGTGCGTAACTAGTGAATGAAATAATCCACCAAATACATAGGCTAAAATATCAGTAATCTTTAAAAGGTAAAACCTGCTTGAGTCTGTGGAGCTCAAAAATGAAGAAGGATATTATCCAATCCTTAGAAATTAGCCTTTCTCTTGCCTAAAAGAGGTTGCATTCAAGTATACAAGGTATACTATCATCATTAGGTAAGTGTTTCAAGAAAAAGTGCTAACAAATTAGCGACTTTGCTGGGGAACTCTAAGAGATTTTAAAATTTTTGTTAAGAATCTGCAGAATATCTCTTGTCCAAGTAATCAGAATCTTTAGCACTTAAAATTTTAACTTGTTTACAAAGTATACTTGTGGTTATTGTTAAGGTACCCTCTTGATAGGTATTCATCCCAAGTTATTGGGTGGCGACTCTAAAAGGAACATCTCTGAGATTAGTCCAAAAGAAATATATGTCTTTCAGAATGAATACTAGGTCAAGGGTGAGAACTGATCCTAAAAGGGTATTACATGAGGGAATCCCATCATCCTCAAGGATAGGAGTGTCTTAAAGGAAAAAGAGAAATCAAGCTAATATGGATGAAACCCCTTTAAAAGGTGAAGAGGTTAATATCAGGAGTGATATGAATACTAAGCAGCATTCTCATGATGGAAATACTTCAGATTATGAGGAAGCTGCTAAAAGAGTACTAGAAACACCCATAGTCACTTCTACTTCAAATGAGAGAGAAGAGATTACTACACCTAGTTTAGATTCAGAAGATGCCCCTTCTGATATGCTAGCAAATGAAAATAAGTTTATTTTGAAGCAGCTTGCCCTAGTTCAACAAATGAAAAAGGAAAGAGAAATGAGAAAGAAAAGAAATGATCATAAGGATCTTGATAACAATAGAAAAAGATTTTCAAAACACCAAACTATGAAAGATACAGAGAGGTCTCAGAAGGACCAGGAAATACCAGTCACTCATAAAGCTTCTATTTTAAAAATAAATAAGGGTAAACAGAAGATGGGTGAACATAGAGATCAAGAACCTAAATTTTAGAAGCCTTTGGTTGAACAAATGTCTAAGTTAGAAATTGATTTAGAAAAATTGAGGATTGAAAAGGAAACCATGGAAAAAATGTTGGAAAAGGCACAAATGGAAGCTACCATAATTGAAATGAAGAAAAAGATAGATTTTTTGCAATCTTCAAAATATTCTCATACTGGACCAAAGAATAATACATCTTTTAAAGGAAAAGCTACTACTTCCAAAGAAGATGATGGTTTTCAAAGGAAACCATTGCATACTGAGAGGTACAAGAAATTTTCTTTTGTTGGTATCCATGGATACCCTAATGCTTTTCCTAAAGATGTGGGTGATATAGGAGAAAAGCTCCCAAAGTTTGTAGGTAATAATGTAATTTCTTGTGAGACACATTTAAGGAAATTCATTGATTTTGTTGATGACTTG
>MU224229.1:4691471-4703489 GCA_018584345.1 Thuja plicata | reverse complement strand
ATTTTTTGATGACATTATCTTTGGAGGTAATGACAAGCTTAGTGCAAAATTTGCAAAAGAAATGCAGAATGAATTTGAAATGAGCATGATTGGTCCTATAAAATATTTTTTGGGATTAAATGTAAAGCAAACAGATAAAGGAATATTCATAAATTAGTCAAAATATGTGAAGGAAATATTGAAGACTTTCAAGATGGAAGACTGTAAGCCAATATGCACTCCTATGATAATAGGAAGCAAGCTTTCTAAAGAAGATGATTCCGCAGCAGTTGACAAGACATTGTACAAATCTATGATTGGAAAACTTATATACCTTACTCAATCTAGACCAGACATATCTAATGCAGTTGGAATTGTTGGTAGATTTGTAGCTAAACCTAAGAAGAATCACCTAATGGAAATCAAGAGAATATTCAGATATCTAAAGGGAACTATAGACTATGGTTTATGGTACCCCAAATCAGAGAATGTACAACTTCATGTATATACAGATGCAGATTGGGCAGGTTGTATTGATGACAGGAAGAGTAATTTTGGAGGAGCAGTATTTCTTGGAGATAGGTTGGTTTCTTGGGTAAGCAAGAAGCAGAATTGTATCTCTCAGTCGATAGTAGAAGTTGAATATGTTGCAGCAGCATTGAATTGTTCAACAATGGTTTGGATCAAGTAGATGGTTAAAGATTTTGGTATATAGGTTGATTATCCTATTTTTATTCACTGTGATAACACTAGTACTATCAACATGTCCAAGAACCCCATGATGCACACAAAGACAAAGCAAATTGAGATCAAATACCATTTTCTTAGAGAAAAAGTTGCAGACAATGAAGTAAAATTGGACTATGTGAGCACCAAAGAACAGTTGGAAGATATTTTCACAAAGCCTTTATCAAAAGATACTTTTGAGTATCTCAGGGAGAAGTTGGGAGTAATTCTCTCTCCTGAGTCTGATTAGATAAAGCAGTAAGAACATCAGTCCATAGTGACTGATGAATGGTTGACTACTCTACTTCTGGAGTAGTACCTATGCCTAATTATTTATGGCACCCTTTGCCATTGATGTCAAATAGGGAGTATATAGTAAGGGTGAGCATATACTTTGGGGGAGTATAAACACAAATAGAGGAGTTGCAGCAGTGTAGAGGAATCTTTGATGATGATATTGAGAATATTGTAAAAAGAAAGAAGACACCATGTGCTGAAGATGTTTTTAATATCATATGTTGCCATCAATGTCAAAGGGAGAGATTGTTGGAGATTTACTTCTGGCAGCTAGTTGTTTGTATGTTTGTCATTGATGACAACATATAATATATAGTAGTATTCTATAAGTACTTATCAAAATGATGTTATCAAGCCTTGTGCGGTTATATTCATGTTGTAGACATGTTGTTTATGTTTTGTTCATACATACAGACTTAGATATGAAGTTTTAGTTGTGTTGTGTAATTCTGTTAATGACAGTTACAGTTTCTGGAGTTTGTCTGTACAGAGCTGACGTATTACATTGGTTCTTGAGTTTCACCAATTTTTAGGAGATGCGTGTGTATATTAAAGATTAGTTATGAGTTGAAGATATATATCTAAAGGCACCAAATGTGTTTCAACAAAATTGCAATGTTAGAGTTAATTTAGTGAGGCCGACTTTGTGAAGTGTCGCGTCTATTCAATTTATATTGCGTGGTTGTAATTATGCTTGCGTGGTTAGTTAAGCTGACAAGGATGTTATGAAGAGTTGCCTAACAGGTCGCATGATCTCATACTTTGAGGAAGATACTTATAGTAGTTCATTTGTGGAACGCTAAGTGTGAATGATAAGATAAGAGACAGAAAAAGTATAGAGCAAAATATCAGTTGTGTTTCATTCATCAAGGATCTATGTGAAGAAGAAGTGAAAGATTACAATACATTGGAACTGATCAAGACAACAAGTCTACTCTATAGTTCATCATCAGATATAGTGCATATCTATTCTACAGAAGGTTGTAGCCTTCACCATTGAAGCAGTGAGTTTTTGGACAGTGAGTCCTCACCCTTAACAGGGTTATTTTTAAAATACTCCTAACAGGGTCAGACCCTTAACCAGGTCACTATACTTATTGCATTGTAAAGAAATACTCGTAACAGGTGTATGTGGTAGATTTGGCCTTATTAATCAACCATACACTTCAACATAGTCCTTATTCATCAGATACACACAAGAATGAATATGAGATTATTCATCTTGCCTGTCTGTATGATTCGACCTATTGCCTTCTATCCAGACGGGGTTTCAAAATAGCTCTCAAAACAAGAGTCTCACAACCATAGAACAATCTAGAACGAAGGATTTATGCTTCCATGAATGCAATGCAATGATTAATCTAGAAATGAAACATGCAAGATTAATCTAAAATGATCCATTTAAACTAAAAATGAGATTAAAACTATGCCATGATTTCAATGAGATTATTCTAGAAATTGAAATTAATTTATTGCAAAATGAGATTATTCTATATGAGATTATGAACTAAGAATGTAGCAATAATTCAGTATTCTAACAATGCTTATGACTAGAAATTCAGGAAAGGGTTTGAATGAGAAATGGGAGTTCTTTTATAGACTTAGAGGTTTTTCAGAATATAAACTTTCCTTGTTGAAATAAAATAGATAGAAAAGCCAGTTCAAATTAGCAAGCTTTCTTTAAAAGAAAACAATAAATTGTTTTCCCCTTGCTTTAACTGTTTTCTTTTTTTTTGATTTTAACTATTTTATTCATGATTTTAACTGTTTTATTTGTTTTATCTATTTTCTTTCTCTTTAAAGCATAGTTAAAGAGAAGTTTCCAATTCTGAACAGGAGAGAAGATTTTGTTGACAATATTTAATTAATAAAATAGAATATGACCTCATAATTGCTTTTTCTCAATTATCTGAATAATTAAATTCAATTATTGAAAATGAGGATATTTATTTAATAATTAAATATCATTTAATTCCCTTTTTATGTGTTTTAGCTAAAGAGGGTGAATTTAATTTAATTAAAGTGCTAGGACTTTATAATTAAATTAAATCAATCATAGGGTTTGTTTAGCCAATAGATATTTAGGAATTAAATATAATGTATGATTAATGCAGATTTAGAATTTTCTACATTTGACACTTAGGTCGAGTAGAGTCAGTCAAAACTTAGAATTTCCTACTACAATAAGACTTTGATGATTCAGAAGAATGACAAATGCAACAAAATTGGTTAGGGTTGCAAGATGCCAATTTTGGGGTGTACATTTTTCCCCTCTTTGAATTGATGTGCGAGCAGTGCATTGATTCAAAGAATATTCTGATGCTTGAAGCACAAAAGAATAGATTTGAACATTGCTGATGCAAAGTTTGATTGATAAAGATTTTAGAGCCATCTCCAGGATAGAGTTTGACTCTCCGAAGTCTAGGTTAGTTTGTCAAGACATTGGTAAAATAGAGTTTTTGAGGGTCATCTTCAGAATGAAGCTTGATCCCCAGGGATCTGGGTTAGAATGCCCTGATACCTAATAGATTGAGATTTTGAGAATCATCTCCAGAATGAAGCTTGATCCTTAGGGATTAGGGTTAGAAAGCCCTGATACCTAATATATTTGATATCTTTTGCAAGACTGTCTCCATAATGAGGCTCAACCTTCAGGAGTCAAGGTTAGATTGCCCTGATACCTATCCATAAAATAGATAGTCAATAGAGGTTTTAGGACTATCTCCATAACAAAGCTTAGTCCCCCAATATCTAGGTTAGATCACCCAGACACTAGTTAGATTGATATCTTTCACAAGACTATCCACAGAACGAGGCTCAACCTTCAGAAGTCAGGGTTAGAATGCCCCGATACCTGTCCCAAAAGATAGTCAATAGAGATTTAGAATCATCTCCAAAATGGAGCTTGAGTCTTAGGAGTCAGGGTTAGAATGCCCCAATTCCCAATAGATGAGTTTTCAAGAATCATCTCCAGTTTTCAAGAGTTCCCAATGCCCCTTTTGATTGTGGAGTATCCAATTTTGACTGTGAGGTACAAAAAATTGAACATGCCCCAAGTGATCAGATGCCCCTAGCAATGAGGACTTTTGAATATCATATTAGATTGATTGGAAATAGATTCAATGATGTAATCGTCCTACCCCCTCGAGAGCGAAATGGAAAGATGACATGTCATAATGATGATTGCGAGTGAAAAATCACAGATAGATGTTGAATCAAAGATCAAGAAGAACTCAGAATATATTACAGAAGAATTTGGAAGATTCATAATCAATTGCAAGAGATGTTGAGGTCCAATTGACCAACTTTGAGTAGAGTTGACCAGAGTTTACTAGAATTGAATTTTGATGAAAAGAGTTGAATATTTGAGAAAATGATGATAGGATAAGATTCTGATAAGAAAGTGATGTCAGAAAGTCGACTACACAAGCATCCAATCATGTCGGTCCCAAAAATTTTAAAATGCAATTTTGAGCTATATAGAAGTGTTAGATTTTGATTTCAATCCTGAAAATGGATTGAGCATATAGCTGAAGAAAGAGAGCAAGGATCGAACACTTGTGTAGTAGTGGTGAAGCTAGTATGCTAAAGAAGAACCCCTCAATATACAAATTTAGGAGAACCTAATGAAGTGAAAATCAAATTGCTACCACAATGCAAGTTTAGAATGAAAATGCAATCCTATGCTAGATGCAATATGAAAGTGCAATTCTAGGACATGGTTGTGAGACCCATCATAAAATCATCATCATTGAGAATTTTTGGAACATCGAAGTCGATACAACCCTTACTGGTGCCACAATGCAACCATAAGGATATGAATATGACTTTCAATGGATAAAATGTAGGAAACAAATATAAGCACCAGGGCACAAAAGCCAAGATGACCTGAACATTGTTTCCAATTAATGTTGCAAGAGTATACCAGTATTGAGGCATTCAAAACCAAGATAACCATGAGTGTGATCATGTGTAAACAAACAGAGCAATAGCATGCAAGGGGATAGTACCGACCTCACCATGGTGTGAAAATAAAAAAGATCGAGGGATGTGAGGCTTTTCCACCTTAGTGTGGGAGCTCTTATCACATACACCATGTTTATTTGACGTTGCCAGATCATTAGGACTACACCAACAAGTAGTAGACAAAGAAAATATCAATGAAATCCATGAGAATAAACAACATACAAACAAATATTCAATCATAGCTCAGCCAGTTTCAAAGTTTTTGAATATGTATGGGTATGAGGTGTTGAAAAACACCATTGTGCTTGTGAGTGCATTGTGTTTTAATATTATTGATACATGTTTACGTTTGAGATATCCGATGTGTGTTAAAAAACATAGATGTTTCTATAGATAGTGTTAAAAAACACTATTTATGGTGGTGTTGAAAAACACCAATTTGTGTCAGTAGAGAGTTGTCCTTTATAACTGACAAGATTATTGACTCTATTGTAAACCAAAGATGCAAGTAGATTAGGGGACCCGTGCTCCTAGTATCGATGACTGACTTGGCATATGTTGCGAGGACAAACTAGATTTGGTTGCCCCCAGGTGTATGGCACTAAATCAATGGTAAGTCAGTAGGGTTCGCAAAGGAACCAAAGTGTCACAAAAGTGACCAAAAGCTATGTACAAACTAAAGCAAAGAATGTCAAGACCGAGTATCGATAGATAGAGTGTTTGAGCACAACTCCAACTATAATAGATGTGAGAAATCTCAATAGTATAGTGATAGTAGACAGACACAGTGAGAACCACTGGTAACTAATGTGAGAGAGATTCTCAAATGAAGAGATCATAGGACTAGCTAGACATTAGTAGGCAGACGCAGTGAGAAACACTAGTGACTGATGTTAGGGAGATTCTCAAGGAAAGAGAACTCAGTAGAAGCTAAGAAACAGTAGGCAGACATAGAGAGAACCACTGGTGACTATCACAAAGTAGATCCTCAAAAGGTAATAGGACAGTGCCCCCTAGACTAGGAGGGTTGCCCCAAGAATATGACCAGTTTTAATCCATGTAAGTTGGTGTCTTGACGGGAAACTGAAAGCATGCAAAAAGGCAAACGCAAGCAGGAAAGTAGGAAAGTAGCAATGCAGGAAAGAAAATGTGTAAAGCCAAGTGGTGCTATGATAGATATAGAAATGTGGAACAAGAGGTGCCTGTTTACCAGGTTTTCACCTTCTTGGCATAAATTCTTTTTTTGTTACCATGACGCCTATTTTCCAGGTTTTCATCAATGGCACCTTTTTTCTTTTTCTTTTTTTTTTTTTGTATTTTTTGTATTTTTGGAATATATAATTTTTTTGGAGATACATCAAAGCACCTATCACTAGGTTTTCACTAAGATGATCATTTTTTCAGGACATTTTCTAATTTTTAGATTTTTAGAGATTTTGCAAGTTTTAGATTTTTAGAGATTACTCGATCTCAAGCAAGATCACAATGGGTTGCCCAAATGTCTAGCAAGGTGTAGGACATTGCAGATGGACTAGAAAGCTGATGTATAAGAGAAATAGCCAATGATGGATGAAGAGGGTGAATGTGACCCTCAAGGATAGTCTCTTCAAGATTACCCAAGCTAGGAAAAAAATAATATAGCAATGTAGGCTCATGGAGCGATGTTGTATAGCATTTAGGTTAATGACCTGATGTCATGAAAAGTATGTGGTCCAAAAGAGTGGACATTTCAAGAGACTTCTAAGAACTTGTTTTCCAATTTTGATCAAGACCAAGGGGTCAATGTCATAGGATAGGATATAGCTATGATGCCGCAATCGGGATAAGGGGTGATGGAGGTATAAATGAAAGTTTTGGATTATGGAGAAAAGGATGCTCAGAGATAGGAAGGATAGGCTTGGGATAAGAAAGATCATGATAGGGTACCATGGATGAGAGAAAGTGAATTGGCTGATGGAAGGGATTGTGAATGTCAAGATACATGATGCTCATGGATAGGCTCAACCTTGTCAAGATCAGCAGAAGGAACATGGATGCTCATGAGCTAGCTGGATGTAGGATATGATGGGAGAAGATGACATGGAAGGAACTTTCCCCCAAGTGAAGAGTGAAAGTAAGAGGAATTACGCATGACGCCTATTGCCAGGTTTTCATCATGGTACTTATCTAAGGCACCACAAGAAGTGGTTTTCACCATAGGACAGATTGATTTATCTTTACTTTTTCTTCCAAGGTGCCTATTTACCAGGTTTTCACCAAGGCACTTTTTCTTTTTTTTCATCTTTTTGATTTTATGGAGGAACTTAAGCTTCGAGCTCTTTAGATAGTGCTCCTCTGAAAGATATACTATAATAAGCCAAGGCCGCTGAAAGTATGCTCAAAGATGTTGATAGGGTGATGGTAGAGAAGATGATATGGAGGATAAGGAAGATGGTAGCCAAGGATTTATGTGGTGGATTGGATAAGAGGGATGGAAGGCTATGAGATGGATGCATAGGAGGTAGGTGCAAGATATTGGATAGGGTATTGAAAATTTTGTGTAGGCAAGATCAACATCGACACACATCTTGAAGAATAGTGGAATGATAGAGGAAAAGTGTGTGAAATGGATTTAGTTTTGGATAATGGATCTTGGTGCATGAGGACCCAAGGTGGATGAAGACATATTCAAAACAATGGATTTTGGGACATGAGGACCCAAAATAGGTTTAGGAGATGAAAAATGTTTGAAAGGAGACGGAGTGGAAGCCTTTGGAAGCTTAGACACCAATTCTAATTTTTCCTTTTTGTTCAAGCGTTTTAAGATAGACTTGGGAATCCACATAACTTTTTATTTTCTTTTTGTATCCAAGTCCTTTAGAAGAGACTTGGGAATCCACATAGCTTTTGATTTTCCATTTGTATCAGATGATTTAGAACATAATTCTTTCATAATGGATTTAGGAACCCATATTTTCTTTGATTTGGTTCTTTTCTCAATGGACCTATGTGGTCTCTTGAATATTTCTTTTGTATTTGTAGTCACATGTCAATTAGATGGGACATAGTGATCTTCACATGTAGGTGGATTCTTGTATTTCTGATTTCTTCATTGTACATCCAAATTGCTTCCAAAAGACTTAGGAATTGTGGATGAATGAGGTTGATATGACTGGTTCATATGGATTGGGTGATAGGGAGAATTCAAGAATGTATGTCTTTGTTGATCTTGATAGGAGATAGGGTAAGTGGACAACAATCTAGTATTGATAGGTGTAACATATGAAATAGATAGATGGAGATAGATAGAGATGTTGATGTTATGTTACCAAAATGTAAAGTAAGGAGATTTGTTTATTAATTGTTGTTTGATTTGCTTAAAGTGCGTTCAATCCCTTAAACCTACTTTACATTTAATTTGAATTTTATTTATTATTTCAATTGTGATTAGGGAGAAGATAAGATACTGCTTTTCTATCCTCAAATGCACAAACGGAAGATCCAAGTTGATCAACCCAAAAGAAGGGTTAATGCACAAATGAATCAACTATTCGGAAAGAGAACAAAGAAGGGGATCTTAAATTTTGTTAATTGATTAAATGAATATGTTTAATTATAGTAATTGAAAAGGATAGGAATAAGAACCAACCTTACAAAATTGCAGATCAAAGAATGCTATTTTTTGAGGTTTGTAGACTGTTTCTAGAAAAACTGATAGATGATCCCGAATCAGAACGTAGAGACGAACAAAAACCAGAAATATTTTTCCATTCTAATGTTGTCTTATGAAAAAGGTTGACCTTGACCCAAAAATGTCAACCCTGACCCAATAATGTCAACCCTAACCTGCATAGGTCCGACATAGAATCTGTTTGTGTCATCTGAAAGAAAGCTGAAAAGGGCATCCATATCTAGTCTCAAATCTACAGTCTTGAACCTGTACCTAAAAGAAAAAGAGGTTTGTTTGTTTTGGGGAGGGGTTTGCCTTAGTCAAACCCTGATTTAGGAATCAACCTTGAAATCAATAAAGTGTGGAATGCTAGCAAGTAGTAGAATTGAATCTAACAATGAAGCTATGATATTCAATAGATATGCAATTGTAATTCAAATGTATGCAAGTATGAAAGTATGAAAGCATGGAATTTAAAAACCATAAACCTCCATTATTGTATTCTTGGAATCCACCTTGAAGAGAGTATGAAAGAATCTTGAGGATGCACAAAGGATCTTGAAGGAAGATCACACCACCATGATGGCTAGATCTAGGGCTTGAATGATGAATCTTGAATGTTTGCACCAAATCCCTTCAAAAGCTTAAAAGCTTGAATCCTTGATCTTCAATGGAGAACTTGAATGCTTGAAAGGAAGAATTTTAACACCTTGATAACTTGAGAACATGTAGAACAATGGATGTTTGAACTTTTGCTTGATCACCTCTTATTACTTAGTTGATGGTTAGAGAAAATGAGAGGACAAAACTTCCTTTTATATAAAGCTAGGGCACAATCTTATAAGGATGCTGACATAGGATAATTAAATTGAAATTATACCCATGCCCCTAGAAGAGGACCTATATTAAATATAATTTAAGAATCAACTCTTCGAAACCCAAAACAACCGACCCAAAAGCGGGAAAATTGAATTTTGGATGACCCCTGGCAGCTGACAGGATTTTAGATTTGAAAGGGGGACCCTGGTTAGGGTCGAGGTCGACCCTAACATAGGTCAGGGTCAAGGTCAACCTTGACCCAGGGGGTCAGAACCCCTGGAAAATATGCCAGGTGGGGTAGAAGGTGCCGGGAGAGGCTCAATCAGGGTCCTAAACAAGCACAGAAGTAGAGGATGATGCAAAATTGAGGGGACAATATGATGGTGGTCAAAAACATCCCCTAAGGAGGGATAAATGTTCTTAACATGGAAGTACTTCCATTTTAAGATGATACATTAAGCCCCCACTTTAGCGGGAGTACGGAAATCAAACGTGTTCATGGTAAAGTTAGAGGAAAAAGATCCCGGTGGATTGCAATGAGGTAGAATATCACTAAGTTAGGGATATGAGCCCCCAAACCAAGGATTCTAACTCAACATACATACATAAAGATATGAAAGTAAAGAATAGTTAATCATAGAAAACATACAGGACTACATAAGTAAGACAAGAATAACACCATAGATAAAATAGCTTCATGATCTAATCCTACTAGCATGAAAGTGAAAGAGAGAAGGGAAAGTGATTACCTTGCCTAGTAAGATGCCCACCTTACTATGAATCACCATGGAGGGAGAGCCCAACAGGTTCACCCAAAAACTGTGCTTGTAATTGTAAATGTGTCTTCTAACTACTTTTGAAAATATCCATAGATCCACAGTATTGTATCACCATGGAATATAAAATACGTGTCCTTTCAGGATTTAGCAACATATGTGCGTTACCTTTCAAGGATTTAGTTGTATAATAAAAAGGGTGCGTATCTCTTTAGGATTTAACAACTTATGTGTGTTACCTTCCAAGGATTTAGCAAAAATAAAAGTAAAAAATGTGTGTCTCTTCAGGATTTAGCAACTTATGTGCGTTACCTTCCAAGGATTTAGCAAACATAAAAGTAAAAATGTGTGTCTCTTCAGGATTTAGCAACTTATGTGCGTTACCTTCCAAGGATTTAGCATGCTACAAAATTTAAATAAATGTAAACTATAGTACAAGAGAGACCCTATATATGCCCCCTCCTTATCATGGCTACCCACTAGGTAGGATAAGGAAGAGGAAGAGGATACCTACTTCACAAGGTAAGGAGATATCCAGCTTAAAAACAATATATACCATATTCTTAGTGAAGAGCCTTGACCCTTACATCCAAGAACAAAGATAATCATGAAATGAATATGTCACTCATGGAAAAGGATCCTCAAGAGGGAAGAGATCTCATCAACAAGAGCCTTACCATAGAGGAGTGCTTAGGATTAAATGTCATCTTCTAAAGAAAAGAGGGAACAAAGATTCAAATAAGCCCCCTGTAATCAAGAGGAATAGGAATCCTTGGATGAAGGAATCAAAATCTAACCCAAAGCAAGAGCAAGAGTTTATCAAAAACATAGTTTACAGAATAAAGGAGAGGTGATGACCTAAGACAATCACCTCTCATATAAGAGGGTATTAATAGTCAAAACACAAATCCTTACACAGAAATAATGTTGTAAGATAAACACACGCCACTAAGCTAAGGAAAGTAGCTCCTTAGATAGAGGAAGAAAGAACATACCTTGTCCCTCAGGTGTGAAGGAAATGGATATATCAATTTATATCAAGAGATTTCATAGCAAAGAGATATCCTTACAAAACAAATGTTTTTTAGAAAAGATATCACGAGTGATTTATAGGGATAGAATATAGAAAGAATAACCAACTAAACTCAACACAAAAGATATGCTAAGAGTAAAATGGATCCTATAAGACTGGAATAAGATACCTCTTGCCCCCCAGTGAATAGACAAGAGGATAAATGAAATCTAACTTGTAAAAGAATGAGGGGAATACCCTATATCAAAATTATGGATAAATTGTAATACCGCTCGAGAATAAGATATAATTCCAAGAGAAGCTCTTTCTCTGACATATAGCTTGAAATGCACGCAGTCAACAAGTAAATGTTTATTACTATTGTGGAAAGGACATTTGTACTTATGTAAAGCATTTTTTGGAATAGGTTTAAATTTTTCTTTCTTGGAATTCATTAGCTGGACATACACTTTCTTAGCCACATCTTGAGGAGTATCTGGATGATCTAAGGTAGGTGTTGGAAGAAGAATATCAAGAGGAGGATGATATTTAATATCAGCCACATGGAATTGAGAAGATGAATAACCTATACCATGCGTATCATATTTAGGAGATACATTGATTGGGTTTTTAATGCCATGTTCATTAACACCAAGCCCTAAACCTATATAACCTTGTTTATCTACCATAGTGTATCCAGTAGTATACCTATCTTGCATAGCATCTATGGGAGATGATTGATTATGATGCTTATGAGAGAATGTTGTGTAAGGTGGAACAATGGTTTTAGGAGA
>MU224229.1:4680315-4691421 GCA_018584345.1 Thuja plicata | reverse complement strand
ATAAGAAGGAGAAGGTAAATCTAGAAATTCTTGCACATCCTCATCTTGTACCATAGTTTGAGCCTTAACAAAAGTATGAGAAGAACTAGGGATGGAAGATGGAAGAATAGGAGTGGGATTATTAGAATTGATTGGATTAGGAAGGTTAAGATTGGGATTAGGAAGATTAGGTAATGGAGTATCATCTACCAAATTCTTCACACAATAAAAAAGAGAAATAAGTCCACTACACAAATCCTTAATTAAATTTTTGAAAGTAGGGAGATTAGTATTGGTCAATCTTAAAATAGCATAAGAAAGTGAAACATGAAGATTAACAAACATGATAAAGTGGATGAAACTCTCATAGACATTATAGGTACTATAAAGAGATGCTAAAAGAAGCATAATGAGAAAAATAGCCATACACCAAAAGAATTTCATAATGAAAATGCAAGAAGTGTTTTTGTATTTAAGATGTAAATCTAACACCAAAGAGAAGGAGTTGTCTATCGCGGGTTCACCAAAATGTAACATATGAAATAGATAGATGGAGATAGATATAGATGTTGATGTTATGTTACCAAAATGTAAAGTAAGGAGATTTGTTTATTAATTGTTGTTTGATTTGCTTAAAGTGTGTTAAATCCATTAACCCTACTTTACATTTAATTTGAATTGTATTGATTATTGCAATTGTGATTAGGTAGAAGCTAAGATACTCCTTTTCTATCCTCAAATGCACAAATGGAAGATCCAAGTTGATCAACCCAAAAGAAGGGTTAATGCACAAATGAATCAACTATTCAGAAAGAGAACAAAGAAGGGGATCTTAAATTCTGTTAATTGATTAAATGAATATGTTTAATTATAGTAATTGAAAAGGATAGGAAGAAGAAACAACCTTATGAAATTGCAGATCAAAGAATGCTATTTTCTGAGGTCTGTAGATTGTTTCTAGAAAAATTGATAGATGACCCCGAACTGGAATGCAGAGATGAACAAAACCTAGAAATATTTTTCCGTTCTGATGTCGTCTTATGAAAAAGGTTGACCTTGAACTACAAATGTCAACCTTGATCCAATAATTTTGACCCTAACTTGCACAGGTCCGACAGAGAATCTGTTCACGTCATTTGAAAGAAAGCCGAAAAGGGTATCCAAATATGGTCTCAAATCTATACTCCTAAATCTGTACCTACAAGAAAAAAAGGTTTGTTTGTTGGGGGGAAGGGGTTTGCCTTAGTCAAACCCCAATTTAGGAATCAACCTTGAAATCAATAAAGTATGGAATGCTAGAAAGTATTAGAATTGAATCTAACAATGAAGCTATGCTATTCAATAGATATGCAATTATAATTTAAATGTATGCAAGTATGAAAGTATGAAGGCATGGACTTTAAAAACCATAAACCTCCATGATTATATGCTTGGAATCCACCTTGAAGAGAGTATGAAAGAATATTGAGGATGCACAAAGGATCTTTAAGGAAGATCACACCACCATGATGGCTAGATCTAGGGCTTGAATGATGAATCTTGAATGTTTGCACCAAATCCCTTCAAAAGATTAAAAGCTTGAATCCTTGATCTTCAATGGAGAACTTTAATGCTTCAAAGGAAGACTTTTAACACCTTGATAACTTGAGAACATGTAGAACAATGGATTCTTGAACTTTTGCTTTATCACCTCTTATTACTTAGTTGATGGTTAGAGAAAATGAGAGGAGAAAACTTCCTTTTATATAAAGCTAGGGCACAATCTTCTAAGGAGGCTGACATAGGATAATTAAATTGAAATTATACCCATGCCCCTAGAAGAGGACCTATATTAAATATAATTTAGGAATCAACACTTCGGAACACAAAATAGCTGACCCGAAAGCGGGAAAATTGAATTTTGGATGACCCTCGGTAGCCGATAGGATTTTAGATTTGAAAGGGGGACCCTGGTCAGGGTCAAGGTCAACCATGACCTAGGTTAGGGTCAAGGTCAAACCTGACCTAGGTCAAGGTCAACCCTGACCTAGGTCAAGGTTGAGGTCGACCTTGACCCAGGGGTTCAGGACCCCTGGAAAATATGCCAGGTGCGGTAGAAGGTGCCCGAAGAGGCCCAATCAGGGTCTTAAATAGGAACATAAGCAAAGGATGATACAGAAATGAGGGGATAGCATGATGGTGGTAAAAAAAATCCCCTAAAGAGGGCTAAACATTCTTAACATGGAAGTGTTTCCATTTTAAGATGATACAATAGGCATGGTAGATGGGGGGACATAAGGACCCAATATAGATGGAAGGTTTGACGGTCTCAGATTTGGGATGTAGGGACCAAGGATGGATTTGGAAGATGGAGAAGACTGATTCTTACATTTGAATGGAGGGATATAAGGTGTGGAAGGGACATCAACATCTTTAGAGTGAGCTGCATGACCAAGGCTCTTGTCTCTAGAATTCATCTTTATATCAACAAGAGCATGAGTAGCTTCGATAGGAGTAATTTTGATAGGAGCATTTGAAGCTTGATTGAATTTATTGTTATGCAAGGGATTTAGAGGAATTATGGTTTCTAGACATGGAGGAGTATGACAAGGGGATGATGAGATGCTCTAATCTTGACAAGGATCTTTAGATGGTGTATAAAGGGTACATTTTTTTTTCAATAAGCCCATTAGAGATGGTGGAAATGATATCTTGATCTTGCTTGGGAGTTGGGTAAGATATAGGATATGTAAGAGTTTCTTCTGGGAAGAAATGGAAGGGGATGATAAAATCATCATGAGAATCTTGAGATGCATGACTTTGGTCAACCATTGGATAAGGATGGATGGTATCTTGATCTTGATCACTATTGATATTTGTTTCTTCACACTTTAGATTATCTCCTTGACATGGAGCCACTTTTAAGGACGAGGTAGGAGTATTGGTCTGCATAAAGGATTCTTGATAGGATGATGAAGTATCATTTTGAGTAGGCATGATAAGCATTGAAGCACATGGAAGCTTTGGGTCTATGATCTTTGAAGCCCGAGAAGGACTTGCAGTCATATGCAGATTAGCTTGGGTCTCTTTTAGAGGTAGTCCTTGAGGGTAGACATAGTCATCATTAGGTTCAATCCTTGATAGAGATGGAGAAAATTTAGGAGATCGAGGCATAGTGGATGAAGTAGATGTGATAGGGGAACCATTGCTAGATATGGATTCCTGATATTGATCATGCTTGAGATTAGTATCTTGTTCTTCTTTAGATAAATCATTAGGATTGTTCAGTTTAATTATGCCATCATCTATGAGATCTTGGATTTTATGTTTCAACTCCATGCAATATGAAGTTTTATGCTTGTTATGTCAATGATATGCATAATAGGTACTCAATAATCTAAATCCACATGATGTGGCTTGAGGAAATGTGATGAGATTATGCTCAAGAAGTTCCTCCAATGTTGATTGATAAGATTGTCCCAAAGGAGTAAAGATTTTCTCTAAAGGATAAATATACACTTTTTGACTTGCAATATCCTTCTTTTGTAGATAGAAAAGGATTTCATCTGAGGTTGTCATAGCTTCCTCTACATTCTCTTGATCAAAGTTGAGATTGTCATAAAATTGTTCTTGATCAAAGATGGGATTGTCATACCAAGATTTATCCATGTTGGAAGGAAGTGTGGAGATATAAGAATCATGATCAAATAACAAAGGATAGGTTGATCTTAAGGAGGATTTGTAAGATGGACTATCCTTTTTCCCCTTTAATCATTAGAGTTCAGATTTGAAAGTTTGAAGTTGTTTTAATAAAGTTTCCCTAAGAATCTCTTCTTTTCTTTTAGACATTGTAAGATTGTTTGAATGTGTGCTTGCTTAGAAGATTGAAGAGAAAGTATGATGAATCAATTGATTAATTGATAGGTGCTGAAGTGATATCTAAAGTGTTTATTAAGTCCAAGACCAAAGGAAAAAGGAGATAATGTCCAACTGAGATAGAAGCAAAGACTCTGATCTTGAGTCAAGGTTGACAAACCTGCTCTCACAACTCAGGATAAGGACAACGTAGACATAGATGATAAGATTGAAATAGATAGTGAGTCACTTGGACTAGCACAACAAAGTCAGATTTTGAAACAAAAATGAGTTAGACTTTTAATAGATTGCAATAAAAGACAGACTAGTGATGATGTTGATGAAAACATGGATTTGTGAAGATTTGGACAAAACCTTCACAATAGAATACAAAATTGGACAGCAAGGTGATAGATTTCTGGAGTTTGTTAAAATGACTTCTATTTTGTATAGACATAAATAAGTTGATTCACTTGACCAACACTGTGATGATACCTAAAGTGTTATCCAAGTCCAAGACCAAAGAGACCAAGAGATAAATGTCCAACTGAGAAGGAGATAGCAAAAGACTTCGATCTTGAGTCAAGGTTAACGAACCTGCTCTCACAACTCAGAACAAGGATAGCACAGACAAAGATGATAAGATTGAACAAAGGACTCGGTCAATTGGACAAGTGTAACAACATAAAATTTCAAGATAGCAATAGGTTAGACTAACAACATATTGTAGTTGCATGTGAACTAGCAGAAGCATTATGACAATGCAAATTTTAGAACAGACTAAATGTAGTAGGAAAGACCGATGAAAGACAAGGTTTTGACAAGTTTTTGAAAAAAAATTGACAGAGTTTCAACAGAGCTTTAACAAAGTTTCGACAGAGTTTTGATAGATCATTGAAGTTTCAGACAAGACAAGATAGGCTAATATCCAAAGTTTACAGTTTTCTAGATCAGTTGATTGTTGTTGTTGTTGTTGTTTCAGTAAACACTCATGCAAAACACATCATGGAGATTGTTTGTAGTACCATAACAGATACATCACAATCCTAGGATAGCTAGGGCAGTATCCATTGAATCCCCACTTGAACTAAAGTTCAACTACGCTTACTCATAGCAGACAACTTAGAAGCTTGGAGGCACGGGTTCCTCCTTACATGTGCACTCACTTCTTAGGCACACCAAGCTTCAAACCCCAAACGAATTGCTTCCCAAAGGGATGTTGTCTCTACTAAGAGCCGTAAAAGTGTGGGGCATCTTAGTCGGTCTCTGACCTTCTGCGTCAATAGATAGAGGGTTTTTTGAAACTAGAACAATAGTTTGTAGTAAGGACATCCATTCAGGTGGTTGTAATCAAGTCATTTTCCCAATTAATGGGGCTCTCCCAATCCTTTCAAAGCAAGGCTTTCACCTTAATGATGTCAGGACTTTAACACACCACTAGGGTACTGGAGGAGATTTTGGTTGCCACAACAAAGTCACACTTGTCTATTGTGACATTAATCACAATAGAATTTTTTGTATACCAGTTCGGAAGGGCTTGGTTTTAGCCTGTTACCGGTTGGGAATCCACTCTCACCGGCTCTGCTAAAGCTCTCGGGAGGTAGCCACTCTAGAAGAATCACATGAATTTCTCTTAGACCCAAGATCCATAAAGGTGAGGGGAGAGGATACATTCATGTAGTTATTGGAATTAAAATCTAGAAAACACTTCAATCACGCAAGACAATGATTCATTTTAAGCACCAATCGAAGTGTGTTCTAACTAAAAACAGACATGAGAATTTGTGAAAACACGCAAGGTCTTTGACAAAAGTCCTGCAATAAACAAATTAGTAGTTTATAATACCTTTCTTCATTTTAGCATCCTATAATAAACACGTTAGAAGTTTATGATGGATTTTATTTATCTCAGCATCCTACAAACCACTGTTAAGCTATTCCAGAAGAAAAAATTTGAGAAACACAGATGTCAAAAAATAATAGATGGTTAGAAAACTGAGACAAGAAATATCAAATAAAAGCTCTGGTATTGAATTTCACATGATGATTCATCCTAGATTGCGTGAAGAAGTGCAGAAAGCCCCGCAAAGAACTAGAAAGTTTACGCGAGATGCTGCGAAAGTTTGCGCGACATTAAAACATAGATGTATAGAAGTACTAATAGAATGCAAAAAAATGAAAAAAAGTGTAATGAAATGGGGCTAGAACAAATTACCTTGAGCCCCATGGTGGGTTTTAGAAATGTATGTGGTAGATTTGTCCTTGTTAATCAACCATACACTTGAACATAGTCCTTATTCATCAAATACACACAAGAATGAATATGAGATTATTCATCTTGCTTGTCTGTATGATTCAACCTATTGTATTCTATCTAGACAAGGTTTCAAAATAGCTCTCAGAATGAGAGTCTCACAACCATAGACCAATCTAGAATGAAGGATTTATGCTTCCATGAATGCAATGATTAATCTAGAAATGAAACATGCAAGATTAATCTAAAATGATCTATTTAAACAAGAAATGAGATTAAAACTATGCCATGATTATAATGAGATTATTCTAGAAATTGAAATTAATCTATTGAAAAATGAGATTATTCTATATGAGATTATGAACTAAGAATGTAGCAACAATTCAGTATTCTAACAATACATATGACTAGAAATTTAGGAAGGGGTTTGAATGAGAAACGAGAGTTCTTTTATAGACTCAGAGGTTGTTCAAAATAGAAACTTTCCTTCTTGAAATAAAACAGATAGAAAAGCCAGTTCAAATTAGCAAGCTTTCTTTAAAAGAAAATAATAAATTATTTTCCCCTTGCTTTAACTGTTTTCTTTTTTTGATTTTAACTATTTTATTCATGATTTTAACTGTTTTATTTGTTTTATCTATTTTCTTTCTCTTTAAAGCATAGTTAAAGAGAAGTTTCCAATTCTGAATAGGAGAGAAAATTTTGTTAACAATATTTAATTAATAAAATAGAATATGACCTCATAATTGCTTTTTCTCAATTATCTGAATAATTAAATTCAATTATTGAAAATGAGGATATTTATTTAATAATTAAATATCATTTAATTCCCTTTTTATGTGTCTTAGCTAAAGAGGGTGAATTTAATTTAATTAAAGTGCTAGGACTTTATAATTAAATTAATTCAATCATAGGGTTTGTTTAACCAATAGATATTTATGAATTAAATATAATGTATGATTAATGCAGATTTAGGATTTTCTACATTTGACACTTAGGTCGAGTAGAGTCAGTCAAAACTCAGAATTACCTAGTACAATATGAATTTGTTGATAATCATGGTTATGTGGTTGTTTCAAACTTGTAGTAGTTTCAAAAACTTCCATGTATTGAAACTATAAAATTTACCACAAAAAATGAAAAATGTGAATTTTGAATGTTTGAGCTCCTTGTCTATCTATTTTATTTATCCTTTAGCTTTCTCTTCAACCCCCATACATGTAGAATATTCCTACAACCTATGCATACACATATTTAAACTTCATTCCAAGGGAGGCTAATGAGATAGGTAACTTCTCCACTAGAAAAAAAAAAGATCTTTTTCTAACCTAGGTATAATAGATATCTATACTTTGAGTCATAGGTGCAATCTATTGCACCCTTGTTAACATGTTTCTTCTATACTATAAAATATTCTCTATCAATCCAATTATATAATTTTCCAAAGTATAGTTTTATACTCTACGAATACGAATCTAAATCAATATAGAGATAGCCATACCTTATTTTGTAGTTTTTTTTTTCATAGTTATCCATCTTTCAAGTATCCTATATTAGCTACACATAGAGAAGGATAATAGGTGGTATTTCCAAAAAGTAATCAACCAATTTTCCTTTTCCTCTTCTTCAAGTTTACTTTGGGTCTATGAAATTTAGCCAAAAGGTAAAGGCAGTATATATTTACTTTCATTATTTTGTTTCAATTTTTTGGACTAGTAAGCATTTTATTAGTAATTAGTCAATTTATTTTCATAGATTGTATTAGTTTTTTTTATTTTCTTATATTCCATTTTATGTAAAAATATATTCAAGATACTATTTATATGAAAAATATATTTAGTAAACTATGTTATTCCATTAACCAAACAAAAATCAACCATAGAGGACTCTGCACATTGTTTGATAGTTGGAAAATATTCCTCATGTTTCATCCTAAAAAGTTAGCACCCATAATTGGATGTCTTTAGGACCTATTAGACACCATTTTGGTGATGTCAAGGTTTTAATGTCCACTATGATTTATCACAACAATCTACATTTTCTCCCCTACTCCTTTTCACTTTTCTTGACATCCTTGTGAGATTTGAGCCCATTTTGCTTGGGACAAGTCGATTGGCTAAATTGTCTTTGGGAACAAGCCGATTGGTTGACTTGTCCCTGGGATTTTTGGCTCAAATTTTTCCAAGATCCCGATGCAGGGTTCTTCTTAGGTTTCCAATTGTGGTAGGCTTGGATCAAATTTGAATCCCAAATTCACTATGAAAGGACCTTTTATCTCCTCATTTGACAACAAACAATCATATGCAGACTATATTTTGTTGATTAACTGATGTTTATCAGATGGATATGATGAAGACCGAGTGATACTGAGTACCATGTTTGTAGAAATGGTTAGATCAATTGTTGTTTTGTCATTGATGTCAAGCAATTGATTAATTGATTTTTATTGTGTTACCATATCTTAAGAGAAGATGTTAAATGTGTGACAAATACATATTAGACAATGATGTTATGGTTGTTTTCTACTATATATTTGATGTTATCAAATCAGTACATTTGATTGATCAAGTCAGGAACTGCAATAAATTAAGTTATGACTGAAAGAGATACTTTATCAAGCTAGACTGAGTCAGTTGGTAGAATGTTATGTGAGTCGGTTATAGTTACTGAGCATCGAGCACCAAGAATGAGTTAGACACCAAGCAATGATGAAGTCAGTTACCGAGTTGCAAAGCAAGTTTTATCGTGCACAATATATAGATATTACATGATGATTTAATGCGAAGCGATGATGATTTGGATGAGGAAATTAATTAAATGAATTTTTTTACTTGATCTACAAGAAGGAAAATTCATTATGAAGATCTAAGGCGAAGATCAAGCGGTTAAACATAAAAGTGAAAGTTCCAAGAAAAGTTACAAGTTTCGAGGTAAAAGTGATTTAGTTTAGCAAGTTGATAAATTTGAAGAAGATGATCGAATGACTGAGCGCAAAAGAAGGAAAATTAAATTACGGAGATTAAGAGGCAAATGTATGCCTATATAAGGAATGAGATTTACACTAAGTGTAAGGGCTACTAGCGAATTGAAAAGAGAAGGAAAGAAGCTGAAGAACAACATTTATCGAGTAGGATAGAGAAACACAAATCAAAGAATATGTAGTTTGAGAAAGAGATCAATGGAGTATGTGATTCTAGTATTCAATTGAGCATACAAGATCTGATCCAAGCATAGTGAGTTGCTAATTTTTACAGATTAAAGTTTATTGTTGCTTATTAATATTTGTAACAAAGAAATCTCTTAACTAAGTGAATTTAACCATCCTATTTGTAAAACCTACACTTAGGTGACATTCCAAAAGAGTGTTTGAAGACCTCTAACAAGGCCACTCCTAATAGGGTGAATATCTTAACAGATCTAAGGTAAATCCCCTAACAGGGTCACATTTAGAAAATGCGTTTGTAATCTTTAACATGATAAGTTCTTAACCAAGCATACTTTAGAAGGGTACAATTTTATTGTGGGTTACAATTCCTACAGAGGTTTTTACCAAATTGGGTTTCCTCATTAAATCCGGTGTCTATGATTTATATCATGTGTTAATGAGTTCATTTGATATTTCTAAGTTTGAATGATTGATTGTTACTTATGTTATTTGGTGAATTGGTTATTTACTGTATTTAGTACTTACCGAGTGAATCAGTGAGTTCAATTTTAAGAGTTTAAGTTTTGATTTGTCTAATTCACCCCCCTCTCAGTGGGACCGACAATTGGTATTAGAGCTTTGTAACTCTGAAGTGATAAGTTTAAAGAACTTGAGTTAAAATCTAAATATGTATAAGAGGGAAGCACCAAAGGTAAATAGGGATCATTTCTCTACATGGAAAAGTAGAATGAGGTTGCATGTGTCTGGAGTAGGAGAATATGCACTTTATTATCCCTACAATGAATATGTAGCATTGACTACTACACCTTTCACTATCTGTGAGAAAGGACATAAAGATGAACACACACAAGTTATGATTGAGATTACTTCTACACTTACTGAACAGGAATATGATGAGCTTGATGGTTGTACTACTATGAAACAGATGTGGGATAAGATTGTTTTGACCTATGATGGAGATAAACATGTTCATAAGGATAAAGAAAAAAGTTTGAGAGGAAAATTTGACTCTATGGGGATGAAGGAAGGAGAGAACATAATACAATATAATACAAGACTTAAGGAGACTATTAATTCTACCGGAGGATCTAGTGATATTATAACAGAGGATGATGTTACAAGAAAAATGTTGAGAACTATGCTACCGAGTTATGCTATTCGTGTATCTGCTATACAAGAGTTGAGATCTATACCCCATATGAATGTTTCCCTGGATGTCACTAGTGGCAATTTAACTGCATTTGAACTTAATAATTTTGACAATAGTGTATCTGCTATTTATAAGGTTGAATATGCATTTAAGTCTACTTTAAAGATTGGAAAGGCTAGGGAAGCTGCTGCTAGAGATGGTTATTTGAGCTATGCTAGTGAGAAATTCTATAGTTGCACTGAAGGACTTGAAGAGCTATTTATATAATGTGAAGAGAATGAAAGAGAATTTGAAGCTTTATTGGCTAGAAGGATGCAAAGAGGAAAAGTAAAATACCAAGATGAGTTACCCTTGAAATTTTTTTATTGTCATAAAATTGGTCTCTTCGCATCTAACTATCTAGAGAATGATAAGGAGGAAAAGAAAGATAAGGACAAGAGAGAAAACATATTCAGGAGATACAGAGACAACAAAAACAAAGGTAAGAAATATTGTTATATTTCTAATGAAGGACAAAGTGATGATGATTATATTGAGAGAAATGAGGAAAAATAAGTTGTTTATGTTTCTATAAAAGATGATTCTGATGAAGAAGCACCTAGAGCCCTAATATCACAAGTAAGTAAGAATGAAACATGGATTATAGATAGTGGTTGTTCACATCACATGACTGGTGACACACTTAAGTTTATTTCCTTGGAAAAGCATGATGGAGGTTATGTT
>MU224229.1:4656415-4680265 GCA_018584345.1 Thuja plicata | reverse complement strand
CTTAAGTTTATTTCCTTGGAAAAGCATGATGGAGGTTATGTTAGATTTGGTAATGATGCTCCATATCCTGTGAAAGGAAAAGGATCTATAATTCTACTGAATAACACAAGATGTGATGATGTTTATTAAGTTGAAGGATTAAAGTATAATCTGTTGAGTGTTGCACAACTTAACAATACAGGTCACCGACTAGAATTTCAATATGGTAGAGTGAAAGTATTTGATGAGAAGAGAAATATAATTTCTACTAGAGAAAAATCTAAAGGTAATCTATTTTATTGATACTTATATGAAGAGTTTCCTATTTGCTAAAGTTGAAGATGTTTGATTATGGCACAAAAGGCTTTGTCATGTTAATTTTGACAACTTAATCAAAGTGAGTGAGAAGAATAGAGTAAGAGGACTACCAAGAATTGAAAAACCAAAGAATAGTATGTGTAGAGAATGTCAGATGGGAAAGATGACTAAATATAGTTTTGCAAACAAGACTTATGTTACACAAGGTATTTTGGATTTAGTTCATACTAATTTATGTGGACCGATGAGAACTCAAAGTTATTATGGAGAAAAATAATTTATTTTATTTTTGGATGATTATTCTAGAATGATGTATGTAATGTTCTTAAGAGAAAATTTGGATGCATTTCAAATGTTTAAGTGGTATAAGGCCTGAGTTGAAAAAGAAACTGGAAGACAGTTGAAATATATGAGATATGACAGAGGAGGCGAGTTTACTTCTAATGAGTTTGTTTAAATTGTTTCGTAATGAGAATGGAATCAAGAGACAATTGTCATCACTGAGGACACCACAATAGAATGAGATTTTTGAGAGAAGAAATAGATCCATTATTGATTGTGCTAGGACACTGATGATTGAAAAAGGGGTTTCACAGAACTTCTAGAGAAAAGTTGTGAGTACTGCTGTTTATACATTGAACCGAGTACAAATGAAGAAAGGTACCAACAAGACACCGAATGGAATATGGTATGATCATAAACCTAATGTTATTTATTTTAAAATCTTTGGGAGAAAATACTATATTCTGAAGAATTCTAGAGAAGGCAAGTTTGATTCAAAAGGAGATGAAGGGATATTCTTAGGATATTCTACAAAGAGTAAATATTAAAAATGTTTGAACAAGGTTACAAACAAAATGGTAGAAAGTCCAAATGTGAGAATTGATGTATTTGCATAAAGGAATGAAGAAGACAGTAAGAAGGAACCTGATGATTATGAAAATTTTGTATATGTACAATATGATGCACCTGAAACTTTACCGAGAGCACCTACCGAGGAGGAAGATGTACAAGAAGTTCCACAACCGAATGTTGATATTGATGAATCGAGAGATACCAAGCCTATTTTGGAAAAGTGTGTGAGAAGGCACCATTCTATGAGAAATATTTTTGGAAATAAGGAAGCTAGAGTGATGACAAGGAGAAAGGCCAAAGATAATACATTTTTGATATCTTCATTTGAGCCGAAGAAAGTTATGGAAGCACTGGATAATGAGGATTGGATGAAAGCAATGAAAGAAGAGTATGATAAAATTGAGAAGAACAAGACATGGACTTTAGTACCTAGGTCTAAAGACAAAAATGTGATTGGTACTAAATGGATTCTTAGAAATAAACTGAATGAGCATGGAGAAGTTATTAGAAATAAAGCTAGATTGGTTTGCAAAGGTTATGCACAAGAAGAAGGAATTGACTATGGAGAGACTTTTTCACCTATTTCTAGACTGGAAGGAGTTAGAATACTTCTAGCATATGTTTCTTACAAAGGATTCAAGGTATATCATATCGATGTTAAGTCTGCATTTCGTAATGGGATACTTGGGGAAGAAGTATACATTGAGAAACCCGAGGGATTCATTGAGAACACAAACAAGAAAAAGGTATGTAAGTTACATAAAGCTTTATATGGATTGAAAAAAGCACTGCAAGCATGGTATGAGAGACTAAACTCTTATCTAATCAAAATAGGATTTCAAAGAACAAGTGATAATAGTAATGTTTACTTGAAATGTGACAGTGATAATAGCTTTTTGATTGCTGAAATTTTTGTTGATTATATTATATTTGGAGGCAATGACACTTTATGTAAAGTATTTTCTGATGAAATGAGAAAAGAGTTTGAGATGTCAATGATTAGAGTGATTAAGCTCTTTCTAGGTCTACAAATACAAGTTACTAGAGGAATCTATATTACACAAGCCAAGTATATCAAAGAGATCCTTAAAACTTTTGGTATGGAGGATTCCAAACTTGTTGGAACACCAATGGTTACTGGATGTAAATTATCTAAAGAGGATGAAACACAAGAGGTGGATAATACTCTTTAACGATCCATGATTGGTAAATTGTAGTATGTTGTTCACATAAGACCTGATATAGCACATGTTGTTGGAATTGTTGCAAGATTTTCTTCTAATCCGAAGGAAACACATATGTCTGCAGTAAAAATAATTTTGAGATACCTGAAAGGGACATAAGAGTTTGGATTACTTTACAAGAAAGAAGGTACTTTTGATCTACAAGTGTACACTAATATAGATTGGGTTGGAAATGTTGATGACAGAAAAAAAACTAGTGGGGGCGCATTCTTTCTAGGTGAAAGATTGGTTACATGGTTTAGCAAGAAACAAAGTTGTATTTCACAGTCTACTGCCGAGGCTGAATATGTTGTTGCTGCTATGAATTGTACAAACATAGTATGGATTAAGCAATTAATTGAAGGTATGCAAGAAGAGATCATGGATCCGACTACTATTTTTTGTGATAATACAAGTGCTATTAACATATCAAAGAACCTAGTTATGCATTCGAAGACCAAACACATTTCTATCAAGTATCACTACTTGAGAGAACAAGTTCAAGAGAAGAATATGAAGTTAGAATATGTGAATTCAGAGGAACAATTGGTTGGTATCTTTACAAATCCACTACCTATAGATGATTTTGAGTATCTAAGAGGTAAATTAGGGGTTCTTCCCCTATCCAATGTTCACTAAGGAGCATGAGGCATGTTGCATCAATTCTATATTTCATTAGAATATCTATTTCTGAATTGATGTTAGTATGGCACACTTTAGTTGATTCCTGAAGTTGTGAAAATATTTTTGTATGTAATGTTTTATGAGTACATGTTAGGTATAATCCACTATTGAAACTAGTTTTCAGGAGTATGACTTTTTGGCATTGTTGTCAAAGAGGGACAAGAATGAATTGATGATATTTATCTACTGAGAGATATTGAAGGAGAAGAATGAATTGCTAGATATCTACTCATTAAGGAGATTCAAAATGTATGTTACAGAAACAAAATATTTATCCAAGAGGGAGATTTAGATCAAAGAGATCAGAGTGGAAACATATATATCAACTTAGAGGGAGTACAATTATGTATTTGAGAGCTGCCATCATCAATTTCTATAACACTGAACTATAGTGGTTTCCATCAATGGCAAAGAGAGAGATTGTTGATTAACTGATGTTAATCTGATGGAGATGATGAAGACTGAGTGATACCGAGTATCATGATTGTAGAAATGGTTAGATCATTTGTTGTTTTGTCATTGATGTCAAGCAATTGATTAATTGATTTTTATTGTGTTACCATATCTTAAGAGGAGAAGTTAAATGGGTGAAAAATACATATCAGACAATGATGAAGTAATGATGTTATAGTTGTTTTCTACTATATATTTGATGTTATCAAATTAGTACATTTGATTGATCAAGTCAGGAATTTCAATGAATTTAGTTATGACTGAAATGTTGGAATTAATGGGAAGTGTGTACTGAGAGGGGAGGGGTGAATTAGTACCTCTAAAACTTTTGTATACTTTAATCAATTAACCTTTGTGTAATCAATTGCATATCCATTCATCTGATCTATACTATCTTGATGTGAGTTATAACAATTCATAAACTTAACATATATGTGAACATTCATAGAAACATTCATGAAAGTAATTGACACATAACACAAGATATGATATCGCAAAAAACTCTTGTTAGGAAGTAAAAACTGTGGTTGGGATGGCACTCATAAAATATTCACTATTTGCAGATTAGAAGGAGCCGGTTAAGGCTTACAATTTGATCACTTCTAATGATCTACCTGGTTAAGAGTATCTATGGAGACCTGTTAAAGTCTACTCGGTTAAGAGATTTAGCAATACTATTGAGTGTGCACTTGGTTAAGAGATTTGTAGTTGGACTGTTACATCCTCCTTCCTTGAAAGGATTTTTACACTTTTCTCCACTTGTTAGAATGATAGAAAATTACAATTTGACCTGGTAAATGCAATCTCCTATTGATGATATAGATCCATTTAAGTTTATATGAATAAGATTATCAACTAATGTGATTGATTAATAACTCTGATTCTCAGTAGCCTCTGTTCTTGGTTCTTGCTAACCAAATTCACCTTTTGTTGTTATGGTTCTTGAAAATTTGAATCTGATCCATAGATGTGCTCGTAGGATTCATTAATCATCTCTTCTATATTCACACATGTATAATGAATGATTGCATCATCTATTTATAAGATGGATTGACATCATCAATTTTCATAAAAAAAATGTTAACTCTAAGATCAGGTTTATAACTTTTACCTTGATCTCCTAGTCTATGTGTTTTAAATTAGTTAGACTGATTAAAGCACTTACATTCATGTCTTGTCCCTAAAGAAATGGTTTTATAAAAAAATCAAGATTCTATAAGTAAAATAAGACTGTTTTATCTAACGTGGAAGTCAGATCCACTTTTTGCGGGCTGCAACTGACTCTCAGTTTCTGACAGTCAGTTATGCTATGAAATCAGTTGACTATCTTTCAGTTTTGTTCTCTTGGTTTTCTCTTTAACTGTCTCTTTGGTTTGCACTGTGTCCTGCATGTTAGGTTCCTCTTTATCCTTCTAAATTTGTAATTTTTGGCGTACACACAAAGTTGTGTCGTCGGTTCTCTTTGTACTTAGCCATTTTTGGTTTGCTCTTTGTCTTGTCTTTCGGTGTATGCTTACCAAAAGTGTTGTTTGCATACTAATGGAAAAATAATGTCATCAATCTCCCCCTTTGTCATTAGTATAAAAAACTGATATGTTCAAAATACTAACAAAATGTTAAATATGTACAACATATATAATCCTTAGTCATTTCATGACTCCCCCTATGTATATACCGGTATAGTGCTGTATACTACCTGCCTATCTGTGCATATCATATACATATTATTTTCCCCATATGAATATACATATACATATCATTTTTCATAGATTATTTGCCCATCTGAATGCATATCATTTTCCCCCTTTTTTGATATTAAGGGCAAAGGTCTATACCTTATAGCTTATAAAAAATGTGGGAGTGTGAAGACTTCATGTCTTCCATTATTTTCTCCCATTGTTCCTTTAAGTTCTCTAGATCCATGTTCTTGAGTGTGATCTTGGAGTGCATGTCATAGATGTTGTCTACTACAGACATCTCAGGGGTTGCTACCAGTTGCCTTGCTGAACTGATGTGCTGTTGAAGCAGTGTTACATTTGGTAGAAGTTGAGCTTGAAGCTCGATGAATTCTTCCCTGAAGTGTGTCTCTGCTTCCCACATTTCTTACCTTAACCTTTTTATTTCAATGATTTTCTCATAATTCAACTTTAGTGCATTGTCTCCATCGATGGTTAAGTTGTTTGTACTATTAGCTAGATCTAAATCTAACTTTGCTATATTTTCACTATTCTCTTTAGTGAAATTTTTTAGTGTGCTCAGTTGTTGAATCAAGGAAATAGCTTTAGTTATAATTGGATCTAATTTAGTAATTAATTCTAAAAGCTTTACCTTGTTGAATGGCACTTCTTGGCTGATATTCTCAATGATTTTCTATTGGTACCTATGTTCTTCTCTTTCTTCTATTGCCTTCTCTTCATCAATGTTCTAAGTGGTAATTGCTTCGGTGAGAGTGGCTAGTTGATATAGAATTGGCTTTTTCTGATCAACATCAATATCAGGTATAATCTGGTGCAAGATGTCCCTAGTTTTTTCTAGTACCATTGAGTCTCGGTGTTGTTTCCTCAACTTCTCCTGTAATGCCTTCCTTTGGCATATTTCACCATATTCTTGTAATGCTGCATAATCAAGTGTAGTTGGGTCACATTTTGGTATCTAAATGATTTAATCCAAAGTGACTTCCAACTTATTCTTCTTAGATTTTTTATTCTGCTTTTGAGTTGCACTTGAGTGTAGTACCATTGGCTACTTCTCGGCTTTATCCGTTGTGCTTGATGAATTTACTTGTTGTGCTTCTTTTTGCTGCTTTGATTCAGTTTTAGCTTCTCAGTTTTTTGTAGACGTCTCCACATTAACCTTCACATTATTGGTAGCAACTTTTTCAGCTTCCTCAAGAGTGCCATCTTTAGGTTTATCTCCTTCATCGGTGTCCTTAGCTTCATATTTCTTTGTTTGTGCATCCTTTTCTATTGTGTCTGCATCTGCTTGTTTTGAATCTCCTCCTATAACCTTATCAGTATTAGGTACTGTGTGAGTGTCTCCAATGTCCTTTTATCATCGATGTTATCTTCCTTTTCCTCTTCCCCTGCATCCTCAGGAGTATCTTTTTCAGGTGATTTATCTTTTTCTTAAAGAATATTGATAGATTGTATCAATATTGGCATGTTTCCTGGTATATTCACATGTGCATTATCAACTCCATTGTCCTACTCATTGGTTGTGTCCTTTGTAACATTGACATCTTCATCTTTATTTACTTCTTCTACTGGATCATCGGTAATGTCAATGATAGTATTGTCCACAATGTTGTCCTTTGTGGTGTCAGGCCATGTTTTATCTACAACATCCATATTTTTGTTTCCGATTGTATCTTGTTCTTCCTCATCTAACTCAATAGATGTATCATCTTCTGTATCTTGTATTAAGATCTGTTCTTGAGTTTCCTTATCAACATCTTTCTTTTGTAGGTCTTTCTCGAGGCTTTCTTCCTCAATAGGTCTGTTTAGAATTTTACACCATTTCTTATGGCTTTCTTGTTCAAGCTCTATAAGCTTTCCTTCAAGAAATTTGTAGGCTCTCAACTTTGGTGAGAATTCCTTTTTGTGGTTCTCCATCATCTCATCAATTTCTTCCTTCTTGGATTCAGAAGGCATGAGAGTAACAAGTACTCTTTCTCTTATTTCCTTCTCATTCTTCAAGGCAAATGTCCATCTAGAGTATAGTCTATTTAAGAGTTCCCTTGGTACATTATTTCCTTCAAACTGAATTGGTACATATTTGAACTTGTACATATTTGCTATGATGGCGTCTTCAACTTTGTTCTGATCTTCTGGATCTAGTTTCAACCATCTTCTAATCTTGGAATCTGTAATGGATCCAAAATTTGCAATAGATTTACAAATGTCATCAATGCTTTCTAAAGCTTTAACCTTGACATTTTTTGTCTCTACAGCTTCATCGTGCTTGGTTTCTTCAATATCTTCTTGGGTTCTAATGAGCTTCCTTATTATTTTGTTTGGTCCTCTTTTCAGCATGTCCACTTTCCTCTTGTATGTTCTTACTTTTCCTTTCTTCAAAGGTGAAGGAATTGAATCCTTAGATGTTTGACTTCTTGTTCTAGAAGTATCTTTTATCCTTGGCTTCTTTCTTGGTGGAAGAGGTGGTGAATCTGACTCTATGGCCTCAAAGTCATTCTTTTCTTCAGCTTCACTGATAGGTAGCTATCCTTCATTTTATTCCTCCTTTTCAGGTTCTTCTTCCTGCTCGGTTTATTTCTCTATTGCTGACACTATCTTCTTAAGGTTCTTAACCATTTTGTCCTTTTTCCTAAAAAATTTCTTTACAACTAGGCCATATATTATTCTTGTTTTGGCCTCCTCATAGGTTCCAAACTTAGGTTGTTTCTTATCTAATGGTTCATTTAACATGACATCGATTGCTTTAGATGCTTGATCTATATTTATCTCATATTCTAATGGTTGAATCCATGCTATCCTTAGTACAACAAGTTTGATATAAGTGTGGTCTGTATCAACCATGAAACATAATTCATCTTTATATTTATCAATGAGTTGCTCGGGGATCCTTACCCTCTTTTGCATTCAGTCTTTGAATACATTAAAGTATTCATCCATGACTGTCTCAAAATTATCTCCCAGTGAGGTTATGTGTTCATTGATCTACACGGTGACCAGTTTTATGCTATCCCATTTCACATCTCCTACCGATGGCAATGTTTCTTGAAAGTAGAAGAAAATGCACATAATAAGTGAGCCAAACTTACATGTGTTTGACTTTGCATTCCTTATAGTCTTCAAATTTTCTTCTACCTGGTATAGTAGAAGTTCGGATAAGTCCAATTGAGTTCCCTTCTTCACAATCTTGTAAGCTATGTCTATTGCATTGGATGCTATGTTGTTCATCCTTTCGGCTTGAAAGAATTTATAGCCTAGAACACATGCACCGAATTTCATCTCATCATTGGTAATGGTGGAAACCTTCAATCCTCTGCCATCCCATTTGGCACCTATGATATTTTTAGTCTCAACCTTTGGTGGGTGCTTTAATTCTTTTACCTTCTTTGTTATAGGGTAACCATTGACTGCATGAATAAGATCTCGGTTCATCCAGCCAAAGTTTATGATTGTGCATTCGGCTCAGTACTAACCCAATCCACTTGGTTTTGAAGACCTTCGGGAATAATAGGGCATTAGTGAGCCCTTTCTATTCTATATGTTTATGCTCATATTTCAAAGTTCCATCTTCATTACATAGCTTCTCATAAGCTTGTTCAACCTCTGAATCACCTATTTCTACAATCTTGCAGTGTATAAATGCTCGAACATCCTTGACAAGAAAATCCCTAGCTGGTATTCATGAGAATGCTCTAGCATCATTAGGTTGTGAGGCAACCTCAGGGTGAATCTTGTAATGTGGTTCCTCACATGCTAAATTCTTGATGAGCTTGAACTCATCCTTCTCGACATTCTTTGATTTCATAGTTCTTGAAGTTGTAGCCATTTTCAAATTTAGGGATTTCTATGAAATACACGAAATAGAGTTTTCGGTTGTCATAGAACTTACTGTATACACCAATTGTTGTTTCTGATATTTTTTGGAGTGTTGGTGGTTGAGTTGTGGTCATTCTTTGATACTGTCGCTTTCTGCTAAAAAATTGCTCTTGTCGCTCTGCTTTGGTCATGGTGAACAATGAGTCTATTCTGTTTCCCTTTTATAGTCGTTTGACCTAAAAAGTCTATCATTAATGCTTACCAACTCCTTGATGTGTGAAGATAGAGTTTGTTGGTTAAGACTTCAACTTCCCTTCGGTGACAACATGAGTTTTTGGGGCGGTCATTACACCTCTTGCTTTTATCGATGGGTTTTGGTGTTGCAAACAACTTGTTCACTTTGCTTGGTTACCAACGATCCTTAGTTTATACTAGCAACTTTGCTTTCTTAGGTTAATTGACACTTCTCAGTAAGTGTATACAGTCTTAGCTTTGAGTTTATAATTTCAGTATGTATGCCCGATAGCATAGTTATCACATATTTTAACAAGTAATACCATGATGCATCTTTACTTATGCTAATTTGACATTTTATCAACATATTATGGAACTGATGTAAAATAATAACTTGGAGTAATGTAGTTCCATACTTACTTGTTTTTCTTAGGTGGGGGTAGTGATGTCACCAGATCCATTGGATGTGGTGTCACCATTTGCATTGCTCGGTCCAGCTTCATCATTGTTTGAAGCTTTTCTCCACATTTTGTCTCTTGCCCTTCGGATGTCTTCAATGGTATTTCCATTGGGATATGTGCTAGTCTCTGTCATTCAGTCTCTACAGTATTTCTTGAGATGACCAACTTTATGAAAGTGTAAGCATGCCATTCTGGGGTTAGTCCAGCCTCTAGACTTTCTAGTTCACTGTCTCATACAGTTTGCAGCAATGTTACCAAATCTTCCACATGCTATACAATTTGTCCAAGTGTTGTAATCCCATACATACTGGTTATCGACTCTCTTCGATTGATAGGGAGTTTCTTAACCTTTAGGCTTCCATGATTTCCTTTTCTTTTTCCAGCATTCAAGAGTTGTGTGCCCATTCATTTTGCAAGTAGAACAATATTTGTCCATGTAGGTTTCCTTCTTTGGTTGTTTCATCTCAGACTTATAGTCATATGCTTTATGTCCTTTCTTGTTTCATTTATAAAAAAATCCTATGAATGAAGATGCAGATTTAAGAATACCTTTCATTTTGCCTCTGCATACATTTGATGTATGGCCTTGCTTTCCATAGTGATTGCATGTAAGATTTCTTGGTCTTGAATTTTCATAGACATTCTTTGGATTATTTTGATTTGATGATTCTCCATTCTCGATAAAACCTAGACTGGTATTGTTGTTGACTCTTCGTTGTCCTTCAAAAAAATTATCCATTCTTTTATTGCTTTCTTCATCTTTCTTGATAATTTCATTATGCTGCTGTTGAATTCTTATTTCATGTTTCGACTTTTCATTCTCATCCCTTAGCTCACCGATAGCTTCTATTCTTTTAATGAGTTCAACATTTATTCTATTTTCCTCTTGACTCATGAGAATAATCTGATTTGTAATCTCATGGTGATGCTCTGTAAGTCTTTGTATTTCAAACTCTTTCTCTTGTATCTTTTCTATAATCTTTCTTCTGTCATCAATAGCTAGTGTTCTTTCCTGCTCAGCTTGTCAAGAATTGTTCATGACATCAATCATCCTTACCATCTGTGTCTCTTGACCAATTTGCAGAGATTTAACTTGTCCAACCAGATGTAGGTTGATTTCAGTTAGGCTTGTGATGCTTTCTTCTGATGTATCTGATGCTTTGCTTATAGTTGATCCTGAAGAATCAAAGAAATTTGGTATCTCTTCCTCAAGATAATCTATCCCATTATAGCGAGATGCCATAATACTTCTTTCATCTAACAACTGTCTCATGTTGATTCTAGTTTCTTTATACTATTCATAGAACATATGAATTTCTAGCATCTTATTTTCAATATTCTTGTCAAGTATGTACTTCTCCATTATATGATATTTTCTCTTAAGCCTTTAAAATTTTCCAAAGAAGAGACTTAGCTCTGATACCAATTGTTGGAATTAATGGGAAGTGTGTACTAAGAGGGGAGGGGTGAATCAATACCTCTACAACTTTTGTATCCTTTAATAAATTAACCTTTGTGTAATCAATTGTATATCCATTCATCTGATCTATACTATCTTGATGTGAGTTATAACAATTCATAAACTTAACATATATGTGAACATTCATAAAAACATTCATGAAAGTAAATGACACATAACACAAGATATGATATCGTAGAAAACTCCTGTTAGGAAGTAAAAACTGCGGTGGACAAAATTGGAAGGGGCTGGTTAAGGCTTACAATTTGATCACTTCTAATGATCTACCCTTTTAAGAGTATCTGTGGAGACTTGTTAAAGTCTACTCAGTTAAGAGCTTTAGCAACACTATTGAGTGTGCACTCGATTAAGATATTTGTAATTGGACTGTTAAATCCACCTTCCTTGAAAGGATTTTTACACTTTTCTCCACTTGTTAGAATGATAGAAAATTACAATTTGACCTGGTAAATGCAATCTCCTATTGATGATACAGATCCATTTAGGTTTACATGAATAAGATTATGACCTAATGTGATTGAGTAATACCTCTAATTCTTGATAGCTTATGTTCTTGGTTCTTGCTAACCAAATTCACCTTTTGCTGTTTTGGGTCTTGAAACTTTCAATTTGATCCATAGATGTGCTCGTAGGAATCATTCATCCTCTCTTCTATATTAATACATGTATAATGAATGATTGCATCATCTATTTATAAGATGGATTGACATCATCAAGTTTCACGAAAAACAATGTTAACTCTAAGATCAAGTTTACAACTTTTACCTTAATCTCCTAGTCTATGTGTTTTAAATTAGTTAGACTGATTAAAGCACTTACATTCATGTTTCTTGTCCCTAAAGAAATTGTTTTAAAAAAAATCAAGATTCTATAAATAGAATAAGACTATTTTATCTGACGTGGAAGTTAGATGCACTCTTTGCGGGCTGCAACTGACTCTCAGTTTCTGACGGTCAGTTATGCTCTGAAATTAGTTGACTATCTTTCAATTTTATTCTCTCAATTTTCTCTTTAACTATCTCTTCGGTTTGCACTATGTCCTTCACATCAGGTTCCTCTGTTGGGTTCCTCTTCATCCTTTTGACTTTGCAATTTTTAGTGTACACACAAAGTTGTATCGTCTGTTCTCTTTGTACTTAGCCATTTTTGCTTTTCTCTTTGTCCTGTCTTTCGGTGTATGCTTACCGAAAGTGTTGTTTGCATACTAATGGAAAAATAATGTCATCATGAAAGAGATACTTTACCAAGATAGACTTAGTCAGTCGGTAAAATTTTATGTGAGTCAGTTATAGTTACCAAAACCAAGCACCGAGGATGAGTTAAACACCGAGAAGTGATGAAGTCAGTTACCAAGTTGGAAAGAAAGGTTTATCGAGTACAATATACAAATATTAAATGATGATTTAATGTGAAGTGATGATGGCTAGTATGAGGAAATAAATTAAATGAAGTTTGTTACAAGATCTACGAGCAGGAAAATTCATTATGAAGATCTAAGGCGAAGATCAAGCGGTTAAATAGAAAAGTTCTGAGGTAAAAGTGATTTGGTTTACCGAGTTGAGAAATTTAAAGAAGATGATTGAACAACTAAGTGCAAAGGAAGGAAAATCAAATTAAGGATATCAAGAGGCAAAAGTATGTCTATATAAGGAATGAGATTTACACTAAGTGTAAGGGCTACTAGCAAATTGAAAAGAGAAGGAAAGAAGCTAAAGAACAACATTTACCTTTTGGGATAATGGAAAGCATGTGTACTAAGAGGGGAGGGGTGAATCAATACCCTTTAAAAAATTTTAATCAATTCTTTGTAACCACTATTTTGTATTAACCGACTAAGTACAAGGCATATACCAAATATATAGTAACACTGCTGAAAGGTAAATGCTTGTAAAATAAACAATACACATACGTGAAATTAAGTACTCATGACACTAGTACTTTGGTATCACAGAAAACCCTTGTTAGAAGGTAAAAACTGCGGTGGGGATGAGACCCACAAAGCTTCACTACCACAGTAAATAAAGTAGCATGTTAAAGCTTACAAAGAATGATCACTTCTGATGATCTTACCCTATTAGGAGTAATAATGAGATTGATTAGATCTACCTCGTGTGAGGATTTAGCAACACAAGTTTTTCATGTACTTGGTTAAGAGATTTACAAAAAGACGGTTAAGTCTACTCTATTAAGAGATTTAGGGGTCTATTACAATTGTTAGAGAGTAATAGAATTTTTATCTGAAACATATACAATCTCAATATTTTTGATACAGATCCATTAAGTACATAACAAACATATCACCTCAATGTGAATGATTATACCTTCTATTCTGTTCTGCTCAGTAGCCTTGCCTTAGTTCTGAAAACTAATTTATGTAATGTAGTCTCTATCCTTAAAATCCCTTGTTTGATCTCTTATGTCTTTAGTATGGCGGCTACTTGATCATTGCTTGATCAAAATACATTACAAAATTTGACATCTATACATTTATATATCAAATGATATGACCCAATTAGGGCTTTACAATTACATCCCTACACTAAGATCAATGATGTACATAATCTACCTTGATCATATACACATAGGAGATATAAATAATTAATGTTGTATATCCATAATTAATGCTCTCCTCGATCGTGTAAACTGTTATTTAGGTCAGAAAAAAAGTTGTTGCATAGAATAATGTGTCATATCTAACTTTTATGTGGCCTTTGCTCCTCTTGGTTATTGTTGTCTCTCAGTGCTTGGTGTAGTCTGTGTATCTTGGTTATACTTTTTATCGATTATGTTGTGTAGCTCAGTGTTGTCTACTTCTCGGTATAGTCTGTCTTCTTAGGTATCACTGTACTTGGTTAACTCTGGGTGATCATTGTTCTTGGTTAACTCTGCACTTTGGTGAATATATCGACTATCCTGTTTGTGTCTCTATTACCGTTTGTCCATGTTGAGTGCTTGAATACTAATGACAACTTCAATTCATAATTGGAGTAACATTCTCCCCCTTTTGCATTAGTATAAAAAAATTAGTACTATATATAATATATATTATGACTCCCCCTTTGTACATGCTCTCCCCCTTTGTATATACTCGGTATATGTATATGAATTCATCCTGATTATAGTATCCCCCCTTAATATACATATATACATATATTTCTCCCTTTTTAAAAAATAACGACAAAAGGAGTATAACTTACAATTTGTCAAAAATGGTAGGATGGAAATTCTTGAGAGTTTCTAGTAGTTTCTCCCATTCTTCTTTTAAATTCTCAAGGGTTAATTGTTCTAAATTCATCTGAGCATGCATATCATATATGTTGTCAGTTAATGACAATTCTAGGGTGGCAATTAAAGTCTTTTCCAATGTCACATGTTTTTGCATCATTACCAAATGCGGTAGTAACATTGTCTAGTGCTTAGTTAATTGTTCTCTAATTGTATCTTCTTCTTTCTTCAAGTCCAGTCTCAACCACTTATTTTAGAGAACTTTGTTGTAATGCATCTGCAATGCATGTTACTCGGTTGATAGACTATTTGCACTATCCTTAAGATCTCGATCTAGTTGCTTTATCTTTTCACTAATCTTGGTAGTGAAGTGATCTAGAGTGCATAAATTTTGTATAAGTGTGAAGACTTCAGATATGATAGCTTCTATTCTTTTCACAAATTCAGATAGAGTTACCTTATTGACTACCACTTCTTGGATGATCTTCTCTGTGAGCTTGTATTGAATCTTCTTCTCTGCTCTTTCTTCCAATTTCTTCTCGGCATCAACATCAATTTTGTTAATAGCCTCAGTAAGCAGTGCAATTTGATTAATGATGGGGATGGATTCATTAATGTTTAAGTCAGAAAAAATTTGTTGTAGGGTCTCCTTGGCGGCTTCTAATACTTGCGCATTTTTGTGTTCTTTCCTTAACATATCCTGTGCTTCTTTCCTGTGCATAATTCACCATATTTCTTCAATTTTTATGGATCAAGTGTTCTTGGATACCATGCTGGAATCTCTATGATTTCATCTAATGTGACTTCTTTCTTATTTCCTTTCTTCTTCTTTTTCTTTCCTTGAACACTGGACAAAAGAGATAAAGTTAATGCTAATTGAGCCTTTTGCTCAGGTTCAGGGTTTTCTTGCTTGGTACTCGGTGTGATGACTTGGTGAGATGCCTCAATAACTGACTTTGTATTTTTAGTAGAAGTATCTTCTATATTATCTGTGTTATCTGTATTACCTTCACCTTTTGCTTCAACATCAGTGGTATCTTTTTGTGCATCACCTTTGGTTGTTCCACCACTATGCTCGGTCTGTGTACCTTTCTGATCACCCTTATCTTCATGTGTATTTTTAACCTACTTAGGGGTCTTCTAATTCTATGCTTCACTCTCTATTTCAATATCATGTACTAAAATAGATAGCTGGCCTGGTACATTGACTTAGGCGAGCTCTATTATGTCTTGTTCATCCAAGGTATCGGTTGCTCCAAGTATCTCATCTTCCTTAGCTTTATCATCAAGATCATCTTTAGATATGTCATTTATGGTGATCTCTGGGTGAATCATATTAGTCAATATTTGAGGAATCCCATCTAATGCATTATCAACATCTACATCATCAATATCTATTAGTTTTGTGCTTGGTCGATCTTCCTCAGTGTCGATTATGGATGCAATGTATTTTTCTTCCTCAGTTTCTATGATTTCCTTTGGTGGGTTCAGTAGTCTATTCCATATATGTGTGCTCTCAATATCTACTTCTTTCAGATTTCCTTATAGAATATTTAGTGCTTGTGCTTTCTTAGGAAAATGTTTGGCATACTGCTCCATTATATTATTTATCTGCTTAACTGTATAATCATCTTTAATAAGAGTGAGAGTTTCTTCTCTCATTTATTTCTTAGTTTGAAGTGCATAAGTCCATCTTGATGATATTTTATCATATAATTTAGATGAAAGATAAGAAGAAAATTCAACTGGAACTTGTTTAAAGTTGATCATCATACCTATAATTGCTTCTTCAAGTTTGTCCTTGTTCTTAGTAGTCAGATCAAAATAGGCATGTATCTTTGGATGTCCTAATCATCTAGTTGTGATGATTTCCTCTGCAATCTCATCAATATTCTGTGGTATCTTATTCTTTACAACCTTTAATTGATCTGGATTGTCATCAGAATCATTGTTGTCATCTTTGTTCCTTATATATCTCTTCATTTGCCTCAGTGCAGGATTCTCGGTAGTACCCTTCTATTTTATGGTTTGGTATGTAAACTTAGGCAAGGGTCTTGTAATCTTTGCAACACCTTTCTTCAAAGGTGGGGAATCCTTAGTCACTGATTGTGATCTGGTATGTGGTGGAGACTTAGTCTTTATGCTTTTTCCCCTTTTGGCCTTAGGTGCCTTATCTTGTGCTTCATCTGATTCTGTGGCATCAACATCATGTTTGGGTTCATCATCTTGACTGACTGAGGTCTGCTCCTCAGTTTCATCAACATACTTGTCCAATTCTTCATCTGTTATAGCAAATTTCATCTTTAATGTCTTCACAATCTTTGTCTTTTTCTTGCCCATCTTTTGTACTTATAACCTATAGATACTCGAGTCTGGGCTTCATCAAATGTGCCAAATCTCATGGAATATTTGTCAAAAGGATCATTCAAATTTTTTTCAATGGCCTCAAATGCAGTATCAATATCTAATTCATATTCCAACAGAGGTAGCCATGTTGTCATCGGTTGAACTGCTTTGATTAGAGTTGTATCGGTGTCTACTACAAAAACATATTTCATCTTTGTATTTGTCCACTAAGTGCTGAGGAATTCAGGATCTCTTTTCCATTATTTCTTTATATTTAGCAAAATATTCATTCCTGACTGGCTCAAAATTCTTTCCTAGACCTGTAATGAAATCATTAATTTGCATAGTAACTGGTCGGGTTGAATTCCATTTTGCTTTATTGATGGATGGAAATAAATTCAGCAAGTAGAAAAATGTGCATAGTAGTAGGGACCCAAAATTACACATGTTTGATCATACTGATCTGATGGTCTTCATGTTTTTCCTCAAATTGCCTTTGCAATAGCTCGGCTAGGTCATATTGTGCTCCTTTCTTGACAATTTTATATGCTATGTCAACAGCTCCGCAAGCAACATTGTTCATTCTGCTGGATTGGAGTATTTTTTAACCAATGATATAAGCATCGAATCTCAGTTTAGGATCACCGATGCAATTGATCTTCAAACCTCTACCATCCCATTCAGCTCCTGTTAATTTCTCTATTTCTGTTCTTGATGGATGCCTGAATGCCTTTGATTTATCACACATGGGATAACCTGTCATGACATGAATAACATCCTTGGTTATTTTCTTGGACTCATACAACCATATATTTCCATCATGTACATGGCTCAGAACAATGTGAAACTACTCAGTCTTGAATACCTTCGGGAAATCTAGGGCATTGGTTAACCCTTTAACCTCCAAATGTTTATGATCTACCTTCAAATTCCCATCTATGCATAGTGATTGATAAGTGGAAATAAGTTCAAAGTCTCTGATTTTACCTATTTTGTAGTGAATGTAGGCACACACATCTTGGACTAACAAAACCCTAGGCAGGATAGATGAAAATGTACCTTTGTTGTCTAGTTGTGCTGCAACCTATGGATGGATCTTATAGTGGGGCTCTGTGCAAGTGAATTTCTTCACTAAGGCAATCCTCTTATCCTTCTCCATCTTTTATTTCATGGTTCAAGATGTAGATGCCATGATTTCTAGTTTAGGGCTTGCACAAATGGTGTTGAATAGCCCAAGAATAACATAATGCATACTAAATAACCTCTTTGTGCTTGGAATGTGCTTAAATCTCTGTAGAATGCTAAAAAATTCTTTGCTATAACTTTTCTCTCTTTTCACTATTCTTCTCTGTGATCGCGGTGTGAACAAATGAGTTCACGTCAACCAAATTTATAGCAAGTGACTTAGGGTGGTGCTATAACTGATTTTAACCAACCACTTGATGAACAAACATCATGCTCAGTTAACACTGACAATACTTCAGCTCAGTGATGTAACAAATGCTCAGTTGCCATAGCAACTCGGTTGTCTCTTCACATGTTTACCAACTGATAGTTCTAACTTGGTACATATTAACAACCTCAACTAGATCAAAAATATAATACCATAGTGCATCTTGATTGATGTTAATTTGGCACTTGTGCAATGAATATAGGAACTAATGTAAGATATAGATTTGCAAGACATAGTTCCTTACCTGCTTATATTTCTTAGTTAGAGAGGGTGGAGCCACCTAATCCATTGGATGAGGTGTCATCGACTGTTGTGCTTGGTCCTGCATTATTATTTGATGCTCTTGTCCACATTTGATTTCTGATCCTTACAATTTCCTCTATTATATTACCATTTCCATTAGTGTTTATTTGGTCTGCATAGTCTCTTCTTAAGTGAATGACTTTGTGACAGTGAGAACATGCCATACTAAAGTTTGACCAATTCCTAAAGTTGGTTCACCATTGTCTCATACAATTTTCTGCTATATGTCCATATTTACCACATGTTGTACAACAACTCCAATTTTTATAATCCCATGCATAAGAATTACCTTGTCTTCTCAGTTGATTTACCTTTTCTTGTCCTTTAGGCTTCCAGATTTGCTTTGTGTTTTTCCTGCATGCTTGAGATGTATGACCATGCATGTTGCAATTTTGACAGTATTTATCCATGTATGATTTATTTAGTGTTTTTTTCAAATTAGAGCTACACTCATGTGCTTGATGTCCATGCTTATTACAATTACAACAAATACCATTGAATTTAGGAGGGTTTATTGGAATACCTTTTGCTTTGCTTCAAACAAACATTTAATATGTGGCCTAGTTTTCCATAGTGATGGCAAGAGGGATTCTTAGGCTTTAGGCTTGAGTATAAATTCCCTTTTTTAGCTTTATTTGATGATTCTCCTTTCTTGGTATACCCTAATCCGGTATTGTTGTTCAGTTTTCTTTGGTAGTTCAGAAATTCATCCATTCTCTTAGTGCTTTCTTTAGATCTCTTAATCACTTCATTGTGTTGTAAAATCTTCAATTCATTTCTCAGTTTCTCATTCTCTTATTTCAATACACCAATGTCTTCTATTCTTTTTGCAAGTTTAGTATTCACTTAGTTTGCCTCATGATTCATAGCAACCACTTGATTGGTGATCTCAAAGTAATGTTTAGTAAGTCTCAATATCTAAGTTTCTTTTTCTTGTAACTTTTCAATCATCTATCTTTTGTCATCAACAACCATGTTTCTATCTTGTTCAACTTTATTTTCATCTTTCAAGACTTCAACTATTCTAACCATTTGTGTATCTTGTCTGATCTGTAGTGCTTTCACTTGTTCAGTAAGTTGTCGATTTCTCTCAGATAGCTTTGATAATATTCCTTCAGATGCATTAGATGTGCTACTAGATTCAGATCCATATTTGTCAAATGGGTCATGAATCTCTTCTTCATGATAATCAATCTCATGAAAATGAAGTTCCATGTCCTTTCTCTTAATCAACATCTCCCTAAGTTTATCTTTGGCTACCTTGTACTGTTCAACATAGATTTGTAGCTGTAACTTCTGATTTTCAATAGTTTTATCAAGTGTATACCTTTCCATTGTAAGATATTTTCTCTTCAGTGATTAAACCTTCAAAAAAATAGGACTAGCTTTGATACCAATTATTGGGATAATGGAAAGGGTGTGTACTGAGAGGGGAGGGGTGAATCAGGACCCTATAACCACTTTTAATCAATTCTTTGTAACCATTGTTCTGTATTAACCGACTAAGTAGATTGCATATACCAAACATATAGTAACACTGTTGAAATGAAAATGCTTATAAAATAAAAAATACACATACATGAAATTAAGTACCAATGATACTAGTATTTTGGTATCGCACAAAACCCCTGTTAGAAGGTAAAAACTGCGGTGGGGATGAGACCCACAAAACTTCACTACTGTAGTAAATTAAGTAGCATGTTAAAGATTACAAAGAATGATCACTTCTGATGATCTTACCCTATTAGGAGCAACAATGAGATCCATTAGATCTACCTCGTGTGAGGATTTAGCAATACAAGTTATGTGTGCACTCGGTTAATAGATTTACAAAAAGATGGTTAAGTCTACTCTATTAAGAGATTTAGGGGTCTATTACAATTGTTAGAGAGTAACAAATATTTGATTTGAAACATATACAATCTCAATATTGCTGATACAGATCTATTAAGTACATAACAAACATGTCACCTCAATGTGAATGATTATACCTTCTACTTTATTATGCTCGATAGTCTTTCCTTAGTTCTAAAAAATAATTTCTGCAATGTAGTCTCTATCCTTAAAATCCCTTGTTTGATCTCTAATGTCTATAGTATGGCAACTATTTGATCATTGCTTGATCAACATACATTAAAAAATTTGACATCTATACATTTATATATCAAATGATATGACATAATTAGGGTTTTACAATTACATCCCTACCCTAAGATCAATGGTGTGTACATAATTTACCTTGATCATCTACACATAGGAGACATAAACAATTAATGTTGTATATGATGACATGTAATTGATTGAATATTTGAAGATGTTAAGTTGATCACTGAAATGTAGAAAGATAATGCAAGACATTAAATCAGTTAATGGATTGTATTGTCGTTGATGTCAACTTGATATAATCTAATCGGTTATAATCAAAGTGTCAAAGACTTCAAAGAATCAAAGAGAAAAAGATTATGCTTTCAGTAATGAATAAAAGATAAGCATTCAATATATGACTTCAAACATCGATGGTCAATGGACACCAATGGACAAAGATCACTGAAAGTCAAGTCATAGTGATGCCCGAGAAAGAACACCGATGAGCATTACCGACAAGTAGAATCACAAGCATAACCAATGGCCAGAAACATAGTATAAACCTACGGAGAAGCCTGAGGTGAACTGGAGTGTTGACCGAAGATATCAAAGAGTTAAACACCAAAATTACTTGAGTTCAGAAATGACAAAATATCTAGCTGGCATAACTAAATATAGACTTAACTAGTAGTTTATCTTTGTTTTCATCGACAAAATAAAGCCAAAGATAAGTAATGGATTTAAAGCTATTTTGTCTAGTTGGAAAGAAGATCTCAGTGAGATAAAACAAGAGTTTTGCTTTAAATATAATTGGCGAGAATTGTAGGTCATGCCAAGATCAAGAAAATCAAGAACCTAACAACGATGATATCATGTCTATAAAGATAAAACTCAATTCATTATGAATTGGTGTGGTGGGTGAATGAGTGAATAGAGGATGCTGAAGAGAAACTGATGAAGATCAAATTTATACAATCCTTATCAACAAGCTGAGGAGAGAGCTAAAGTTTTCTGCGGACACTAAGCAACAGAGCACAACATCACCAAGTAGAATCAAAGTGGAGCAAAGGTATAAACCTAGAGATATTGATCAGAATATTTTTATGAGATTACAATAGATCTGGAAATTTGCAAGTATAAGTTGTATATGTGAACAGATCATACTATTTTAGTTTAACCATTGATTCATAAAGTCTCTTAACCGAGCGAGATTTAAAGATCCTTTCCATATTGAGATACATCCCAAGGAGTATCAAAAAGTCTATTCATGAAGATATCATGAGATGCCAGATACCTATTGACAGGCCAAGTGAGTGTTTGATCAAGGATGGTAGCATAGAGATGCCTAATATCAAATGACAGAGTAAACTTTTATATCATCTAACAAGGTCACACCTAACAATGTGTTTATAACCTTTAACAAGGTTATCTCTTTACTGAGCTCACGTTAGAAGAGTAAAAATTTTGGGTCCCAAGTGGTTTTTGTAGAAACTGAGAAATACAGTTTCAACTTCCAAGACCAATCTGCATGCAAGATACCTGTTACAAAGAATAAAGAAAAAGATGGAAAAATCTGAAACCCTTCTATGCTCAAAATGTGAGAGCTCAAATGTATTCCGAGAGTATGACAAAAAAATTACAAGCATTCAACCTTAAAGGTGAATGAAAAACCTAAAAAAGGAAAAAGCTGGGATGTACAAAATAATTAATATAACATATTAATTATATGCACCTACAAGAAAGCTTAAGAGAAAAGGAGTAATGAAACTACCTAATTACTCTAACACCTCCCCTTAAGTGAAGCTCAGGAGGTGAGATAACCTAGCACAACTATGAAAGAAAGAAATGGGTCCCGGCAACAAGGCCTAATCAGGTACCCAATACAAGAAAATCTCTGTGAACCGGAGATAAAGGAGAAAACCCAGTGGGAAAAACTCCTCTCCAAAAAGAGATATAAAAGAAAGAAAAAGACAAATGATGACTTCAAGAGACTCTCTAAAATCCACGAGTACAATGTGTGCTGGAAACCCCCTCGTGAGAGAGGGTCAAGGCTCCAAAGCCCCCCCCAGAATGAAAGAACCGTTGGGTCAATGAACAAACCACTATGACTCTAATGCAAAGGAGTGAAATATAGTGATTACTAAAGGGGTAGTATCAAAAGAAGAGGTGGCACTGGAAGGCCGAGCTGATGCTCAAAGGAGTAGACATGAGGATCCTAAAATGGAATCCCCAATGCAAGTGGTATGACAGGTGTGCTGACACTATCATGAGCGAGGAGATGAGTGTCCTCTATAGAATACTCAACAACTCCACCTGGTGGCTTGATGAATGGAGCTAGAGGGTCTAGCAGTGCTGAAGAAGAGTCCTGCTAAAGAGAAAGAACCTCAACAAGATGTGGTGTGGCAGTCACAACAGTTGTCTTAGGAACAACACAGAGGTTCAAGTGACCTAACTGCACCACATGATGCTTTCGCAGAAGAGGAGTGCTGTGCTCCGATGATGGAGATGGTGGACCAAAGTGAGAAAAAGTGTAGAGATGAGTGGAATGATCAACTGTCCCTATATCAACAATACCACCTGTCACACTATCCCAAATGAAGACTGAAGCTAGCATGAACTCAACTGTCTTCCTTTATCCACTATGTGTAATCTGGTAAATCGAGAGAAGGTTTGCAGACAGAGATGGAACATACAATACATCATTGAATGTGCCATCCTGAATGTGTACAAAAACTTTCCCATAGACTGGCATAGTAGTGTTATTCCCCATGAGAATGTGGGGAATAGGAGAGGCCTCAATAGAAGAGAAGATCTCTGAGGAAGACGCCATATGGTGAGAAGCACCTGAATCCAATATCCAAGGGACCTAGGAAGGGGATGCAACGAAAGATCGTAATGCATGACCCTGTCTAAAATCCTATCCAGATGTTGAAGATGAGGTAGAAGACTCAAAAGCAGACCCCTATGAGGTGGAAGAGGATGGAGAGGAAATAGTGCTCTTCTGAAGGAGAGCTTGAAAATTTGCAATCTGTTTCTCATAGCCATCAAATCTCTTCTGAAAACAATGTGACTCATCATGAGGCCCCTTTTGACAGTAGGAACATGTAGGTTTCTGTTAGAATATGTAATCTTTCCTTGGTGAAATATATTATAAACCAAGGTAGTTTAGTTTATTTATTATGTAAGTAGGAGATTCCTATAGAATCCCTACATGAACACATGTCCTCTTGTCCATGTGTGAGGA